>JAZGLO010001368.1:0-18006 GCA_036873155.1 Biomphalaria sudanica
AGGATCAGAGCGTAGTGAGAAAGTGATATAGAATCATAGCGTAGTGAGAAAATGATAGAATCATAGCGTAGTGAGAAAGTGATAGGATCATAGCGTAGTGAGAAAGTGATATAGGATCATAGCGTAGTGAGAAAGTGATAGAATCATAGCGTAGTGAGAAAGTGATAGGATCATAGCGTAGTGAGAAAGTGATATAGGATCATAGCGTAGTGAGAAAGTGATAGGATCATAGCGTAGTGAGAAAGTGATATAGGATCTTAGCGTAGTGAGAAAGTGATATAGGATCTTAGCGTAGTGAGAAAGTGATATAGGATCATAGCGTAGTGAGAAAGTGATATAGGATCATAGCGTAGTGAGAAAGTGATATAGGATCATAGCGTAGTGAGAAAGTGATATAGGATCATAGCGTAGTGAGAAAGTGATATAGGATCATAGCGTAGTGAGAAAGTGATATAGGATCATAGCGTAGTAAGAAAGTGATATAGGATCATAGCGTAGTGAGAAAGTGATATAGGATCATAGCGTAGTGAGAAAGTGATATAGGATCATAGCGTAGTGAGAAAGTGATATAGGATCATAGCGTAGTGAGAAAGTGATATAGGATCATAGCGTAGTGAGAAAGTGATATAGGATCATAGCGTAGTGAGAAAGTGATATAGGATCATAGCGTAGCGAGAAAGTGATATAGGATCATAGCGTAGTGAGAAAGTGATATAGGATCATAGCGTAGTGAGAAAGTGATATAGGATCATAGCGTAGTGAGAAAGTGATAGGATCATAGCGTAGTGAGAAAGTGATATAAGATCTTAGCGTAGTGAGAAAGTGATATAGGATCTTAGCGTAGTGAGAAAGTGATATAGGATCATAGCGTAGTGAGAAAGTGATATAGGATCATAGCGTAGCGAGAAAGTGATATAGGATCATAGCGTAGTGAGAAAGTGATATAGGATCATAGCGTAGTGAGAAAGTGATAGGATCATAGCGTAGTGAGAAAGTGATATAGGATCTTAGCGTAGTGAGAAAGTGATAGAATCATAGCGTAGTGAGAAAGTGATAGGATCATAGCGTAGTGAGAAAGTGATAGGATCAGAGCGTAGTGAGAAAGTGATATAGAATCATAGCGTAGTGAGAAAATGATAGAATCATAGCGTAGTGAGAAAGTGATAGGATCATAGCGTAGTGAGAAAGTAATATAGGATCATAGCGTAGTGAGAAAGTGATAGAATCATAGCGTAGTGAGAAAGTGATAGGATCATAGCGTAGTGAGAAAGTGATATAGGATCATAGCGTAGTGAGAAAGTGATAGGATCATAGCGTAGTGAGAAAGTGATATAGGATCTTAGCGTAGTGAGAAAGTGATATAGGATCTTAGCGTAGTGAGAAAGTGATATAGGATCATAGCGTAGTGAGAAAGTGATATAGGATCATAGCGTAGTGAGAAAGTGATATAGGATCATAGCGTAGTGAGAAAGTGATATAGGATCATAGCGTAGTGAGAAAGTGATATAGGATCATAGCGTAGTGAGAAAGTGATATAGGATCATAGCGTAGTAAGAAAGTGATATAGGATCATAGCGTAGTGAGAAAGTGATATAGGATCATAGCGTAGTGAGAAAGTGATAGGATCATAGCGTAGTGAGAAAGTGATATAGGATCTTAGCGTAGTGAGAAAGTGATATAGGATCTTAGCGTAGTGAGAAAGTGATATAGGATCATAGCGTAGTGAGAAAGTGATATAGGATCATAGCGTAGCGAGAAAGTGATATAGGATCATAGCGTAGTGAGAAAGTGATATAGGATCATAGCGTAGTGAGAAAGTGATAGGATCATAGCGTAGTGAGAAAGTGATATAGGATCTTAGCGTAGTGAGAAAGTGATAGAATCATAGCGTAGTGAGAAAGTGATAGGATCATAGCGTAGTGAGAAAGTGATAGGATCAGAGCGTAGTGAGAAAGTGATATAGAATCATAGCGTAGTGAGAAAATGATAGAATCATAGCGTAGTGAGAAAGTGATAGGATCATAGCGTAGTGAGAAAGTGATATAGGATCATAGCGTAGTGAGAAAGTGATAGAATCATAGCGTAGTGAGAAAGTGATAGGATCATAGCGTAGTGAGAAAGTGATATAGGATCATAGCGTAGTGAGAAAGTGATAGGATCATAGCGTAGTGAGATAGTGATATAGGATCTTAGCGTAGTGAGAAAGTGATATAGGATCTTAGCGTAGTGAGAAAGTGATATAGGATCTTAGCGTAGTGAGAAAGTGATATAGGATCATAGCGTAGTGAGAAAGTGATATAGGATCATAGCGTAGTGAGAAAGTGATATAGGATCATAGCGTAGTGAGAAAGTGATATAGGATCATAGCGTAGTGAGAAAGTGATATAGGATCATAGCGTAGTAAGAAAGTGATATAGGATCATAGCGTAGTGAGAAAGTGATATAGGATCATAGCGTAGTGAGAAAGTGATAGGATCATAGCGTAGTGAGAAAGTGATATAGGATCTTAGCGTAGTGAGAAAGTGATATAGGATCTTAGCGTAGTGAGAAAGTGATATAGGATCATAGCGTAGTGAGAAAGTGATATAGGATCATAGCGTAGCGAGAAAGTGATATAGGATCATAGCGTAGTCAGAAAGTGATATAGGATCATATCGTAGTGAGAAAGTGATAGGATCATAGCGTAGTGAGAAAGTAATATAGGATCTTAGCGTAGTGAGAAAGTGATAGAATCATAGCGTAGTGAGAAAGTGATAGGATCATAGCGTAGTGAGAAAGTGATAGGATCAGAGCGTAGTGAGAAAGTGATATAGAATCATAGCGTAGTGAGAAAATGATAGAATCATAGCGTAGTGAGAAAGTGATAGGATCATAGCGTAGTGAGAAAGTGATATAGGATCATAGCGTAGTGAGAAAGTGATAGAATCATAGCGTAGTGAGAAAGTGATAGGATCATAGCGTAGTGAGAAAGTGATATAGGATCATAGCGTAGTGAGAAAGTGATAGGATCATAGCGTAGTGAGAAAGTGATATAGGATCTTAGCGTAGTGAGAAAGTGATATAGGATCTTAGCGTAGTGAGAAAGTGATATAGGATCATAGCGTAGTGAGAAAGTGATATAGGATCATAGCGTAGTGAGAAAGTGATATAGGATCATAGCGTAGTGAGAAAGTGATATAGGATCATAGCGTAGTGAGAAAGTGATATAGGATCATAGCGTAGTGAGAAAGTGATATAGGATCATAGCGTAGTAAGAAAGTGATATAGGATCATAGCGTAGTGAGAAAGTGATATAGGATCATAGCGTAGTGAGAAAGTGATAGGATCATAGCGTAGTGAGAAAGTGATATAGGATCTTAGCGTAGTGAGAAAGTGATATAGGATCTTAGCGTAGTGAGAAAGTGATATAGGATCATAGCGTAGTGAGAAAGTGATATAGGATCATAGCGTAGCGAGAAAGTGATATAGGATCATAGCGTAGTGAGAAAGTGATATAGGATCATAGCGTAGTGAGAAAGTGATAGGATCATAGCGTAGTGAGAAAGTGATATAGGATCTTAGCGTAGTGAGAAAGTGATAGAATCATAGCGTAGTGAGAAAGTGATAGGATCATAGCGTAGTGAGAAAGTGATAGGATCAGAGCGTAGTGAGAAAGTGATATAGAATCATAGCGTAGTGAGAAAATGATAGAATCATAGCGTAGTGAGAAAGTGATAGGATCATAGCGTAGTGAGAAAGTGATATAGGATCATAGCGTAGTGAGAAAGTGATAGAATCATAGCGTAGTGAGAAAGTGATATAGGATCTTAGCGTAGTGAGAAAGTGATATAGGATCTTAGCGTAGTGAGAAAGTGATATAGGATCATAGCGTAGTGAGAAAGTGATATAGGATCATAGCGTAGCGAGAAAGTGATATAGGATCATAGCGTAGTGAGAAAGTGATATAGGATCATAGCGTAGTGAGAAAGTGATATAGGATCATAGCGTAGTGAGAAAGTGATAGAATCATAGCGTAGTGAGAAAGTGATAGGATCATAGCGTAGTGAGAAAGTGATAGAATCATAGCGTAGTGAGAAAGTGATATAGGATCATAGCGTAGTGAGAAAGTGATAGGATCATAGCGTAGTGAGAAAGTGATATAGGATCATAGCGTAGTGAGAAAGTGATAGGATCATAGCGTAGTGAGAAAGTGATATAGGATCTTAGCGTAGTGAGAAAGTGATATAGGATCTTAGCGTAGTGAGAAAGTGATATAGGATCATAGCGTAGTGAGAAAGTGATATAGGATCATAGCGTAGCGAGAAAGTGATATACGATCATAGCGTAGTGAGAAAGTGATATAGGATCATAGCGTAGTGAGAAAGTGATAGGATCATAGCGTAGTGAGAAAGTGATATAGGATCTTAGCGTAGTGAGAAAGTGATAGAATCATA
Source organism: Biomphalaria sudanica (assembly GCA_036873155.1). Taxonomy (NCBI): domain Eukaryota; kingdom Metazoa; phylum Mollusca; class Gastropoda; family Planorbidae; genus Biomphalaria; species Biomphalaria sudanica. The sequence goes on from JAZGLO010001368.1 coordinate 4,434, forward strand.
GCGTAGTGAGAAAGTGATAGGATCATAGCGTAGTGAGAAAGTGATAGGATCAGAGCGTAGTGAGAAAGTGATATAGAATCATAGCGTAGTGAGAAAGTGATAGGATCATAGCGTAGTGAGAAAGTGATAGGATCAGAGCGTAGTGAGAAAGTGATATAGAATCATAGCGTAGTGAGAAAGTGATATAGGATCATAGCGTAGCGAGAAAGTGATATAGGATCATAGCGTAGTGAGAAAGTGATATAGGATCATAGCGTAGTGAGAAAGTGATAGGATCATAGCGTAGTGAGAAAGTGATATAGGATCTTAGCGTAGTGAGAAAGTGATAGAATCATAGCGTAGTGAGAAAGTGATAGGATCATAGCGTAGTGAGAAAGTGATAGGATCAGAGCGTAGTGAGAAAGTGATATAGAATCATAGCGTAGTGAGAAAGTGATAGAATCATAGCGTAGTGAGAAAGTGATAGGATCATAGCGTAGTGAGAAAGTGATATAGGATCATAGCGTAGTGAGAAAGTGATAGAATCATAGCGTAGTGAGAAAGTGATAGAATCATAGCGTAGTGAGAAAGTGATAGGATCATAGCGTAGTGAGAAAGTGATAGGATCAGAGCGTAGTGAGAAAGTGATATAGAATCATAGCGTAGTGAGAAAGTGATAGGATCATAGCGTAGTGAGAAAGTGATATAGGATCATAGCGTAGTGAGAAAGTGATATAGGATCATAGCGTAGTGAGAAATTGATAGGATCATAGCGTAGTGAGAAAGTGATAGGATCATAGCGTAGTGAGAAAGTGATAGGATCAGAGCGTAGTGAGAAAGTAATAGGATCATAGCGTAGTGAGAAAGTGATAGGCTCATAGCGTAGTGAGAAAGTGATAGGATCAGAGCGTAGTGAGAAAGTGATAGGCTCATAGCGTAGTGAGAAAGTGATAGGCTCATAGCGTAGTGAGAAAGTGATAGGCTCATAGCGTAATGAGAAAACTAAAAGTATGTAAAAACGCGAAACAAAAACAATTGCTAACGTATGATTCATCGCAACAGATTTACTTGTTGTTGGTCTAGAATCTATTAGACATTTCATGATATGACTTAGTCAAACCATAGTCTATATATTACAAACTAGTTCATACAGTTACACTTCGTATTAGCTTTTTTTTAATTTAAAGTATTTTTTTTTCTTGTTCATTATGTCATATCACTTAATAAGCTTCAACTCTACTTCAAATAGTGTTAAAACGGTAATTATATATGTTGTTTTAAATGTGTTTCAGGTCAGTGTTTAAAATTTAATTGCCTTCTCTCAACAGTGACAGAGTGACATTAAGCAGTGACGTCTCACTCTCAGACAGAACTATCAGCAGCACCCTGTCAATAAAACGTGGCAATATGACGGATGCTGGCACCTACATCTGCCGGACGCCTGGCAATCTTGTGACTAGTGCCAAAGTCAATATTCTGAACAGTAAGTTGAGCTCTCTACTAAAGTACTTTGTATTGACTGTCTGCGGTGACTGGAGCGAGCACTTGGTACTGGCGCTGAGAATTAATGATTGTCTTTGATCTAGGACAGTCTCTCTCATTTTTGGGAATGCTGTAAGGCGCAATGAATAATTGCTATCCAGACAAAATTGTCAGGGGTTCTGCAACCGCTATTTAGAAAGGATTCAACAACCAGCATTCAGTTCGCAGGTTCTCAATCTTTTCAATTAAGGAATCCACTTTATACTCTTGAATCAAGATCGATTTCGAGTCAATACATTGTAAAACACCTGCTGAACTGACCAAATTAACGACTTTTAAATTCCAAAAAGGGATCGAATTAATTGATATGGGAACCAACTAAGGTGATCCCACAAAGCAAATAGACCTGAGCAATAGAATAAGATTCTTTAGATTGGAAAGAAATTGTGACTGGTGTTGCCAAAAAAATGTAGCTCTGTGGTTTAAAAGCTGGTTTGGATTCATCCTTATCATCCCTTCTAGTGAGGGTCAAACTTTTTTTTTATGCCCCAGATATAAAACTTCCCTAAAAAGTCAAGAGCCGGTGGTTTCTCCTGTCAGTTTGGTTTAAAAATCCTTTAAGTAATATCCAGAAATCGTTTAGGATTTATATTTTTTTCCTTTGGCTGCATTGATTTAACTGAGTATTAGACACATACAAGTATTGAAGGAAAAATTATCGACCTTGTAATGCTTTTAGCGAAATGTAGACTTTTACATTTAAAGGCTTCAAATTTGATATTTGTGCGTATGTCGAGAAAGTGAGAAACTGCTAATTAGATTTGTTTATTCAGAATAAAATATGCATCTAATTCTACATGAGTAAACACTTCGCATTCTATAATATATAAAGACTGCGACTAAAATATTGCACTACAAGGGTGTGAGACAGTGGTTTAAGCATGGAATTAAGTTTTATAAGACTTGCAACCATTGTGACGCCTTTATTAACAGTTTTTTTTTATATATTTATGTCATTACAGCCGGAACTAACAACGAAAAGAGAGGTAAGTTTAGAATTGAAAATATTTTCGAAGCTACTTCCCTTAGTTATGTACTTTAAAAGTCTAGATATGTGTAGCACTAACGTGTATGTTTCGTGGCTTCTTTCGGAAATGAGGATTATGAAGTTCTAGCCCAAACCTTCTGCAGGACTGCAATGGATTTCAGTAGGTAAGGTTTGAGCCAGAAACCAGTTATAACGAGAGTAGAAGAGCATAACACACTGTTAGGGGGGGGGGCTATGACTTTCTTCAGAGCGTTTTCTTTCTTTGTTTTTCTACCATTTACGTAAACGTCGTTCAGTCAAGGTGGAAAACGTACCAGGGGAAAATACACACAAAAAAACAGGAATGGTAGAAGAAAGTGAACATAGCGACCATGAGGAGGTGTCATTCCCCATTTCTGGTCTATGTATAAACAATATTTGTTACAAAATTAGAACAGATATATGCAAACTGCCCTTATTTGATATGTACCAATAGTTCACAAAATGTAATTTCATTTTAAGTCTGGCAATGATCAGTTGTATTTGTATTATTAATTGGTTAATATACTGTTTGTTGTGATGTTCCTTACGTTTAGATTAATTTAGCTCTATTCAATCTAGTTTAAGCCTACCACCATGTGTAACTTCCTTTATACTTCTGAATATTAGTTCCCTTTATTCCAGAATCAGTTGACATGACAGCAGGTCCAAGCCGAAGCGGGAACAGCTGCCTTCGTGGCGCAGAGCCTTCTAGACGTCTTTTACTTGCCATGATTTTATTGACCATTGTATGTTTCAGGGGAAAGAACTTTATCAGCAAACATTCTTCTTGAAAGTAATAACGCGGGTATTGGTTCATGCCATTGGATCAGAATATTAAGACTGGATATATGGTGGTACTGGCGCTAGTGGACGTTGCACACTGAGAGCGTCCCGTTATCTTAAGAAAGTGAGTCGGACTTTCAAAGAGAAAAAATGATTCGTTTCCAGGAGAATAAGTGTCTGCATTGCGAAAGCTAAAACAATGTTCTATTTGTGAACCTAAATGTTTGGATCCCTTAATTTAACAAAACAAAATCCGTATTTTCAGGATAACCTGCAATTGACTATATCTTAGTTCTCTATGATGTGATAATTTCAGTAACGTTTGCAGCCAGCACTGATGACCAATAACTGACTCTAGTACTTTACTCAGGTGGACAATTCAAACTTGGTGTGATTCTGACTCAGGAACAAAGGACAGGATTGCGTTAGACATTATAGGCATTGTCTGTGTTGCTTTCACTGTACTATTTTGTTGGTCTGCACCATTCATGACAATCTTAGCACCTCAGATTCACAGCCCAACACTGGCAAGATAAAGTATTTGGTGAATCAAAGCGTAACAAGGTTCAGTAGGAAGGCTTTCTCAACCGTTTTTAAAGCTTTCCTCCTTTTGATCATTGTAATTAAAATTATATGGAATTTTTATGAAGTAATTAGTAAAGTTGAAATTATTTGTATGATTATAGAAATATAATTGGTAAACTACGAATAGATCTATAAGAACAACCTTAAATTTTGTTAATGCACCTCAGCAGTGATTGTTGTATCTATCATTTTTACATAAATTAAAATAGTGATTACCTCTGAGTGTATGTATGATTAAACTATTTATAGATTTCAATTCGCAACATTGCTTTATGCTTTAATAAAGTGTAATTCACCTATTATATAAGTTACTTAAAAATTTAGCAATATGATATTATTATTCACTTAAATCTCAACTCAACATTTCAAAGCTCTTTCTTATCGTTTTGACAGTCGCTGACAGAAGTCATTTTGCTCTCCAGCTAGGTCTGTGCACCTTCTCCAACAGAACAAAAGCCGCTTCTCTTTCATCGTAGTTGGCATTGGAAACTTTAATATCCTGACACAGTTGTTTCCCTTCTACATTCGAGAACTCATTAGTTTATAGCTTTAAGATGATTAGTTCTATGATATTTGTAAGATATTATGTTTTAAATATATATTTTAAAAGCATGTAGTAAATAATATAGTTAAGAAACAAACCTTATTCTTCACGTCTCAGTGTAATGTAGAGAATATCTCTAGTTCTAAATGAAATCAAAGACTATTCTAATAACAAAAATGAACAATATAACCTTAGAGAGCTATTCAATTTAGTAGTGCATTGTATATTTCTAATTTTTTCTGTGTGATTCTAGGGTGTTTGTCTACCGACACTTTATAGGTAGGCCGCCCTTTCTACATATCAAACCCTAATTCGCGAAAGATTAAATGGGAAGCCGCATTTTAAAATGTGAGAGTAAGTGCATCAATATTTTTGCCACTGTATAAGAGCATTCCAGTGTTCGGCGCAGCATTGGTTTCTTAACAATAAAATCTACATCCACGATGTCATGATTCAATTTCAAGTTTTTAACTTACCAATAACAAGATGTGGGGAAATTTGTAAGACATTGTGACTTTCAAGCTCATCAGTTTATACATGTACACAAAGTGTACATCAAATGTATCAAATGTATATCAGTGATTTCTGAATGCACAACTTTGACCCCAAACATCTCATCCTTTTTGGGAAAAGAAGAGGGGGGGCTGAGAAAGAGAAGTAATGAGATGAGGAAGAGAAGCGAAGAGATAAGCAAGGAGAGATAATGAGATCAGGAAGAGAAGCGAAGAGATAAGCAAGAGAGATAATGAGATGAGGAAGAGAAGAGAAGAGATAAGCAAGAGAGATAATGAGATCAGGAAGAGAAGCGAAGAGATAAGCAAGAGAGATAATGAGATCAGGAAGAGAAGTGAAGAGATAAGCAAGAGAGATAATGAGATCAGGAAGAGAAGCGAAGAGATAAGCAAGAGAGATAATGAGATCAGGAAGAGAAGCGAAGAGATAAGCAAGAGAGATAAAAAAATCCTGGTTACACCCTTGTACATCTACTCAGAGTATATAAAAGTATAGATTGGCAATAAAGATCCAGATTTAGAAACATTTTTACAAATCTGAGACTGAATGCCACTACATACGGTGAGCACACAAAATGTTCCTGAAACATTTATTTGTGTCTAAACTCTTTAGTGAATAGAAGCGGGCATTTCCACTGACGTTCAAGATATATCGTCTAGATCTCCAGACGGCAGGCCAAATTAAATTTTAAGATGATTATAGTTTGAAAATTATAACGGTCCCTGCGTGGCCCATTAGCTAATTGTTTCGTGAGTTGTTGTTTTTTTCAAAGATATACATAAACTGTCAGATTTCAAGAAAAATCGTTAGAGCCGTTTTTTAGATTTTGTCCATGAAAAATGTGCAAAGCTGAATAGAGTAATTGTTTTAAACAACAATGAACATTGGTTGAGGATTAAGACATATTAATTAAATGCTTATAATACTATCGTTATTGTTATATAGCTTTTTGAAAAACATTTTGATTTCCTTTTTTTGTTTTTACATTATATCCCTACTCTTGTTACCAGCGGTCTGTGTTCTAGTATACCAGGTCTATTTCGTATGCCATTGTATACTAGGTCTCTAAGTTAACGTATGCTAGGTATGTGTTAGATCTACATGCTGTTGTACACAAGGTTTGTTATGAGAAATTTGGTCTACATGCCATTGTAATGATTATATACTAGGTCTGTTATTGTATATTACGTCTATTACGCTTATATATTATAGTATACTAGGTTTGTTGTATGTCTTGGGTGGTTGAGAAAATGTCCTTAATGCGGTGCACGGTAGTCCTAATTCGCGATGACAAGAGATATTTTAAATGACTGAATGTCATCCTGATGTTATGTTCTTTTGTTAGTTGTTGTAGGCGGCACTTAACCAAGTTGTCAATAAGGTCTCTAAGTGTTTCTCTATTCAACCCACTCGGAGGGAGACGCCGCTGTTTCTACACGTGTTATTTAAGTCCCCGCGTTACGACTTAGGAAACATGTATCAGAATTTATTTATTTATTTATTCTAGACATGTGGGATAAAAATGTCTTAATGTTTTGTATGGAATTGATAAACAAATAAATGTATGTTTGCTTTAAGTATACAAGAAACATTGGCACTATTTTTTAAAAGTAGGTGAAATTTATTTATGGGGATATGGAATTTAGAAAATCCTGTTCAAGTTATTTTGTTTGCAGTTGTAACTTAAACCAAGTTAGATGCCAATATGAAAACACTGACATGAATTTTAACAGGTTAAAACCTATTGTACCTACTACTATACAATGTAATATTAATTTCCTATAATAGTTCTAGCCAAGGAAAAACACTCTATACGATGTTTGGAAAAGATTGTTTGCTCCTAGTTAAATGTACAAGTGCGTAGGAATGACTTTCAATACGTTGTTATCAAATCTTTGACTAGTAATAAATAAATAAATTATGGCTTTTATATAGCGATACTTTCATGCTTATAGCATGCTCAGAGCGCTTTGGTCTAATCTCAGTTGTTGACCAGTGGGGGTGGGGGGGAGTGGGTATCTTCAGGCGCTCAGTAAACACAACTCGAGTCCTAGTCAGGTGTCGAACCTCGAGGCCCCTTCATAGCTAGCCAAGCCAAGTTTAAGTTCAAGTTCAAGCGCACTTAGCCTCTCGACAACGCTTCCCAGTCGCTAGAGCTTGGAATGAAACTCGTCAACTTCAAAAGTTAAAAAAAATACAACATGGTCACGTGATGTCGACTACATGAAAATTAGGACATGGTCACGTGATGTCGACTACCTGTAAATTAGGACATGGTCACGTGATGTCGACTACCTGTAAAGTAGGACATGGTCACGTGATGTCGACTACCTGTTAATTAGGACATGGTCACGTGATGTCGACTACCTGTAAATTAGGACTTCAACTTTAGATAAGAAAAAAAAGTGGAATGGTGTTGTTGTAAATAAAAAGCGATCTGGTTGTTATGACAACTTGATGATGCGTTTTCTTCTAAATCTATAAATGACCACATGGGCTACAAGTCTTTAGGGAAATTTTTAAAGTCCAAATAAAAGAATTAATCATATTTGCAACCTAAAAAGGAAAGATCTGAAAAAAATGATTTTTTTAAACCGTCTAATATCTAGAGATGACTTTCATATGCAACTTTTTCTATAGCAATTCTCTCTCTTCACGACCAACAAGGGATTGTCACTCTTTCACTTAGGATATATTACTGTGTTACTACCCTATATATATGCTGTATGTTGCAAGCTGCTGTTTCTATCCCTGAATGAATGGCTGGAGATGTATTTGAGCCTACATGCTCTCATGTAAGTTTACATTGAAGTATTAGTTGGTTGTGAACGTTTCGCTATTCTTCTGAAGTAAAAAGGTTGTAACATTGTATCAAATTTGGTTGTTTTTATTTGAAACTTTGTCTTGACAGGAATGTAGAGAATAGCCTACATAGTCTCATTGTGCTCCAAACAAATGCAACAATTACTCATGTTCGTTCTAATCGTTTAAACATACTAATGATAATAATGAGCCTGAAGACAATGTATTTCACCAACAATGTCCTGTTTTGTTATAAGGCAATGAGATAGATATGGCTGCACGCTTAACAGTTGGACACGTATACACCGAAACAAAAAGCTTTCTTACCTGGATACAAGAGGGAGTTATCAGGACTAGGAATTATTAAAAGCAAATTCTGAAACTCAACCTGGTCTACCACGTTGAGATGACCATTCACGATGATGTGTAGGGCTGAGCAGACTTCATTGGGAGATTTCTGGAAGATAATGTATGTGTTCCCTAGGCCATTAAACCAAACGAAGAGGGAATGTAAGTAATCGGAAGCTCATGTTCAGTGTGAGCATGTAGGGTACAATGTACAAACATCCGCATGGAGAAACTTTGTGACGTAGTTTTAGTTTCAGTATTGGACATGTTGAATAACTGCCGTCTGAGCGGAACCTCTAGCTAATAGATGTCTTCGTGCAAACGGCTCTTTGTTTGACTTAGTATCACTCAATAGAAGATAGCGAAATGGATCACATACACATCACTCCATTCTCTAAAGCGAAATGAGAAGAGAGGTCAACATTGTGTCCTTTTTGTTCATCATCAAGCTTTTTACCTTTACCTATCCCTTAGTCTGTTGGACCGTTGGGGCACCATGCAAGATTTGTCGACCGTCTTTCTCCATTCCTCTCTGTCTTTTGCGAAAGTTAGAGCCTCTTTCAATTATTGTATCGCTTTCTCTGTCTGCCTCTTCTTCTTTTCCTGGTACTGTTCCCTGAAGGAAGGTCTTTGAGAGCCCCGAAGACCTTGTAATATGGCCATAGATTTTAGCTTGCTTTTTTTTTTACGATACTTAGCTGGTCATCATGGGGTTCAATCGCTGCATTAGCCCTGTCTCTAATCTCTTGGTTAGTGACGCGGTCTTTAAATGTGATCCCTGGGATCCTTCTGTAGCATCTCAGTTCCATTGCTAGGATCCACCTCTCTAGCTCTGCAGTCAGCGTCCAAGACTCACAAGCATATAAAAATGTGGCCATGACCAGGGAGTGCATCAGTCTGATTTGGATGCCATGGCTATGCCTTTGTCTTTTCATATTATTTTAAGTTTTGAAAGGGCTGTTGTGGACTATGCAGTTCGGGCCAATAGTTCAGGTTTCGTTCCCTCATCTGTGACAATAGCTCCGAGGTATTTGAAACTACTGACTCAAATACTGATGCCACTAATAAAGCCCTATTGGCTGTTGGTCATAATGTTGTTGTTGTTTTTTCGGCATTTATTTGCATACCATATCATGATATGCTGCGTAAGTCTTGTCTATGCGCATCTCCAAGTCAGCTAGTTCTTCTGTCCCTGCTAGGCCACCAATGTCATCCGTGAAGCGCAAGTTAGTAATTCTTCTTCCTCCAATGCTTACAGAACCTTCATAGCCCTCGAGAGCATCTTCCATTATCCTTTCAAGGAAGATATTGAAAAGTATTTGTGAAAGTAGGCAGCCTTGTCTTACTCCAACTGAGGTCATCTTAGCTTGGATAAAAATCTTCTACAAACCATCGTGACTCACTGTATCATCGGCCATAGTAAGACAAAGGCAGTATATACATCCAAGTTATGTTCCCTGGATGTATCTTGCATCTGTCGCATGACATGAATCTTGTCACGTGTACCAACTCCACAAGCAGCCCATTAACTATAGAGTTGGTCACTTAGTCAAGTAGGTCTCTTTTCTGCTACTTATAGAACAGTAATGTCACAAAAGTTGGAAGCAATTAGACTTGTCACATGTTCTAGCCCATTATTCAGAGGTATAGGTTTATCACTGGGGAGTGTCTAGCAGATATTTTAAAAAAATGTAAACTTGATCCCCCATTGACGTTTGAAAAGTTTTGAAACTGCAACGGGGCAACTCAAATGACACAAATCACCTGGCTCTGGTTGCTTTCAGGCAGAAGTGTGGCCCTAGAGAGAAGGCTAGCATACATTTTCAGACTATTATGCAAAAAATCGCTAATCCGCATGAATTTCGTGATGCCGTCATTATATCCATGTACACAAATAATAATAAGGCTTGTCTTTGCCGGAACTCCGCCATCTGCCGGTCCCAAGCCCGGGTGAAAAAGGAGGAGGGTTTGGCGTGGGGCTAGCGACCCCACCCTGTAAAACCACTATTGCTACAGAAACGGCAAACTCGACACATAATGAAAACTATACATGCGGCGAGGGCGGCCAAACCCTGATGACGGTGTTGGATCAAAGCCAACTGGAAGTCCAATACCCGATACATGGCAAGCCTTTCAACGCAAGGAAACCGACTCTTATAGGCACGTGGAATGTAAGAACCCTGAATCAATGCGGTAAACTGGCCAACTTTTAAGAGAGTTTGACTCTTACCGGCTGGACATCCTTGGGATCTGCGAGATGCGGTGGACATCAAGTGGACAAATAATCAATGATGGCAAGACAATAATATTTTCAGGACATGATAAGGAGCACATTGGTGGTGTATGAATCATCATGTCTAAAATAGCAGCTTCAGCGCTAATTGCTTGGAAGCCGGTCAGTGACCGCATCATTACAGCTCGACTCCAAACAAAGCAAATCAAAGTCACTACCATCCAAGCATATGCCCCTACAGAGGATGCAGAAGATACCATCAAAGATAATTTCTATAATCAACTACAAACCACTCTTGATGAAACACCTACTCACGACCTAATTCTAATGATGGGAGACTTTAACGCCAAAATCAATCCTAACCGAACTGGCGTTGAATATGTAATGGGACCATATGGCTCTGCAGAAAACATCTCTATGTGCATCCAACAGCCTTTCAATTGGAAACACATATTTTAAGCACAAACAAATACAAAAAAAACATGGTGATCACCAAATGGAGAAACCTTCAACGAGATAGATTACATTTGCATCTCCAAACGATGGAGGTCATCTCTGTTAGACGTGCGGACCCGCAGAGGAGCGGCTCAGACCACTACCTTGTCAGTGGCAAATGTAAGCTCCGATTGAAACGCCAACAAAAACGAGCCACACGACCCCGCCCATTTAATGTAGAGAAGCTTAAAGACGGCAATACTGCAGCAGTGTTCCAATTGAAACTAACGAACCGCTTTGAGGCTCTTGCAGATATATTGACCCTTGAAGAATAGTGGGCCAACTTCAAAGATACCACTAATGGGTGCGCGGAAGAAGTTATCGGAAGGAGGCAAGGTTCATACAAGGAACGGTGGAAATTGATAGATGAGAGGAAAGAGGCCAAACTTAGACGAGATCAGAAAAATGAAACACAGGATCGCAGCCTAGCGGAAGAAGCCTATAGGGAAGCAGATCTGAAAGTAAAGAGAAGCTGTCGGCGAGATAAACGGGACTGGATTGAGCAGAAGGGACAAGAGGCACAAGCAGCTGCAAGCAGAAATGACACAAAAACCCTCCATCGTATTGTCCGAGATCTCACTGGAGCAAAGAGTGGACATGGGGCACCGATAAAAGACAAGCAAGGCAAAACTTTGTTAACGAAAGAAGAACAGGATGCAAGATGGGTAGAGCACTTTAAAGAGACCCTTAACCAACTGTCGCCAGACCAAACTTACATATTCAAGACCCCTCTCCAGACAATGATCTCAAGGTCAAGACAGACCCAATAACTGCTGAGGAGGTTACCATGGCCATTGCAGTGTTAAAGAATAACAAAGAACCAGGGCTAGACATGATATCAGCAGAAATGCTAAAATATGGGAGACAGTGCATTGTTAACAGAATGACTGATCTCTTAAATCTCTGTTGGCAAACTTCAAAAGTCCCAGAGAACTGGCAAAAGGGAGTGATTGTAAAGCTTCCAAAAAAGGGCAACTTGGCAGACTGCAACAACTGGAGGGGCATTACTCTCCTCTCTGTCATGGGCAAAGCTTTCAGCACTGTTTTGTTGAGACGGCTTCAACAGTCTGTAGATGAAAGGCTCAGAGAAGAACAAGCAGGTTTCCGAAGAGGCAGATCATGTACAGAGCAGATTTTCGTTCTACGAAATATCATAGAACAAAGTCTTGAGTACCAACAACGGCTAACGATCAGTTTCGTGGACTTCAAAAAAGCGTTTGATAGTGTCCACCGAGAATCACTATGGAAAATAGTTAGAGAATACGGTATCCCAGAAAAATTCGTCCAGATCCTACGACACCTTTACAGTCATTCTAGTTGCTGCATTAAAACAGAAGAGGGAACAACAGAGTTTTTTACAATCGAGACAGGTGTGAGACAGGGGTCATCTTATCTCCCTTCCTTTTCCTCCTAGCCATCGACTACATAATGAGGAGAGCAATGAACCAGACTGCCTTTGGTATTCCATGGCATGAACAACTCCGATTGACGCACTTGGACTTTGCTGATGATGTTGCACTACTCGGGGCTACAAATAAATGCATTCAAGAAATGACGGAGAGCCTAGACAGAGAGGCACCCAAAATTGGCCTCCGCATAAACTTAGATAAGACTAAAATTATGCGAGTGGGATATAAGGCAAAGGGTGTCCCAGGTGGGAGGAGGCTTCAGACATTGCCAGTGACAGATCTTTATGGAGACAGCTTGCCGCCCAATGCGCCGAACGGCGCGGGAGGACCTAAGTCTAAGTAAAGTCTTTAATAAACCTCGAGCTAATCTGTTTTACAATAATGTTTTATACAATAGCGCAACAGTCCAAACGCCATCCATGTCTCTCATAACATTGAAAACATTGTATGTGGAATTGACATTAAATTTTTAAAAAAGCCATCTAGGGGAAAAAATTCCTTTCAGTTTTAGGCTAAATGTATACATATGTTATGTCTCCTTCGTCGAAAAAAAAAGAATGTTAATTTTAATATTATTTTTTTTCTCCATATTCTATTACTGAGACCATCAAGTCTTTCATTTATTTAGATTTCTTTGAAAGAGCTTCTACTGTAAAGAAAATGGCGGCATTTCAACAGATCCATTTTAAACACGTTTTGTTGCCTTCAATCTTGGTGAATACCATGTTGTAAAAAGTAGTGTCATCTATAATTTAAAAAGTAGTGTTATCTATAGTTTAAAAAGTAGTGTTATCTATAATTTAAACAAAAAAAAATGCAAAGTAAAATCTCTATGTCTGATGACTTACTGGGTACGTGACACAAAAGCACAAGAAAAAGATTTTGACTCAGTGCTTACATTTAGGATGGCTGCAGTCTCCAGTCACACATCACCTCAAGATGATTTCTTTGGTGACAAATTAAAGGCCAAGTGAGATAGTGCATCAAACAATAAGCACATTTAAAGAGAGAACAGACAGTACAATTCAACAAACGTTCTTGGAATCTTGCACTTTGAAAACAACACAATTTGTCTTGGAATATTAAAAAAGAAATTTATTTTTTCTTTTGTAAGATCAACAAAAAGTTTTTTAAATTAAAAAAATGTGCAATGGTCAAACAAAATTTTATTCCTTACAAATCAAATACTAACCCACACACACATGCACACAAACACTCACAGAGTTCAGTAAGTTAATTTGATCAAAAGAAGAACAAATCAAATACTAACCCACACACACATGCACACACACACACAGAGTTCAGTAAGTTAACTTGATCAAAAGAAGAAC
>JAZGLO010001369.1:0-17111 GCA_036873155.1 Biomphalaria sudanica
ATAGGATCATAGCGTAGTGAGAAAGTGATATAGGATCATAGCGTAGTGAGAAAGTGATAGAATCATAGCGTAGTGAGAAAGTGATAGGATCATAGCGTAGTGAGAAAGTGATATAGGATCATAGCGTAGTGAGAAAGTGATAGAATCATAGCGTAGTGAGAAAGTGATAGGATCATAGCGTAGTGAGAAAGTGATAGAATCATAGCGTAGTGAGAAAGTGATAGAATCATAGCGTAGTGAGAAAGTGATAGAATCATAGCGTAGTGAGAAAGTGATAGGATCATAGCGTAGTGAGAAAGTGATAGAATCATAGCGTAGTGAGAAAGTGATATGATCATAGCGTAGTGAGAAAGTGATAGGATCATAGCGTAGTGAGAAAGTGATAGGATCATAGCGTAGTGAGAAAGTGATAGGATCATAGCGTAGTGAGAAAGTGATAGGATCATAGCGTAGTGAGAAAGTGATAGGATCATAGCGTAGTGAGAAAGTGATAGGATCATAGCGTAGTGAGAAAGTGATAGGATCTTAGCGTAGTGAGAAAGTGATAGGCTCATAGCGTAGTGAGAAAGTGATAGGCTCATAGCGTAGTGAGAAAACTAAAAGTATGTAAAAACGCGAAACAAAAACAATTGCTAACGTATGATTCATCGCAACAGATTTACTTGTTGTTGGTCTAGAATCTATTAGACATTTCATGACATGACTTAGTCAAACCATAGACTATATATTACAAACTAGTTGATACAGTTACACATTGTATAAGCTTTTTTTTATTTAAAGTTTGTTTTTTTTCTTGTTCATTATGTCATATCACTTAATAAGCTTCAACTCTACTTCAAATAGTGTTAAAACGGTAATTAAAATATGTTGTTTTAAATGTGTTTCAGATCAGTGTTTAAAATTTAATTGCCTTCTCTCAACAGTGACAGAGTGACATTAAGCAGTGACGTCTCACTCTCAGACAGAACTATCAGCAGCACCCTGTCAATAAAACGTGGCAATATGACGGATGCTGGCACCTACATCTGCCGGACGCCTGGCAATCTTGTGACTAGTGCCAAAGTCAATATTCTGAACAGTAAGTTGAGCTCTCTACTAAAGTACTTTGTATTGACTGTCTGCGGTGACTGGAGCGAGCACTTGGTACTGGCGCTGAGAATTAATGATTGTCTTTGATCTAGGACAGTCTCTCTCATTTTTGGGAATGCTGTAAGGCGCAATGAATAATTGCTATCCAGACAAAATTGTCAGGGGTTCTGCAACCGCTATTCAGAAAGGATTCAACAACCAGCATTCAGTTCGCAGGTTCTCAATCTTTTCAATTAAGGAATCCACATTATACTCTTGAATCAAGATCGATTTCGAGTCAATACATTGTAAAACACCTGCTGAACTGACCAAATTAACGACTTTTGAATTCCAAAAAGGGATCGAATTAATTGATATGGGAACCAACTAAGGTGATCCCACAAAGCAAATAGACCTGAGCAATAGAATAAGATTCTTTAGATTGGAAAGAAATTGTGACTGGTGTTGCCAAAAAAATGTAGCTCTGTGGTTCAAGAGCTGGTTTGGATTCATCCTTATCATCCCTTCTAGTGAGGGTCAAACTTTTTTTTTATGCCCCAGATATAAAACTTCCCTAAAAAGTCAAGAGCCGGTGGTTTCTCCTGTCAGTTTGGGTTAAAAATCCTTTAAGTAATATCCAGAAATCGTTTAGGATTTATATTTTTTTCCTTTGGCTGCATTGATTTAACTGAGTATTAGACACATATACAAGTATTGAAGGAAAAATTATCGACCTTGTAATGCTTTTAGCGAAATGTAGACTTTTACATTTAAAGGCTTCAAATTTGATATTTGTGCGTATGTCGAGAAAGTGAGAAACTGCTAATTAGATTTGTTTATTCAGAATAAAATATGCATCTAATTCTACATGAGTAAACACTTCGCATTCTATAATATATAAAGACTGCGACTAAAATATTGCACTACAAGGGTGTGAGACAGTGGTTTAAGCATGGAATTAAGTTTTATAAGACTTGCAACCATTGTGACGCCTTTATTAACAGTTTTTTTTTATATATTTATGTCATTACAGCCGGAACTAACAACGAAAAGAGAGGTAAGTTTAGAATTGAAAATATTTTCGAAGCTACTTCCCTTAGTTATGTACTTTAAAAGTCTAGATATGTGTAGAACTAACGTGTATGTTTCGTGGCTTCTTTCGGAAATGAGGATTATGAAGTCCTAGCCCAAACCTTCTGCAGGACTGCAATGGATTTCAGTAGGTAAGGTTTGAGCCAGAAACCAGTTATAACGAGAGTAGAAGAGCATAACACACTGTTAGGGGGGGGGGGGGGCTATGACTTTCTTCAGAGCGTTTTCTTTCTTTGTTTTTCTACCATTTACGTAAACGTCGTTCAGTCAAGGTGGAAAACGTACCAGGGGAAAATACACACAAAAAAACAGGAATGGTAGAAGAAAGTGAACATAGCGACCATGAGGAGGTGTCATTCCCCATTTCTGGTCTATGTATAAACAATATTTGTTACAAAATTAGAACAGATATATATGCGAACTGCCCTTATTTGATTTGTACCAATAGTTCACAAAATGTAATTTCATTTTAAGTCTGGCAATGATCAGTTGTATTTGTATTATTAATTGGTTAATATACTGTTTGTTGTGATGTTCCTTACGTTTAGATTAATTTAGCTCTATTCAATCTAGTTTAAGCCTACCACCATGTGTAACTTCCTTTATACTTCTGAATATTAGTTCCCTTTATTCCAGAATCAGTCGACATGACAGCAGGTCCAAGCCGAAGCGGGAACAGCTGCCTTCGTGGCGCAGAGCCTTCTAGACGTCTTTTACTTGCCATGATTTTATTGACCATTGTATGTTTCAGGGGAAAGAACTTTATCAGCAAACATTCTTCTTGAAAGTAAAAACGCGGGTATTGGTTCATGCCATTGGATCAGAATATTAAGACTGGATATATGGTGGTACTGGCGCTAGTGGACGTTGCACACTGAGAGCGTCCCGTTATCTTAAGAAAGTGAGTCGGACTTTCAAATAGAAAAAATGATTCGTTTCCAGGAGAATAAGTGTCTGCATTGCGAAAGCTAAAACAATGTTCTATTTGTGAACCTAAATGTTTGGATCATTTAATTTAACAAAACAAAATCCGTATTTTCAGGATAACCTGCAATTGACTATATCTTAGTTCTCTATGATGTGATAATTTCAGTAACGTTTGCAGCCAGCACTGATGACCAATAACTGACTCTAGTACTTTACTCAGGTGGACAATTCAAACTTGGTGTGATTCTGACTCAGGAACAAAGGACAGGATTGCGTTAGACATTATAGGCATTGTCTGTGTTGCTTTCACTGTACTATTTTGTTGGTCTGCACCATTCATGACAATCTTAGCACCTCAGATTCACAGCCCAACACTGGCAAGATAAAGTATTTGGTGAATCAAAGCGTAACAAGGTTCAGTAGGAAGGCTTTCTCAACCGTTTTTAAAGCTTTCCTCCTTTTGATCATTGTAATTAAAATTATATGGAATTTTTATGAAGTAATTAGTAAAGTTGAAATTATTTGTATGATTATAGAAATATAATTGGTAAACTACGAACAGATCTATAAGAACAACTTTAAATTTTGTTAATGCACCTCAGCAGTGATTGTTGTATCTATCATTTTTACATAAATTAAAATAGTGATTACCTCTGAGTGTATGTATGATTAAACTATTTATAGATTTCAATTCGCAACATTGCTTTATGCTTTAATAAAGTGTAATTCACCTATTATATAAGTTACTTAAAAATTTAGCAATATGATATTATTATTCACTTAAATCTCAACTCAACATTTCAAAGCTCTTTCTTATCGTTTTGACAGTCGCTGACAGAAGTCATTTTGCTCTCCAGCTAGGTCTGTGCACCTTCTCCAACAGAACAAAAGCCGCTTCTCTTTCATCGTAGTTGGCATTGGAAACTTTAATATCCTGACACAGTTGTTTCCCTTCTACATTCGAGAACTCATTAGTTTATAGCTTTAAGATGATTAGTTCTATGATATTTGTAAGATATTATGTTTTAAATATATATTTTAAAAGCATGTAGTAAATAATATAGTTAAGAAACAAACCTTATTCTTCACGTCTCAGTGTAATGTAGAGAATATCTCTAGTTCTAAATGAAATCAAAGACTATTCTAATAACAAAAATGAACAATATAACCTTAGCGAGCTATTCTATTTAGTAGTGCATTGTATATTTCTAATTTTTTCTGTGTGATTCTAGGGTGTTTGTCTACCAACACTTTATAGGTAGGCCGCCCTTCTACATATCAAACCCTAATTCGCGAAAGATTAAATGGGAAGCCGCATTTTAAAATGTGAGAGTAAGTGCATCAATATTTTTGCCACTGTATAAGAGCATTCCAGTGTTCGGCGCAGCATTGGTCTCTAAACAATAAAATCTACATCCACGATGTCATGATTCAATTTCAAGTTTTTAACTTACCAATAACAAGATGTGGGGAAATGTGTAAGACATTGTGACTTTCAAGCTCATCAGTTTATACATGTACACAAAGTAGATCTATCAAATGTATATCAGTGATTTCTGAATGCACAACTTTGACCCCAAACATCTCATTCTTTTTGGGAAAAGAAGAGGGGGGGGGCTGAGAAAGAGAAGTAATGAGATTAGGAAAAGAAGCGAAGAGATAAGCAAGAGAGATAATGAGATCAGGAAGAGAAGAGAAGAGATAAGCAAGAGAGATAATGAGATCAGGAAGAGAAGCGAAGAGATAAGCAAGAGAGATAATGAGATCAGGAAGAGAAGCGAAGAGATAAGCAAGAGAGATAATGAGATCAGGAAGAGAAGCGAAGAGATAAGCAAGAGAGATAATGAGATCAGGAAGAGAAGCGAAGAGATAAGCAAGAGAGATAATGAGATCAGGAAGAGAAGCGAAGAGATAAGCAAGAGAGATAATGAGATCAGGAAGAGAAGCAAAGAGACAAGCAAGAGAGATAATGAGATCAGGAAGAGAAGCGAAGAGATAAGCAAGAGAGATAATGAGATCAGGAAGAGAAGCGAAGAGACAAGCAAGAGAGATAATGAGATCAGGAAGAGAAGCGAAGAGATAAGCAAGAGAGATAATGAGATCAGGAAGAGAAGCGAAGAGATAAGCAAGAGAGATAATGAGATCAGGAAGAGAAGCAATGCTTAACTTCCCTTGCTTTTGAAAGAGTTCTTAACAAGTAGGCCTAATTTTTTCAAAGTGTTTTTTTTTTAAAGACATTTCCTTCTTTATGAAGCAGGTGACTTTTTATTAGAGGTTCCACTTCATAACTACTTAATAGTTTTTTTAGAAAATTAAATTTTATTAACAACCTTACCCCCCCCCCCCGAAAAAAAAATCCTGGTTACACCCTTGTATAGGCCTAAATCTACTCAGAGTATATAAAAGTATAGATTGGCAATAAAGATCCAGATTTACAAACATTTTTAAAAACCTGATACTGAATGCCACTACATACGGTGAGCACACAAAATGTTCCTGAAACATTTATTTGTGTCTAAACTCTTTAGTGAATAGAAGCGGGAATTTCAACTGACGTTCAAGATATATCGTCTAGATCTCCAGACGGCAGGACAAATTAAATTTTAAGATGATTATAGTTTGAAAATTATAACGGTCAAACCAGAGTTTTCCCTGCGTGGCCCATTAGCTCATTGTTTCGTGAGTTGTTGTTTTTTTTCAAAGATATACTTAAACTGTCAGATTTCAAGAAAAATCGTTAGAGCCGTTTTTTAGATTTTGCCCATGAAAAATGTGCAAAGCTGAATAGAGTAAGTTGTTTTAAAACAAAATGAACATAGGTTGAGGATTAAGACATATTAATGAAATGCTTATAATACTATCGTTATTGTTATATAGCTTTTTGAAAAACATTTTGATTTCCTTTTTTTTGGTTTTTACATTATATCCCTACTCTTGTTACCAGCGGTCTGTGTTCTAGTATACCAGGTCTATTTCGTATGCCATTGTATACTAGGTCTCTAAGTTAACGTATGCTAGGTATGTGTTAGATCTACATGCTGTTGTACACAAGGTTTGTTATGAGAAATTTGGTCTACATGCCATTGTAATGATTATATACTAGGTCTGTTATTGTATATTACGTCTATTACGCCTATATATTATAGTATACTAGGTTTGTTGTATGTCTTGGGTGGTTGAGAAAATGTCCTTAATGCGGTGCACGGTAGTCCTAATTCGCGATGACAAGAGATATTTTAAATGACTGAATGTCATCCTGATGTTATGTTCTTTTGTTAGTTGTTGTAGGCGGCACTTAACCAAGTTGTCAATAAGGTCTCTAAGTGTTTCTCTATTCAACCCACTCGGAGGGAGACGCCGCTGTTTCTACACGTGTTATTTAAGTCCCCGCGTTACGACTTAGGAAACATGTATCAGAATTTATTTATTTATTTATTCTAGACATGTGGGATAAAAATGTCTTAATGTTTTGTATGGAATTGATAGACAAATAAATGTATGTTTGCTTTAAGTATACAAGAAACATTGGCACTATTTTTTAAAAGTAGGTGGAATTTATTTATGGGGATATGGAATTTAGAAAATCCTGTTCAAGTTATTTTGTTTGCAGTTGTAACTTAAACCAAGTTAGATGCCAATATGAAAACACTGACATGAATTTTAACAGGTTAAAACCTATTGTACCTACTACTATACAATGTAATATTAATTTCCTATAATAGTTCTAGCCAAGGAAAAACACTCTATACGATGTTTGGAAAAGATTGTTTGCTCCTAGTTAAATGTACAAGTGCGTAGGAATGACTTTCAATACGTTGTTATCAAATCTTTGACTAGTAATAAATAAATAAATTATGGCTTTTATATAGCGATACTTTCATGCTTATAGCATGCTCAGAGCGCTTTGGTCTAATCTCAGTTGTGGACCAGTGGGGGTGGGGGGGAGTGGGTATCTTCAGGCGCTCAGTAAACACAACTCGAGTCCCAGTCAGGTGTCGAACCTCGAGGCCCCTTCATAGCTAGCCAAGCCAAGTTCAAGTTCAAGTTCAAGCGCACTTAGCCTCTCGACAACGCTTCCCAGTCGCTAGAGCTTGGAATGAAACTCGTCAACTTCAAAAGTTAAAAAAAATACAACATGGTCACGTGATGTCGACTACATGAAAATTAGGACATGGTCACGTGATGTCGACTACCTGTAAATTAGGACATGGTCACGTGATGTCGACTACCTGTAAATTAGGACATGGTCACGTGATGTCGACTACCTGTAAATTAGGACTTCAACTTTAGATAAGAAAAAAAAGTGGAATGCTGTTGTTGTAAATAAAAAGCGATCTGGTTGTTATGACAACTTGATGATGCGTTTTCTTCTAAATCTATAAATGACCACATGGGCTACAAGTCTTTAGTGAAATTTTTAAAGTCCAAATAAAATAATTAATCATATTTGCAACCTAAAAAGAAAGATCTGAAAAAAATGATTTTTTTAAACCGTCTAATATCTAGAGATGACTTTCATATGCAACTTTTTCTATAGCACTTCTCTCTCTTCACGACCAACAAGGGATTGTCACTCTTTCACTTAGGATATATTACACTATATATATGCTGTATTTTGCAAGCTGCTGTTTCTATCCCTGAATGAATGGCTGGAGATGTATTTGAGCCTACATGCTCTCATGTAAGTTTACATTGAAGTATTGGTTGGTTGTGAACGTTTCGCTATTCTTCTGAAGTAAAAAGGTTGTAACATTGTATCAAATTTGGTTGTTTTTATTTGAAACTTTGTCTTGACAGGAATGTAGAGAATAGTCTACATAGTATCATTGTGCTCCAAACAAATGCAACAATTACTCATATTTGATCTAATCATTTAAACATACTAATGATAATAATGAGCCTGAAGACAATGTATTTCAACAACAATGTCCTGTTTTGTTATAAGGCAATGACATAGATATGGCTGCACGCTTAACAGTTGGACACGTATACACCGAAACAAAAAGCTTTCTTACATGGATACAAGAGGGAGTTATCAGGACTAGGAATTATTAAAAGCAAATTCTGAAACTCAACCTGGTCTACCACGTTGAGATGACCATTCACGATGATGTGTAGGGCTGAGCAGACTTCATTGGGAGATTTCTGGAAGATAATGTATGTGTTCCCGAGGCCATTAAACCAAACGAAGAGGGAATGTAAGTAATCGGAAGCTCATGTTCAGTGTGAGCATGTAGGGTACAATGTACAAACATCCGCATGGAGAAACTTTGTGACGATCATAGTTTTAGTTTCAGTATTGGACATGTTGAATAACTGCCGTCTGAGCGGAACCTCTAGCTAATAGATGTCTTCGTGCAAGCGGCTCTTTGTTTGACTTAGTATCACTCAATAGAAGATAGCGAAATGGATCACATACACATCTCTCCATTCTCTAAAGCGAAATGAGAAGAGAGGTCAACATTGTGTCCTTTTTGTTCATCATCAAGCTTTTTACCTTTACCTATCCCTTAGTCTGTTGGACCGTTGGGGCACCATGCAAGATTTGTCGACCGTCTTTCTCCATTCCTCTCTGCGAAAGTTAGAACCTCTTTCAATTATTGTATCGCTTTCTCTGTCTGCCTCTTCTTCTTTTCCTGGTACTGTTCCCTGAAGGAAGGTCTTTGAGAGCCCCGAAGACCTTGTAATATGGCCATAGATTTAAGCTTGCTTTTTTTTTTACTATACTTAGCTGGTCATCATGGGGTTCAATCGCTGCATTAGCCCTGTCTCTAATCTCTTGGTTTGTGACGCGGTCTTTAAATGTGATCCCTGGGATCCTTCTGTAGCATCTCAGTTCCATTGCTAGGATCCTCCTCTCTAGCTCTGCAGTCAGCGTCCAAGACTCACAAGCATATAAAAATGTGGCCATGACCAGGGAGTGCATCAGTCTGATTTGGATGCCATGGCTATGCCTTTGTCTTTTCATATTATTTTAAGTTTTGAAAGGGCTGTTGTGGACTATGCAGTTCGGGCCAATAGTTCAGGTTTCGTTCCCTCATCTGTGACAATAGCTCCGAGGTATTTGAAACTACTGACTCAAATACTGATGCCACTAATAAAGCCCTATTGGCTGTTAATCATAATGTTGTTGGTTTTTTTTTCGGCATTTATTTGCATACCATATCATGATATGCTGCGTAAGTCTTGTCTATGCGCATCTCCAAGTCAGCTAGTTCTTCTGTCCCTGCTAGGCCACCAATGTCATCCGTGAAGCGCAAGTTAGTAATTCTTCTTCCTCCAATGCTTACAGAACCTTCATAGCCCTCGAGAGCATCTTCCATTATCCTTTCAAGGAAGATATTGAAAAGTATTTGTGAAAGTAGGCAGCCTTGTCTTACTCCAACTGAGGTCATCTTAGCTTGGATAAAAATCTTCTACAAACCATCGTGACTCACTGTATCATCGGCCATAGTAAGACAAAGGCAGCATATACATCCAAGTTATGTTCCCTGGATGTATCTTGCATCTGTCGCATGACATGAATCTTGTCACGTGTACCAACTCCACAAGCAGCCCATTAACTATAGAGTTGGTCACTTAGTCAAGTAGGTCTCTTTTCTGCTACTTATAGAACAGTAATGTCACAAAAGTTGGAAGCAATTAGACTTGTCACATGTTCTAGCCCATTATTCAGAGGTAAAGGTTTATCACTGGGGAGTGTCTAGCAGATAGAATCTACATTTTGTAAAATTAATACAACCTCAACATCCCTAATAATAGGCAGCATTTACAGACCACCAAATTCTAGTTTAGAATACATGCAGGAACTATGTAATCAGATTACTACACTTAAAGAGACAAATAAAAATGCAGTTTTTTGGATTATGGGTGATTTCAACCTACCTGATATAAATTGGAAAACACTAACCATAGATAAACACCAAAACCTTAAGGACATAAATGAGCTTTTCATAGAAACTTTACACAACCTAAGTTTAGATCAAATCATTAAAAAGCCAACTAGATTAAACAACACATTAGATCTCTTCTTAACCAACAGACCTGGATTAGTAGTTGATTATGATATTATCCCTGGTCTATCAGACCATGAGATCATAAAAATACACAGTCAGATAAAAGCAGTAGCCAATACAAAACCCAAAAGAAAAATCTTACTCTGGAATAAATGTAACCTAACACAACTACACCAAGCTGCATTAAACTTTCAACAAACATTCTTATTAGAAAAAGACATTAACCAACCAGT
Source organism: Biomphalaria sudanica (assembly GCA_036873155.1). NCBI lineage: Eukaryota > Metazoa > Mollusca > Gastropoda > Planorbidae > Biomphalaria > Biomphalaria sudanica. The sequence goes on from JAZGLO010001369.1 coordinate 10,337, forward strand.
CGATGACCTCTGGAATTTCATTAAAAACCATCTTAAAAGCATTATAGAAAATCATATACCAACTAAATACACATTAAAAAAAAAAAATAAATGCTGGTTTAATAATAGACTAAAGAAGCTTTGTAAACAGAAGGAAAACCTATATAGAAAATTTAAAGAAACCAAGGCAGAAAGAGTTTACAAAAAGTATATAAAAATTAAACACCAAACCCAAAAAGTAAGCAGACAGCTGCAGTGTGAATACATAAACAATGTAATATCTAAAGATAACAACAAAAACCTATGGTCATACATTAAGTCTAAGAAAATGGAAACAACAGGCATAGCGCCATTAAAAGATGAACATAACATAATACATAATGATAATGAAACTAAAGCAAACATCCTAAACAAATACTTTGCATCAGCATTCTCAGCCCCAGGAGACAAAGACATAATTCTTAATTTGAACCAAGTAGACAACATAGAAGATTTAGTAGTACAAGAAAATGGAATTCAAAAACTATTAGCCAACACCAAACCAAATAAAGCATCTGGACCTGATGGTATTCCAGCTAGATTACTCAAAGAACTAAGCAATGAGCTAGTCCCAGTGTTCAAAATACTCTTTCAGGCATCGCTTAACCAGGGCAGAGTACCAAAGGACTGGAAAGAAGCTTATGTCACCCCCCTATTTAAAAAAGGAGAAAAATCTGATCCAGGAAACTACAGACCAGTATCACTTACCAGCATCACATGTAAAATCCTAGAACACATAATATGTAGCAACATCATAAACCACTTAGACAAACATAATGTCCTCACCCCATACCAACATAGATTTAGGAAATATAGATCATGTGAAACACAACTAATAGGACTAATTGATGATTTTTCAAAAGGTTTAGATAATAGTGAACAAATAGATGCTATCTTACTAGATTTTTCCAAGGCTTTTAACAAAGTTCACCACCATAGTTTGCTTAAAAAATTAAAATATTTCGGCATTAATGGTCCACTGCATCAGTGGATTAAAGATTTTCTGATAGGGAGAGAACAAACTGTAATAATAAATGGCTCTAAATCAACACCAATAACAGTAAACTCAGGTGTACCTCAAGGAACAGTCTTGGGTCCGCTACTATTTTTAATTTACATAAATGATTTACCAAATTGCATTAGTTCAGGAACAAAAGTCAGATTATTTGCAGACGATTGCATAATATATAGAACAATAAAAACAATACAAGACACAAGATATTTTACAAAGAGAATTAGATGAATTACAGAAATGGGAATCAAATTGGAGCATGTCTTTCCACCCAGAAAAATGTCAGTTGTTAAGAGTAACAAAAAAACTAAAACAAATTAATTCCACTTATCTTATTCATGGCAAACCAGTAACACAGACTAAAAACGCAAAATACCTAGGTGTTATGATAAATGAAAAACGGTCATGGAATTCACATATTGATGAAACTATAAAAAAATCCAACAAAGCATTAGGGTTTATTAAAAGAAATTTCTATAAATCAAATAAGAACATAAAACTAAAATGTTATTTAACCTTGGTTAGGCCAATAATAGAATATGCATCCACCGTTTGGGACCCCTCAACTCAAGAAAACATCAAGAAACTGGAACAAACACAAAATAGAGCAGTGAGATTCATAACAAACGAATATTCACATTTGACTAGAGTAACACCATTAGTAAAATCACTAAATTTAGGAAGCCTTCAGGACAGAAGACTCAAAAGTAAAGTAGCAATTATACATAAAACACTGAACCATAATCTTCAAATACAAAAACAAAATCTAATAAAATACTCTGAAAGACACAAAAATAAAGGCACATTCCTCGTCCCATATGCTAGGACAAATTTGTACAAATACTCCTTCTTCCCTAGTGCCTGAGCTAGCCAGAAAAACCAGTGACTTGGCAGAATTTAAGTTATTGGTTAATATGCATGACTAAATGCATGACGCGTAGGACGTAATCATCTTCTTTTTTGAAGTAACGTCTGTATTATATAAGATAAGATAAGATATTTTTAAAAAATGTAAACTTGATCCCCCATTGACGTTTGAAAAGTTTTGAAACTGCAACGGGGCAACTCAAATGACACAAATCGCCTGGCTCTGGTTGCTTTCAGGCAGAAGTGTGGCCCTAGAGAGAAGGCTAGCAGACATTTTCAGACTATTATGCAAAAAATCGCTAATCCGCATGAATTTCGTGATGCCGTCATTATATCCATGTACACAAATAATAATAAGGCTTGTCTTTGCCGGAACTCCGCCATCTGCCGGTCCCAAGCCCGGGTGAAAAAGGAGGAGGGTTTGGCGTGGGGCTAGCGACCCCACCCTGTAAAACCACTATTGCTGCAGAAACGGCAAACTCGACACATAATGAAAACTATACATGCGGCGAGGGTGGCCAAACCCTGATGACGGTGTTGGATCAAAGCCAACTGGAAGTCCAATACCCGATACATGGCAAGCCTTTCAACGCAAGGAAACCGACTCTTATAGGCACGTGGAATGTAAGAACCCTGAATCAATGCGGTAAACTGGCCCAACTTTTAAGAGAGTTTGACTCTTACCGGCTGGACATCTTTGGGATCTGCGAGATGCGGTGGACATCAAGTGGACAAATAATCAATGATGGCAAGACAATAATATATTCAGGACATGATAAGGAGCACATTGGTGGTGTAGGAATCATCATGTCTAAAATAGCAGCATCAGCGCTAATTGCTTGGAAGCCGGTCAGTGACCGCATCATTACAGCTCGACTCCAAACAAAGCAAATCAAAGTCACTACCATCCAAGCATATGCCCCTTCAGAGGATGCAGAAGATACCATCAAAGATAATTTCTATAACCAACTACAAACCACTCTTGATGAAACACCTACTCACGACCTAATTCTAATGATGGGAGACTTTAACGCCAAAATCAATCCCAACCGAACTGGCGTTGAATGTGTAATGGGACCATATGGCTCTGCAGAAAACATCAGTGATAATGGCGAGCGCTTGATTTCTCTATGTGCATCCAACAGCCTTTCAATTGGAGACACATATTTTAAGCACAAACAAATACACAAAAAACATGGCGATCACCAAAAGGAGAAACCTACAACGAGATAGATTACATTTGCATCTCCAAACGATGGAGGTCATCTCTGTTAGACGTGCGGACCCGCAGAGGAGCGGATATCGGCTCAGACCACTACCTTGTCAGTGGCAAATGTAAGCTCCGATTGAAACGCCAACCAAAACGAGCCACACGACCCCGCCCATTTAATGTAGAGAAGCTCAAAGACGGCAATACTGCAGCAGTGTTCCAATTGAAACTAATGAACCGCTTTGAGGCTCTTCAAGATATATTGACCCTTGAAGAAGTGTGGGCCAACTTCAAAGATACCACTATTGGGTGCGCGAAAGAAGTTATCGGAAGGAGGCGAGGTTCATACTAGGAACGGTGGATACGAGACAGAACATGGAAATTGATAGATGAGAAGAAAGAGGCCAAACTTAGACGAGATCAGAAAAATGAAACACAGGATCGCAGCCTAGCGGAAGAAGCCTATAGGGAAGCAGATCTGAAAGTAAAGAGAAGCTGTCGGCGAGATAAAGGGACTGGATTGAGCAGAAGGGACAAGAGGCACAAGCAGCTGCAAGCAGAAATGACACAAAAACCCTCCATCGTATTGTCCGAGATCTCACTGGAGCAAAGAGTGGACATGGGGCACCGATAAAAGACAAGCAAGGCAAAACTTTGTTAACGAAAGAAGAACAGGATGCAAGATGGGTAGAGCACTTTAAAGAGACCCTTAACCAACTGTCGCCAGACCAAACTTACATATTCAAGGACCCCTCTCCAGACAATGATCTCAAGATCAAGACAGACCCAATAACTGCTGAGGAGGTTACCATGGCCATTGCAGTGTTAAAGAATAACAAAGCACCAGGGCTAGACATGATATCAGCAGAAATGCTAAAATATGGGGGACAGTGCATTGTTAACAGAATGACTGATCTCTTAAATCTCTGTTGGCAAACTTCAAAAGTCCCAGAGGACTGGCAAAAGGGAGTGATTGTAAAGCTTCCAAAAAAGGGCAACTTGGCAGACTGCAACAACTGGAGGGGCATTACTCTTCTCTCTGTCATGGGCAAAGTTTTCTGCACTGTTTTGTTGAGACGGCTTCAACAGTCTGTAGATGAATGGCTCAGAGAAGAACAAGCAGGTTTCCGAAGAGGCAGATCATGTACAGAGCAGATTTTCGTTCTACGAAATATCATAGAACAAAGTCTTGAGTACCAACAACGGCTAACGATCAGTTTCGTGGACTTTAAAAAAGCGTTTGATTGTGCCACCGAGAATCACTATGGAAAATAGTTAGAGAATACGGTATCCCAGAAAAATTCGTCCAGATCCTACGACACCTTTACAGTCAATCTAGTTTCTGCATTAAAACAGAAGAGGGAACAACAGAGTTTTTTACAATCGAGACAGGTGTGAGACAGGGGTGCATCTTATCTCCCTTCCTTTTCCTCCTAGCCATCGACTACATAATGAGGAGAGCAATGAACCAGACTGCCTTTGGTATTCCATGGCATGAACAGCTCCGATTGACGGACTTGGACTTTGCTGATGATGTTGCACTACTCGGGGCTACAAATAAATGCATTCAAGAAATGACGGAGAGCCTAGACAGAGAGGCACCCAAAATGGGCCTCCGCATAAACTTGGATAAGACTAAAATAATGCTAGTGGGATATAAGGCAAAGGGTGTTCCCGTCAGACTTGGCGAGTCAAAGCTTGAAGAGCTGGACAAGTTCACGTACCTTGGTAGCATCATAACAAATGATGGAGATGCTTACCACGATGTAGAGTGCCGAATAGGAAAGGCAGGTAGCATTTTCCAAAGGCTGCAGCCTATTTGGACTAGCCAAACCATTGGACTCAAGACAAAAATACACCTTCTCAACACAATCGTCATTTCAACTGCTACATATGCATGTGAGACGTGGAAGTCATCTGTCAAAATTGAGAAAAGACTAAATGTGGCTCAACAGAGATGGCTGAGACGGATTTTGGGAGTCAGTTACACAGATCGGGTCTCAAACAAGGAAATCCTATGCCGAACTGGGAGTCGAACACTTGGTGAGGTTGTGACTGAGCGTCGCATGAGGTTTGCGGGACATGTTCTACGTCAAAATGAATTACGCACACTAAGAGTTGCGATAACATGGAAGCCAAAACAAGGAAAGCGCAAAAAGGGACGCCCTCATATTACTTGGCGACACACCTTCATGGAGGACCTCAGAACAGTGGACACCAGGTGGGAGGAGGCTTCAGACATTGCCAGTGACAGATCTTTATGGAGACAGCTTGCCGCCCAATGCGCCGAACGGCGCGGGAGGACCTAAGTCTAAGTAAAGTCTTTAATAAACCTCGAGCTAATCTGTTTTGCAATAATGTTTTATACAATAGCGCAACAGTCCAAACGCCATCCATGTCTCTCATAACATTGAAAACATTGTATGTGGAATTGACATTAAATTTTTAAAAAGCCATCTAGGGGAAAAAATTCCTTTCAGTGTTAGGCTAAATGTATACATATGCTATGTCCCCTTCGTCGAAAAAAAAAGAATGTTAATTTTAATATTATTTTTTTTCTCCATATTCTATTACTGAGACCATAAAGTCTTTCATTTATTTAGATTTCTTTGAAAGAGCTTCTACCGTAAAGAAAATTGCGGCATTTCAACACATCCATTTTAAACACTTTTTGTTGCCTTCAATCTTGGTGAATACCATGTTGTAAAAAGTAGTTTTATCTATAATTTAAAAAGTAGTGTTATCTATAATTTAAAAAGTAGTGTTATCTATAATTTAAAAAGTAGTGTTATCTATAATGTAAAAAGTAGTGTTATCTATAATTTAAAAAGTAGTGTCATCTATAATTTAAAAAGTAGTGTTATCTATAATTTAAAAAGTAGTGTTATCTATAATTTAAAAAGTAGTGTTATCTATAATGTAAAAAGTAGTGCTATCTATAATTTAAACAAAAAAATGCAAAGTAAAATCTCTATGTCTGATGACTTACTGGGTACGTGACACAAAAGCACAAGAAAAAGATTTTGACTCTCAGTGCTTACATTTAGGATGGCTGCAGTCTCCAGTCACACATCACCTCAAGATGATTTCTTTGGTGACAAATTAAAGGCCAAGTGAGAGAGGTTAGAAAGGTCAACGATAGTGCATCAAACAGTAAGCACATTAAATTTGTATTTAAAAGATTATATTTCTAAACTAAGCTCTAAAATCCTTTCTAAATGTTGAAGCTCGTCACATGATAGGATGGTAAAGAAGATGTTCTCTAAGCTCGAGAGAACAGACAGAACAATTCAACAAACGTTCTTGGAATCTTGGACTTTTAAAACAACACAATTTGTCTTGGAATATTAAAAAAGAAATTTATTTTTTCTTTTGTAAGATCAACAAAAAGTTTTTTAAATTAAAAAAATGTCCAATGGTCAAACAAAATTTTATTCCTTACAAATCAAATACTAACCCACACACACATGCACACAAACACACACAGAGTTCAGTAAGTTAACTTGATCAAAAGAAGAACAAATCAAATACTAACCCACACACACATGCACACACACACAGAGTTCAGTAAGTTAACTTGATCAAAAGAAGAACAAATCAAATACTAACCCACACACACATGCACACACACACAGAGTTCAGTAAGTTAACTTGATCAAAAGAAGAAC
>JAZGLO010001370.1:0-18978 GCA_036873155.1 Biomphalaria sudanica
GAGATATCGACGCGCGGTAGATTATATAAGACCGCTCGCGTAACGTTGACGGACAGACAAACGGAGACAGCCGTGGGACAGAATAGCGGAGACATTGCGCTACCCGTGCGTGGTATACCACTTGATCGTGTAAGTTTTTTTTTTATTCAAGGCCTTGCTTGTATTTGTAATTACATTTTCAAACTCTTGTATTGTAATATTTTTACATGCCATTTTTGTAAAAGGGTTTTGGTCAACACATCAATTCTGTATTGAGTAAATGTTTATTTTTCTTTCTTGTAACTTTATATTTGATTAAACATTAAGTTGATAGTTTACCTTCCGATTTCTTGTGTCATTTTTTTTTGTTATTCATTGTAAGTCTTTGATTAAATTCAGACTTAAGATAAGTGACACAACTCCTTTTCTATTGTCACGTTCCCCTAGGCAAGCCATTTAAAAGTAGAATTCAATTCGTAATACGTGACAATACATAAAACACTGAACCATAATCTTCAAATACAAAAACAAAATTTAATAAAATACTCTGAAAGACACAAAGATAAAGGCACATTCCTTGTCTCATATGCTAGGACAAATTTGTAGAAATACTCCTTCTTCCCTAGTGCTATTGGAGCATGGAATGGGTTGCCTGAGCTAGCCAGGAAAACCAGTGACTTGGCAGAATTTAAGTCATTGGTTAATATGCATGACTAAATGCATGACACGTAGGATGTAATCATCTTCTTTTTTGAAGTAACATATGTATTATAAAAGATAAGATAAGATCTGCAAAAAGCTTTCTCCTCTCATCTTTATGTACCAACAATAGTGCATTTTGTGTGCATGTGTGCAGTAAAGTTTATGCAGTGTAAATATTATGTAATGCAATATTAATTAAAGAAAATATTAAATAAAATGATTCTACATAATTAAAAAAAAATTCAGCAACATCTTTTTTTAAGTCTCCAGGACTGGCCAGTTACAAAAATTGGGGGGGGGGGGGGTGTTTACAAAATTTCCTTAAATTTTTTTAAAAATGTGTTTCCATCACTGACAAATAATTACATGATTGGGTCTCAATTGATATATTACACTTAATATAAGCTTTGTTGTTAAAAAGTGTTTTTTGTTTTTTTAATTTTACTTGTTTAATTGTCAGGATCATACAGACATATATTTTAAGAGAGGAAGCTGGAACACTGTCGTCTGAAGAGATGGATTCTAATAAGGTAAAATAGATGTTACTTTTAGATGCATAGCTTCATTCAAGAAGGTTGAATAATTTTGATGTTTTAATGTCATGTTTTGAACATATTTTTTCATAAAAATGTGTACATATTTATATATACAGTAAAGTTACTAATATTAACACCAGTTTTCTTTTTTTGTGGGAAAATTGTTTGCTGTACTTCAAATGTTATATCCTTATAGTTGTATACTTATTTAAATAGTTTGACTAAAATATATTATTCATCTTACAATAATTTATTAGATAAATAATGACTGAATTTAAATGTTGAAGCTTTTGTGAAGTTAATGCTGAAACTAGAGTTTGAAGAAATACAAATTTCACGTTAAGTAAAATGAAATAGAAGAATGTTTTTCCATTAGTTCAACTTCCTCATTAAATGTGTCTCTATCTGTGACCCAATTGTTTGGTTTTTACATACAAAATATAAAGTTTAGAACATGTTATGGATGACCCCCCCCCCCCCCCTTATCAGTAGTACATCCAAATACATTGTATTGCAGGCCCAAGTGAATGCTATCTATAAGGTATTTTTTTTAAGGGCTGGACTGTGCTTCTATTGGGACATTTTGTTCTTTTCTATTCATTTTTTTCTCCAGCTCATTAGTTTTCATAAGATTGTTCATGTTCATCATGATCATGTCTTTTTTTTTTATACAGTAAAATCTTATTATATCAAACTGTACTTATATAAGGTTTGACTGACACTTCATTTACCCTTGTTCAATAGGGCTTTAACATAATTTTGATGTAATTAGATTTTACTGTATCCTACTTTTCCCCAACATCTGAAAATTTGTTGCATGTATTTTTGAGGGGTTGATGGACCTTTGACCAATAGTTACAAAAAATACATTTGCAATTAGGTATTTTATATATATATTTTTTTTGCCTCTGGTGGTAAACTTCTTGCCTTCAATTTATCTGCTTGCCATAAATTTTTATATTTTGTTCCGCTGCTGATGATGTCCTATTTCAAGCATAAGTAAACATTAAGACTGGCCAGTGACATACTTACTGTGCTAATTAAAAAATGTTTTATTATGTCAATTCATAGAGAAGTGATAAATTAAAATAATGTATATTATTTTTGGGGTTTGAAAAAAATTCTATTTATATACCTGTATCTTATTGGTTGAACTATATTATCTTCATAATTTAACTTTTACATCACTTGTCTAATTAGTTCTTTGAAAAGAAAAATTCATTTTTGCAAGTTTTATGTGCATATGTATTATCAGCACACAGTAATATTTATTTTTCCTATGCTACACATATTTATTTCATACCTAAATATTTTATAAACATTTCTAACCAATTATTGACATTCATACAACGACAAATTGTGAAAACAAAAACTTCTGGGCATAATTTTATATTAAGTGATTAAAATCTAATACAGATTACAGTAACTACACTTCAATATTTTATTTTTCCTTTAATTCTCATTAGTATTTAATACATTCATTCAATTTGAATCTTCAAATATATATCTTGGATCTCTTTTGGCGTGATATTGATCTCCTACTGATGATTTCAATAAGTAACTTTATTTGTGCAATATTTGCGCTAATCTTCCTTACAAATATAGACAAAATATTCATTAGACATTCTAAAAAATAAGCATAGCTTTTGATGTTGTTAAGTTTTGTGTTGTGAATTGGTGTTCAACTAATGCTTGCATTTCTCTCCAACTGCTGACTGCTAGATGGAAGTTCAAAAGGAAATACAGGTACGTCTGTAGCACATTGTGGCTTCTCTTTTGTTTCATCTGCTGTTCATTTGTATTACCAAATTTGAGTGTGCTACAGATATTATTCTAAGAATGTATACCAGGTACTCTTTGAATGTTATGATACATAACTTATTCAGATATTTTATATTAAAACACACATTGTTTTTCCTACCCTGTTTTTTTTTCTTCTGACAAGCTTGAAATAAGTAAACATCTAAAATTGCTTTTCTAAAAAAGTGTCTTTTTTTTTTGTTGCATCAAAAGAAAGTGAATCCTTACCATTTCCTTTGTATTCATTCAGTTTAAATGAGAACTTGCATGTGGACATGATAATAGTTAAATACTATATACAGTTGAATGTTCCTTGCCAATAAAGAAATGTTGAACCTAAGCATGTCCAGCTTTTTTTTTTTCATTCCATTTCAAATGTATAATCCTGTTAGGTGTTAGGTAGATTTACAAGCAATGTTTTTGTATGCTTGAAAAAAGAGATCAAATGTTTATAACTTATCACACAGTTGCCTTAGAAATGAAAATTAACATACAGTTGACTTAGAAATTAAGGTAATCACACACTTTTCATTGAGAACTTATTTTTGTCTCTGAACATTAACTGGCCATTTTTTGATCAACACTAATTATCAAGGAAGATTCACTATGTTGCCCCTAAGTCCACCCAACTTCAATAGGTACCTGACATTAGTTGAGAAAAGTATGGGCAACCACATGACACACAACTCTAATGGGTACTTAACATTAGTTGTGAAAAGTAAAGGCAGCCACATGACACTCAACAATGTCTGGTAAAGATATGCTAATTCTGCTTTTGAGACACCAACAAAATATTTTCAACCACATCTGCTATTTATGCCAAACTAATAATGAACAAACAACTTATCTGTCTTTGTGATACGAACTTAACCTGACTTTACTATTACAATCACATTTTAATATAATAGAACTTTAAGCAATAATGGGTTATAGTATACTAAGAAAGAAGGATTTTGAAATTCTACTATGAAATAATGATAATTTTTTTGTCATAGTTTCATTAAACATGTAACAATTTTTCACATTAGCATGCTTTTTTTTTTTTGTTTGTTTAAATGTATGATTTTTAGTTCAATCGCTTTTTACTACAATTGTTTTCATGGTGTATACTATATTGTTATTTGTTTTTGTTTTTTTTTGTCTTTTTTTTTTCCTTATTTTTTTAAACTCATATTATCATTGCATTGCTTGCTACTCTGATCATTTGTACTCTTATTGATCAGTACAAATTGTAAAGCCAACAACTGCCACATGTGGTAAGGCAAAGACATTCTATAGCAGTGCATTGCTAATATGACGTAATTTGTAGCCACCTCCACCCCCTCAAAAATATGCAACAAATTAGCTGTTGATGTCATATTCACATTCTCAACAAATGAAGATTCCTAGAGATGTATAGAAACACAATTTTACCCTATTATTTCGTCAATTTGTAAATTAAGATTAGGACAACTGCAATGTTTTTTGTTGGTTTTGTGTTACAAGACTCTATAAAATACAATTTTATGTTCATCAGGGACATGTATTGAACTAATTTTAGTATATTTTATTATTTTTAAACACCAATCCAGAACTTTAAGATCATTTAGAAACATTTTTTTTTATAAGTATTGTGTGTGTGCATGTGTGTGTGTGGGGGGGGAGAGAACCCCTCTCAATAAAAAAAAGAGTTCCCTATCACTTTTTTCATTGTTAATGCAGAATTGATCTCCCATGTTACTTGACTTGCAATATTAAATAGTCAGAACTAAAGAACTGATTAGTTCTAGTTGATGCACATTTTTTTAGTTGTATAGTTGCTTAGGTGTTGTCCTAAACACTTACATGTCATTGTTGGGCGCTGAGTGGTATAGCACTTGACTTCTGAGCAAAGGGATATCTAATTAAAATCACATTGAAGATTTGGAATTTCGAGATTCTTGGGATGCCCCTGAGTCCACCCACTTCTAATGTTACCTGACAATTGGGAAAAGCAAAGGTGACCACATGGCACCCAGCTAACCCTAGGCCATAGAAACATGACCACAGGGTCTGAAAGGAATACTTTATTTAATTACATCTCATTGTACCCTTAGAGAAGACGTAAGGAACAGACTAGAATGCACTGCTGACTGTCATACACAGAATTGAACTAAAAATAAGACCCCAAAGTGGCCTAATGGGATCAGAGCCCAAGCTATTTTCTTTGTTGCATCACTCTCTGTACATCATGGCACAGAACCAGTGGTGACATTTCATTTTGCAATATGAAATTATTATTTTTTTGTGACAATATACTTAGCATTTTCACCATCAACTCACTTCCTCATTTCTCTCACAAGAAACCTATGAAAAGAAATCCAGCATGAAAAATATTATTTTTTTTTATTGCAGAAGTAAATGTGAACTTAAAACTGTTCTAATAATAATTGTATACCAAAAATAAAATTACAATATTTATTATATTTATTCAAATTTACTGAATTTTTTTTGCCCACGACAGTCATTACTGGCACGAAAAGGGGGCATCATGGCTTCTGTGTATTCAGTACACCAACAAGATGGCACCATGACCTTAGACCTTTCTCTTCAGATCAACAGGAAGCTGCAAGCGGTTCTTGAAGATACCCTGCTGAAAAACATCACACTTAAGGTTGGAAAATATTTTTTCTCCATCCTATTAAGTAAGAAATAATGAAGCAAAAACTACTGAGCTCAAGGTGTTTGACATACTAACCTCAGGGTATTTAACATACTGACCTCAGGGTATTGACATTTTGAGCTCAAGGTGATTGACATACTGATATCAGGATGTTTGACATTTTGAGGTCAAGGTGTCTGACAGATCTCAAGGTGTTTTACATACTGATCTCAGGGTGTTTTGACATACTGACCTCAGGGTATTTGACATACTGAGCTCAAGGTGTTTGATATTCTGATCTCAGGGTTTTTGAGATACTGATCTCAGGGTGTTTGACATAATGACCTAAGGGTATTTGACATTTTGAGCTCAAGGTGTTTGAACAGATCTCAAGGTGTGTGACATACTGATCTTAGGATGTTTGACATAATGAGTTCAAGAGGTTTAACATACTGAGGTCTGTTATGCTGATATTTGCTTACCCAGCCTGTATTATTATGTGATTATTTGAGTTAATTCTTTATAATGAGTAGCCTTTGAGTTCAATTTTCTGTTAACTGTTAAAATACAAAAACTAAACTTATGGCTAAGTTGTTAACAAATATTTCATGATTGATTGAAGATAAATACTCATGACCATTTAATAATGCTAAAAACTGTTAGTTATTAGCAAAGCATAGTTCAATGTTTCTGCTTTATTGGTTTACAGGAAAATTTAGATACACTTGGAGAAGAAATCGCTAGACTATCCCAGGAAAACAGGAGACTTCAGCTCAGTTTGCAAGAGATTCAAAAACATTCACAGCTAGTGCAGGCATAGCAGTGACTAAAATATTTTACTTGATATTAGAGTTTTACTCATTTTAAAACTGTTTTAGCATTAACATTAGCTTTTAACACCCCAAGAACCCTTCATTTAATTAATAATGAATCCTGTATGAAATCCAATAAGTTGAATGAAAAAAAAAATGTTAGGGAAACTACACTGTTTTTTAAAAGATGTCAAGACTTAGATTAGCTTTGAATGACAAAAAAAGTTGTTTTTATTCTTTGGGTACTCAAGTTTTCCTAATTGAGAAAGGATTGCATTCTTCACTAACATTTAGTCAATATTTCTCTATCTTGTGATCATTGGTTTCACAATGTTGATGCAAGATTTTTGGGAACATATCCTATAATGCAATCCCATGTCATTGGAGCTATTCACATATTGATGGTGTGATGTTACAGTATATACATTGTCATTGCTGTGTCCTTATACATATTTATATATGCATGTATTTTACTTGTGGGACCATCATCAATGTTGTTTGTTTTGTTGTTGTTTGTTTTGTTGACCTTAAGATGGCTGGACAGACAAGCCATACACTGGACTTCTTTGAGAATACATTTGATTTACTTTTTTTTCTAAATCCATATTTATGAACATTGTACATAGGGTAGTAGTCTTCATTTGTAGTGGTTGGGGAACTTTGACCCCTTGGTACCTAACCAACATTATTTCCTTTTTGCTTGACTTTCTTTGATTGCAATATGATTCTGGGATGTGCAATGTCATTTAGGGTGTAGATTTTCTGATCTTTGATATTTATGGCTAGTGATTACTGATGTACATTATAATATTGATAATAATTGTATTAGGCATTGTTTAAAAGCACAAAGATTAATGAAGATGGCAGTAGTTCATGTGACTATGAAGACCCAGCTGTGACATTTTGTCAGATCTGATGAAATTTGTTGGCTGAGCATTGTTTTTATTGTTGAGTTATATTATTTTAATGAATACATTTGCATCTATATGTTGGGCTGTTTAAGATTGCCCAAACTATCTAATGTAATGTTAAAGCAGTGAAATGGAATGTGAGGTAACATTTTTTATTCTGCTGTAAAATGATTGAGTTTTAAATCTAACAATCTTTATTCTGAAAAACTTCAAAAACATTTTATGCATTTTAGATTCTAATTGGTCCTTTGGTGATTTGTGTGTGTGTATATATATAAGTAGTGGGGTGTGGTGGCCAAGTGATAAAGCTGTTGGTTTCCAAACCAGGGAGTCTCAAGTTAAAATCCTTGTGAAGAAGGGGATTTTGAATTTCTTGATTTTCACGGGTGCCCGAGTTCACACAACTCTAATTGTACCTGATATACATTGGGCAAGTAAGTGTGGTTGGTTGTTGTCCTGAACACAAGACACACTCATAAGCCGGTGTCGAAAGAAAAAGATTGACATCATTTGCCCCCATAGATCTGAAAGGGGCTACCTTTCTATTTATTTATAAAAGTATATTTTAATTTTCTCTCTCTATAAGTAGCTGTAAACTGGTCTCCTTATTTGTTGCAGTTTCTTACTAAGTCATTAGAGAGATATATTTTTTGCCTACTTTTAAGTTTTTAACATGTCACATTGTTATCCTTGTTTCTTTAGATCTTTTAGAACTAGTATTACTAAAGAAAAATATTAAAGAAGATAATTCACAATATCTTAGCTTATACAAAATAATGTTGCAATATTCTTTGAAAAAAATGTTTTGTTATAGTTATCACAGCTTGAATCTATGACTACAGCTGTAGTTATTCTGTTTTTTTTATGTAAATATGATTTTAATTTTTTTTTTGTACAATTCCTCCAATTGGCATACACAACTGTTGATGGGGTAAAGACTAGATAGGTATTATAGATGTAGACCACCATCAGCTTTATAAAGTAGGGATTGATTAAATTAAAAACTTTGTCACTTGCTTTTTTTTTGTGTGTGTGTGTGTGTTGTTGTTTTTTACTTCAAAAAGTGCAATTGTTGAAACAGGTTTTGTTTTGTATTTTATTCTATTTAGCCTCAGTTGAAGTCAAAAGTATTATTTCATATCGTTTGAATGCAACCTGTAATGTTGTATACATTCAATTTTTTATTTATTCCTTTCTGTGTTTGGCCAGTGACATGCCTTGGACACAGTCCCATGTTGATGAACTCTTGGAGACCTCAGTCTTATATTGTCATCTGTCATTTTTAGTCTGCTTTGAACATTCTGTAACTGTTAAAGTGCTGGTCATTTTGACTAGTTGAAAATAGAATGACTTCAGATTGAACTGTTTGCCACTGGAGATTTGTAGCATGAAAAACATGCCATGTGATATGTACAATATATTCTAAGATATTCAGGTTAGAAATTGAAAACCAATGCAGACTGATTTAAATTCTAAAGTTTTACCATTAGAAATTTTGTAATTATTTGATGAACAAATACAAGAAGACAGAAATCATTGTAACCCAATGAAACACTAACAGATACCCTGATACAATCCATAACAATGATATCTTACTGATGTTAAAGACAGCTCCTTAGTGTATGACTTAGAATGTTTATTTTCTTTAAATACATATGCTTAAATTTTGGAATTGGTTTTATAGTGGCTGCATAATTGGGGAAATAACCTGCATGTATTTTAAGTCTTTAACTTATCAAAATAAATTGATACAATTTGTAATAGAGCCATTTATTTGAACATGAACGTGTGAAGTCTCATTTTCTAGAATCTATTCAAGAGTTTTTTTTTATTGGGTGTGTTTTTGTTCTTTTTTTTTTTTCTATTTTTTTTTCTTATACTGGTGATTAGGAAAGCTCATTTTATTGCTAATAACAATCTGCACTGAGTCTGGCTGTTGTAAATATTGCAACAATAGTTTGATTGAGTTTTGTATGTAGTCTGTACATCATTGGTTAGCATTGGAAGGTTGTGATATTGATTTTTTTACTCATTGATCTTTTTCTTCTTTTTTTTCCATGCAATGATTTTGTTTTGCCATCATTCCAGATCTATCACATGCCATAATAGAATAAAATGATCAACATTCTAATTGTGTTTTGTTCTCTTCACAAATGCTGGTTATAGTTTTTGTATTTCCTTTCAGTTTTTGCATTCTTGGTGATATTTTAATAAACAAAAAATGAAACATATTCTTATCTTATAAATTACAGAGGATAATTCAAAAGAGAAAATAATTATGTCCTACGGCCTACGCCTTTCTTGTGTCAATCTAATCATGCATGTTAATCAGTGACTTAAATTCTGCTAAGTCATTGGTTTTGAAGTTAAACCATCCTCTTTGATAAAAAGCAAACTACAGTCACCGAATTCCATTAATGTAGACAACTTCAAAACCGCCTTTCAGTACAAGAAAACCAAAGCTACAGTCAGTAAATTACAGAAGAGGGTTTGTTTTCCAAAAAATATATATATACTGAAGGCTAACTAGTCACTTCATTCTATAATTGTAGCCAAGGGGGTTTGGATGTTAAAAGCTACAGCTACTACATTTGATAAGCGTAGCCAAGAGAAGTTTGAGATTAAAACCTTCTCCAATAAAAAACTAAAGTCAACAATTTCCATGAGCGTAGCCAAGAGGCTTTGATCCCCCCCTTCCAATAAAACGAAAAGTAAAAGCTATAATCACTCAATTCCATGAGCTTGGCCAAAAAAAGGTTTTGTGCTTAACTCCCCTTAAAACAAGTAAAGAAAGACTATTATTGCCATTTGTGTGCGTGTGTACAATGGAACCCCCCCCCCCCCTGAAAAAAATGCTGGCTACGGTATGATTACATAAACACGATAGTTGAAATTATAATCTGGACTAGAAATATTTGAACAGATAGGTCTTTATGTGGGGAATCATTTTGTTACATTTCAATGGGGACGAGTTCCAAACCTTTTGTGTCATGCACTGAAAAAGCCCATAAACCCTAACTTTTGAGGGAGTAACCTGGCGCTACTGAAAGCATAGAGTCTACGAAGCGCTGTGCTCGCCGAGAGACATATGGAATAATCAATTCACTGAGGTAGAAGGTCATTTCTTTGTTGAAGATGCGCTAGTGACAAAGTGTGACCACCTTGTAGTCGATTCTTGCATTCACTGAGAGTCAAAGATGCCTTAATGCTTAATGCCTTAAAACTTAATGCTAAAACTGATAAAATGGGGGGGGGGACTACTCAACAAATACAAAAGCTGGACTCGTTTGGTCAAAGTGTTAGCCACGGCCCACTGTCAAGAAAAGCTGGACTCGTTTGGTCAAATTGTTAGCCACGGCCCACTGTCAAAGAAAAGCTGGACTCGTTTGGTCAAATTGTTAGCCACGGCCCACTGTCAAAGAAAAGCTGGACTCGTTTGGAGTTTAACTTATTAGTTGTAACCAAAAGTGCAGGCACACATGTCCAGAGGTGTAGTGAGCAAAACATACGCAGGAAACTTTATTGGCGCCCCCCTCCCCACCATTTCCCATGAACATCACTTAGAAATATAAAGTAACAAAAAGTATTTAATAATATAATACAAATAGCCGTAGAATGTATCACCAAACTCAAATATATACAATAATCTTTTTTTTTGGCGCCTCTCTACGTGTGTTGACCGGGGCGTCGTGCCCCCCTTCCCCTCCACTTATTAAGCATTTGCACAGGAAGCATTCCGCACCGAGCAATGGGAAAGCTCTCGCATTCCCTTGGACACTCCCACATGAGTTTTGTTTTGTTATTGATTTAGCCTAATTACTTTCTCAAGTAATCTTTTCCACCCGGCTGCCGCGTTGAGGCAGAATAGCCTACCCGGGTCAGTCACAACCACAGCGCCCTATCTTACTGTATGCAATCCTAGGTGTTGAGTATAACAATGTTAATGTAACCAATTTTTCTAGAAAAAAATGCCTTTGGACCTCACAGTATCCGCTCTACAATATAAATCAAAACTTTTGGCTCCGGTAAAGCACACATTGGGGCATCAAAAAAAAAAAAAAAGAAAAAGTTATTAAAAAAAAAAAAAAGGTGCATCCACAGATATCACAATAAATTAAATAAAGCAAGTGTTTTTAAATTAAAGTAACGCCCCCCAAAATAAAGCAACTTGATTTCGGAAGCTATCTCACAAATGAAGGAAGATAAATAAAAAGCACTTGAGTTACTAAATGGATGAAGCAGAAAACTGTTTTTACCACACGATCAACATCCCAAGAAGATGCAAAAGAAGCTAGCATGGCACTGTGCCACAAGATTGGACAATCCTTTTTTTAAATGGTGATTTTATTAGAGAATGCTTGTCAGTCGCAGCCAAAGTGTGTCCTGAACAGAAAAAGAAATTTGATAGCATTACTCTGTCATGGAGAAGCTGATCATTGGATGAGCCAACTTCACAATACAAGCAAACATTTTTTAAGTAAATTCGCTGGCATTGGACGAAATTAATGACGTACAGGACAAAGCGTAATTAGTGATATTATTATTAGCATATTAGTAGATACCAAGTTTCATCTCACGGAATAGTTACTTAGTATTGAGTCACTTAAAGATACAACATCTGGCCAGGATTTACTCAATGCTATGAATACTATCAAGAACTGTGTTGATAGAGTTGGGTTGGCATGGAACAAAATGGGGTCCATGATTTGACTGGGAAAAACAAAAGATTTGGTAGAAGTTGATGAATGATAAAGCTAAATAACAATCTCCTTTTCTCTCCATCCATCATGAAAGTTTGTGCAAAGTTGCATTGAATATCAAGCATGTTATTGACCCAATGGTCACAGGGCTAAGGGTCTTGAAAATTTGGAAACTGAACATTTAGAGCATAATCACAAACTCACATACAAAACACACCCACCCCATACTCCTCATACCAAAAACAAATTTTTAAGCGGCACTACATACAAAAAGGCTGCTATAATATAGTCCATGGAAATCCTATTCGTATTTCTTTTTTTCTATATTATTTACGAAGACCATCAGTAATCAAAGACATGTTGAATGGCCGACAACAGATAACTATGTTTTGCTAAACCCCGAGCTAAAGGCAAGACATCGTTTGAAGAAGTTTCATTTTCATGTGCATTTCTAGCAGAGACCAAACAATGGAATTGTAATGGATATGGCATTTGAGCTCTGTCTTGCAAGAGTCTGTCAACACAGTGTCCTGTCCGGCCTGGTGGGCTATCAGGGCTTATCACCAAACAAAGCACTATCATAAACATGCACTAGAAATAATAAACTCTGAAACAGTGACAGATGCGTGTTGGAAACAGAAACTTTAATTTTTATTTTTATTTAGTTGATGTAATTACTAATTGCGTGTGAACAAGCAAGTTGCACGCTTGTACCAGTGCAAAGAAGATTCCTGATATTTTGAGTGCGGAGGTGACTATTGTTATTATTAAGCCTATTGTTTGGAGGGCTCTTATATTATTATTCCGGAAATGCGGTCGAGTAGGGATGGGGTGTGTGGGATTGACCCTGTCGCTGTCCCCTAGATCCGACAGTGGAACAATGTAATATGGTTACTTCATTTTTTACGGTCTTATTATTCAATATTAAATTTGTTATTCAATAGGCCCCTAAGCTATTTAAGTTTAAAAACTAATATCATTAACATGTACTAGAAATGATAAACTCTGGAGACAGATGACTGTTGGAAACATATAAACTTTAAATTTTATTTTCATTTAGTTGATATTGACAGGACTCTCACAAGACCCATATCCAAACAATAGCGATTCGCAATAATGTTTGGTCTGACAACTCAAAGCACAATCAATTACAGCAATGTTTGATCTGACAACTCAAAGCACAATCAATTACAGCAATGTTTGATCTGACAACTCAAAGCACAATCAATTACAGCGATGTTTGGTCTGACAACTCAAAGCACAATCAATTACAGCAATGTTTGTCTGACAACTCAAAGCACAATCAATTACAGCAATGTTTGGTCTGACAACTCAAAGCACAATCAATTACAGCAATGTTTGGTCTGACAACTCAAAGCACAATCAATTACAGCAATGTTTGATCTGACAACTTAAAGCACAATCAATTACAGCAATGTTTGATCTGACAACTCAAAGCACAATAAATTACAGAAATGTTTGATCTGACAACTCAAAGCACAATCAATTACAGCAATGTTTGATCTGACAACTCATGCCAATCCATTACAATTCCAATATTTGGTCTCTGCTAGAAATGCCTTTGAAAATGAAACTTCTTCAAACGATGTCATGCATTCAGCTCCGGATTTACCCGTGGATACGCGTAGGACGTAGGCGAATTATTTTCTCTTTTGAAGCACGTTTGTAATCTTTGACATACGATAAGTTGACCTACTTCAGATTTATGACATACGATAAGTTGACCTACTTCAGATCTCTTCAGCAAAATGAATACTTAGTATACAACAGTAAGCCTATATTGCAATATACGGAATATTGATTTATGTAGTTTATACATTGAAACAACTATGTTACGAGGTTTTAGCTCTTTAATTTTTGTATCTGTACACATTGAATATTAATATTTACATTATTATCTGTTTCTCTCTAATAGTTACTTAGTATACCTGGAGTCAGAGAAACACAATTAAGAAAAAAAAATATTTTACATTAAAAGAAAGAAAAAAAAGGGGGGGGGGATGGTGAGTGGTACAATAAAAATGGAACATATCTGTTTATAAGGCTTTTGTTTGATCCTCCATGGAGCTTTCCTAACTAATAGGTATTTTGACCACACTGACTGCAACTTATTTTTGAAAGATAAGTAGGGAAGATGGGGCGAAATGTCACAGGGGTATGTTGTCACAAACACTATATCGGTATAATTTGATGCGCTATCAAAAATGCGAAACTACATTTGAGATGTTTACGGAAACATATACAAATAGTTATAAAATGAAGTTGATACCTTTTCAAATTATGCAGTTATCAGAAATAATTGTTTTGACTGTTATGAAAGTGGAATATTATATTTGCGTAATTTTGTAGTAAAACACCGATACTGTTTAAATAATTGTCTAACATTACATTTGTCACGGATGAATGTGTGTATGTATGTGTAATCTATTTTTACAATCTGCGCGAATGACCGGAAGTGTGTTTTGTTGTCAGACAGAGACCAGCGTGTGTGATATGCAGTAAAGCTGATTAAAGTTTATGTGTTTGATCTAGTGGTTTAATTGTTTTATTTCGTTAACTAGAACTGAACCAGGGACACCTAGACGTATCGAGACCAAAGGTAGATTCTATATAATTATAAATACAATAGGAAAGTTGTGACATATTTGGGGGCTCGTTTATCTAGTTATTTGACTTAGTCTTGGTCTTGGAAGACATTAGGCAGAACTGCTGTTCGCCATTGTGAAAAAGTCAAGGACAAAGAAGCAGTGAAGTCGTGAAGTGTGTGCGCTCACGTGCGACGGCGGGGAAAAAAAGTCAATCAGCATAGACAAAACTAGGTCAAACACAGTGATAAAGTAATTTGTATTGTTTACATTTGACGCTACACGCATAAACAAGGATGTCAGATAAATTATCACAGATAATAGCCGCTGGAATAGAGATGGGATTGACTGGAACCGCTTTACAAGAGTGGGTAAAGGAAAGAGAAGACGCAGATCGAGATGAAAGAGCTAAAGAGAGGGAAGTGAGAGTTAAAGAGGCAGAAGAAAGAGCTAAAGAAAGAGAGGCAGTGGCAAGAGCTAAAGAAAGAGAGGCGGTGGAGAAAGCTAAAGAGGCAGAAGCAAGAGCTAAAAAGAAAGAAGCTGAGGTAGAAATACACAAATTGAGAGTCAGAGAGTTGGAGCTTAGGGAGACGAAAGGAGAACTCAAAGAGCATATCAAACCTATATGGAAACCAAAGTTGCCACCTTTTAATGAGAACGTGGATCAAATGGATACATATTTGGCGAGATTTGAAGTGCATGCTCAAGCTACAGATATACCTAAAACTCAATAGGGAAGTCATCTATACACATTGTTACAGGGAAAGGCACTGCAAGCTTGTATCAACTTTTCAAAGAAAGATTTAGAGGAATATGACAAGGTGAAAGAAGTATTGATGAA
Source organism: Biomphalaria sudanica (assembly GCA_036873155.1). Lineage (NCBI taxonomy): Eukaryota > Metazoa > Mollusca > Gastropoda > Planorbidae > Biomphalaria > Biomphalaria sudanica. The sequence goes on from JAZGLO010001370.1 coordinate 15,508, forward strand.
AAGATACAACTTGACAGATGGGTATAGAGAGAAGTTCCATAAAGCTAAACCAGAGAGAAACCAGCCATTCCATGAATTTGTTGAGGACATTACAAGATACTTAATGCGTTGGGTAGAATTGTCTAAGACTGAAAAGACATTCGAAGGTCTCATTGATCTGTTCATCAGAGACAAGATCCTCACATCTTGCAATCCTCAGTTAGTGGCTTTTCTACATGAAAGAAAACCAAAAGATGTGCCAACAGCAGTCAAGTTGTGTGAGCAATATATTACTGCACATCCAGAGCAGACAATTCAGGGAGAGGAAGACTTAATAACTAGCAAGTTTGCCTTTGCAACCGATCCTACATAGTCAGATTGAACAGCCAGAATCAAATGTGACATCCAGTTATGCATTGAAACAAAAGGAGGATCAAACATTGGTTAAACTTTTTGCATTGGCAAAGCGTCCCACCAGTAAATTTAAAGTGAAAAATGGGCTTCTGATGAGACAAGATAACATAGCTAAACTACAGCTAGTCGTTTCTGCCGCCGAAAGAAAAAGAATTTTGGAGTTAGATCATGACTCACCTTTTGCGGGTCATATGGGGACAGCACGAACAAGAAAAAGAACCCTGAACAACTTTTACTGGCCAGAAATATTTAAAGATGTGAACAAATATTGTTCAGCGTGCAGCACTTGTGCCAGTACAAAGCCCAGAGATCGTTATACAAAAGCCCCATTACAGGTCACAGATCTGCAAGATAGACCATTTCAGAAAGTGGCCGTAGACCTTGTGGGTCCCATAAACCCTATGTCTAAAAGAGGATACAGATACATCCTTACGATGGTTGACCTATGCACACGTTGGCCAGAGGCCGTGCCATTAAAGACAATAACTGCAGAAAATGTAACTCATGAATTGTTCAACATTTTCTCTCGCTTAGGATTCCCTGAAGAAATTCTAAGTGACCAAGGGACTCAGTTTACGTCCGAGTTAACACATCAGTTTCTGAAACAGTTAGGGATTCGTCAAACCTTCACAACGCCTTACAGGCCCCAAAGCAATTCGGATTGCGAGAGGTGGAACGGGACTTTGAAACGATTATTAGGCAAAGTAGCACTAGACAGACCAGCAGACTGGGACATGTACATCCCAGCAGTTCTCTTTGCTTACCGAAAAGTTCCACAAGAAAGTACAGGATTTTCACCTTTCGAATTATTGTATGGAGCAAACCCAAAAGGTCCACTTAGTTTGCTGAAAGATTTGTTGACAAAAGAAAATCTTGATAATGAATCTAGAACAAGCTATCAACATGTCGTCGAGCTCAGAGAGAAAGTGGTAGCAACATGTCAACTTGCAAAGCAAGCATTAGAATCACAGCACGACACAGAACAATTGTTAACAGAAATAAAACTCTGCGAACACTTGAAGGAAGAAGCCTTGTGTATGTACTACTACCAAGGAAAGACAGTAAACTGATCGTTCAGTGGCAAGGACCATTTCAAGTAGTCAAGAAAATAACTGCAGTAGATTACCAAGTCAACATGAGAGGAAAACTGAAAACATTTCACATCAACATGTTAAGAGAGTTTGGTGGAAAGTCCACAGGAAAGTAATACTAACACTGATGAAGTAGTTCGTTCCAGTTGTGCGATAGTTAATGAACCAGAGAAAGACGAAAATGAATTGACTGGATCATTACTATCTGTATTAACTTTAAAGCAATCAGAAACTTGGACAGATAGCAAAATTGAGGAGCCACTGTCAGTAGAGCAAACGAAGCAAGTGAAAGAAGTACTGGCTAGATATGATGATATATTGACCGATGTACCAGGGAGAACTGCAGCCATTAAACACGACATCATTCTCAAAGACTCTGAACCAGTGAAACAGAAACCGTATCCAGTACCTTTTGGGTATATGAAGGAAGTGGAAGAAGAGATTCAATTGATGCTGAAGTTAGATATTATATCACCAACAGTCACCATACACGGCACCTATGGTGGTGGTTAGAAAAAAAATCAGGCGCAGTAAGAATATGTGTTGACTACAGAACAAAGTTACTGTGCTTGATTCGGAACCATTACCCAATCCTGAAGGCTTGTTACCTCAAATGGCAGACGCAACATTTTTTACAAAGCTAGACCTGACCCGTGGGTATTGGCAGATACCTTTGGTAGATAAAGCTAAACCACTTACAGCGTTTAGTAGTCCTTTTGGTTTATTCCAATTTAATGTCATGAGTTTCGGGCTTGTCAACGCACCAGCAACGTTCAGCAGAATGATGAGAAAGATGTTGTCTAATCTACCTCATGTATTGTGCTACCTAGACGACATCTGCATTCATGACATTAATTGGTCAGATCACCTACAACATCTAGAAATTGTTTTAGATACATTGAGGAGAAATGGTTTAACCGTGAGACAATCTAAAGTGGAGATTGGTTGCAAGAACATTTCCTTTCTAGGATATGTAATTGGAGGACACTCACTGAAATCACAACCTCAACTTCGACAACGGATTATGAATATTCGTCAGCCAACAACCAAGAGACAGGTCCGTAGTTTATTGGGACTCTACAACTTCTATCGAAGGTTTATAGCGGATTTTGCAGAGATGACTGAGCCACTCACAGTCCTGACCAACGTGATCAGATGGTCACATGACTGTGAAGTATCGCTGCAAAAGATAAAGAAGGCATTTGCTGAGGAGCCGATCCTGCGTCTACCTGACTGTCAGAAGGAATTCATACTAGCTACTGATGCATCTGCTGTTGCTATCGGGGGATGCCTAGCACAGAAATCACAGGGCATTCTACATCCCGTTATGTACGTCAGTAGAAAGTTGTCTTCAGCAGAACAACGATACAGCAGCGTAGAAAGAGAGTGCTTGGCAGTTGTTTGGGCAGTAACCAAGTTGGCCAGATACCTGTTGGGCAGAACATTCGTACTCCGCACAGATCACGCACCCTTACGCTGTTTAAACACACGTAAGTCGGTGAATTCCAGGGTAACTCGCTGGGCCCTGATGCTTCAGGACTTTCAGTTCGAAGTGCAGCATATTCCAGGTAAAGGAAACGTCGTAGCGGACATTCTGTCTCGCTTATCATAGATATAAGCCTACGTGGCTTCTCACAAGCATGTGTTGCTTCATCAAAGACTTTGTGTCTTCAACAGTTTAGACGTTTCTGCTTTGTTGATGGTAGACTTTCTGTCTACAACTAAGATTTTGTGTCTTCATCTTTTAAGACTGTGTGTCTTCATCTTTTAAGACTGTGTGTCTTCAGCTTTTAAGACTGTGTGTCTTGATCTTCTAAGACTGTGTGTCTTAACTATAGACTGTGTGCCTATTACATTGCAGTCTGTGTGACTACATTAAAGTCTGTGTGACTACATTAAAGTCTGTGTGACTATGTTCAACTTGTTTGGATACATAAACGCCTGTGTGGCATACCCATAGCCTTTGTGGCCTATCGAACGAACATTT
>JAZGLO010001371.1:0-21542 GCA_036873155.1 Biomphalaria sudanica
ATACATAAAACACTGAACCATAATCTTCAAATACAAAAACAAAATTTAATAAAATACTCTGAAAGACACAAAGATAAAGGCACATTCCTTGTCTCATATGCTAGGACAAATTTGTAGAAATACTCCTTCTTCCCTAGTGCTATTGGAGCATGGAATGGGTTGCCTGAGCTAGCCAGGAAAACCAGTGACTAGGCAGAATTTAAGTCATTGGTTAATATGCATGACTAAATGCATGACACGTAGGATGTAATCATCTTCTTTTTTGAAGTAACATATGTATTATAAAAGATAAGATCTGCAAAAAGCTTTCTCCTCTCATCTTTATGTACCAACAATAGTGCATTTTGTGTGCATGTGTGCAGTAAAGTTTATGCAGTGTAAATATTATGTAATGCAATATTAATTAAAGAAAATATTAAATAAAATGATTCTACATAATTAAAAAAAAATTCAGCAACATCTTTTTTTAAGTCTCCAGGACTGGCCAGTTACAAAAATGGGGGGGGGGGGGGGGGGGGGTACAAAATTTCCTTAAATTTTTTTAAAAATGTGTTTCCATCACTGACAAATAATTACATGATTGGGCCTCAATTGATATATTACACTTAATATAAGCTTTGTTGTTAAAAAGTGTTTTTTGTTTTTTTAATTTTACTTGTTTAATTGTCAGGATCATACAGACATATATTTTAAGAGAGGAAGCTGGAACACTGTCGTCTGAAGAGATGGATTCTAATAAGGTAAAATAGATGTTACTTTTAGATGCATAGCTTCATTCAAGAAGGTTGAATAATTTTGATGTTTTAATGTCATGTTTTGAACATATTTTTTCATAAAAATGTGTACATATTTATATATACAGTAAAGTTACTAATATTAACACCAGTTTTCTTTTTTTGTGGGAAAATTGTTTGCTGTACTTCAAATGTTATATCCTTATAGTTGTATACTTATTTAAATAGTTTGACTAAAATATATTATTCATCTTACAATAATTTATTAGATAAATAATGACTGAATTTAAATGTTGAAGCTTTTGTGAAGTTAATGCTGAAACTAGAGTTTGAAGAAATACAATTTTCACGTTAAGTAAAATGAAATAGAAGAATGTTTTTCCATTAGTTCAACTTCCTCATTAAATGTGTCTCTATCTGTGACCCAATTGTTTGGTTTTTACATACAAAATATAAAGTTTAGAACATGTTATGGATGACCCCCCCCCCCTTATCAGTAGTACATCCAAATACATTGTATTGCAGGCCCAAGTGAATGCTATCTATAAGGTATTTTTTTTAAGGGCTGGACTGTGCTTCTATTGGGACATTTTGTTCTTTTCTATTCATTTTTTTCTCCAGCTCATTAGTTTTCATAAGATTGTTCATGTTCATCATGATCATGTCTTTTTTTTTTATACAGTAAAATCTTATTATATCAAACTGTACTTATATAAGGTTTGACTGACACTTCATTTACCCTTGTTCAATAGGGCTTTAACATAATTTTGATGTAATTAGATTTTACTGTATCCTACTTTTCCCCAACATCTGAAAATTTGTTGCATGTATTTTTGAGGGGTTGATGGACCTTTGACCAATAGTTACAAAAAATACATTTGCAATTAGGTATTTTATATATATTTTTTTTTTGCCTCTGGTGGTAAACTTCTTGCCTTCAATTTATCTGCTTGCCATAAATTTTTATATTTTGTTCCGCTGCTGATGATGTCCTATTTCAAGCATAAGTAAACATTAAGACTGGCCAGTGACATACTTACTGTGCTAATTAAAAAATGTTTTATTATGTCAATTCATAGAGAAGTGATAAATTAAAATAATGTATATTATTTTTGGGGTTTGAAAAAAATTCTATTTATATACCTGTATCTTATTGGTTGAACTATATTATCTTCATAATTTAACTTTTACATCACTTGTCTAATTAGTTCTTTGAAAAGAAAAATTCATTTTTGCAAGTTTTATGTGCATATGTATTATCAGCACACAGTAACATTTATTTTTCCTATGCTACACATATTTATTTCATACCTAAATATTTTATAAACATTTCTAACCAATTATTGACATTCATACAACGACAAATTGTGAAAACAAAAACTTCTGGGCATAATTTTATATTAAGTGATTAAAATCTAATACAGATTACAGTAACTACACTTCAATATTTTATTTTTCCTTTAATTCTCATTAGTATTTAATACATTCATTCAATTTGAATCTTCAAATATATATCTTGGATCTCTTTTGGCGTGATATTGATCTCCTACTGATGATTTCAATAAGTAACTTTATTTGTGCAATATTTGCGCTAATCTTCCTTACAAATATAGACAAAATATTCATTAGACATTGTAAAAAATAAGCATAGCTTTAGATGTTGTTAAGTTTTGTGTTGTGAATTGGTGTTCAACTAATGCTTGCATTTCTCTCCAACTGCTGACTGCTAGATGGAAGTTCAAAAGGAAATACAGGTACGTCTGTAGCACATTGTGGCTTCTCTTTTGTTTCATCTGCTGTTCATTTGTATTACCAAATTTGAGTGTGCTACAGATATTATTCTAAGAATGTATACCAGGTACTCTTTGAATGTTATGATACATAACTTATTCAGATATTTCATATTAAAACACACATTGTTTTTCCTACCCTGTTTTTTTTTCTTCTGACAAGCTTGAAATAAGTAAACATCTAAAATTGCATTTCTAAAAAAGTGTCTCTTTTTTTTGTTGCATCAAAAGAAAGTGAATCCTTACCATTTCCTTTGTATTCATTCAGTTTAAATGAGAACTTGCATGTGGACATGATAATAGTTAAATACTATATACAGTTGAATGTTCCTTGCCATGTCCAGCTTTTTTTTTTTCATTCCATTTCAAATGTATAATCCTGTTAGGTGTTAGGTAGATTTACAAGCAATGATTTTGTATGCTTGAAAAAAGAGATCAAATGTTTATAAATTATCACACAGTTGCCTTAGAAATGAAAATTAATATACGGTTGACTTAGAAATTAAGGTTATCACACACTTTTCATTGAGAACTTATTTTTGTCTCTGAACATTAACTGGCCATTTTTTGATCAACACTAATTATCAAGGAAGATTCACTATGTTGCCCCTAAGTCCACCCAACTTCAATAGGTACCTGACATTAGTTGAGAAAAGTATGGGCAACCACATGACACACAACTCTAATGGGTACTTAACATTAGTTGTGAAAAGTAAAGGCAGCCACATGACACTCAACAATGTCTGGTAAAGATATGCTAATTCTGCTTTTGAGACACCAACAAAATATTTTCAACCACATCTGCTATTTATGCCAAACTAATAATGAACAAACAACTTATCTGTCTTTGTGATACGTACTTAACCTGACTTTACTATTACAATCACATTTTAATATAATAGCACTTTAAGCAATAATGGGTTATAGTATACTAAGAAAGAAGGATTTTGAAATTCTACTATGAAATAATGATAATTTTTTTGTCATAGTTTCATTAAACATGTAACAATTTTTCACATTAGCATGCTTTTTTTTTTTTGTTTGTTTAAATTTATGATTTTTATTTCAATCGCTTTTTACTACAATTGTTTTCATCGTGTATACTATATTCTGTTATTTGTTTTTGTTTTTTTTTGTCTTTTTTTTTTCCATATTTTTTTAAACTCATATTATCATTGCATTGCTTGCTACTCTGATCATTTGTACTCTTATTGATCAGTACAAATTGTAAAGCCAACAACTGCCACATGTGGTAAGGCAAAGACATTCTATAGCAGTGCATTGCTAATATGACGTAATTTGTAGCCACCTCCACCCCCTCAAAAATATGCAACAAATTAGCTGTTGATGTCATATTCACATTCTCAACAAATGAAGATTCCTAGAGATGTATAGAAACACAATTTTACCCTATTATTTCGTCAATTTGTAAATTAAGATTAGGACAACTGCAATGTTTTTTGTTGGTTTTGTGTTACAAGACTCTATAAAATACAATTTTATGTTCATCAGGGACATGTATTGAACTAATTTTAGTATATTTTATTATTTTTAAACACCAATCCAGAACTTTAAGATCATTTAGAAACATTTTTTTTTATAAGTATTGTGTGTGTGCATGTGTGTGTGTGTGGGGGGGGAGAGAACCCCTCTCAATAAAAAAAGAGTTCCCTATCACTTTTTTCATTGTTAATGCAGAATTGATCTCCCATGTTACTTGAGTTGCAATATTAAATAGTCAGAACTAAAGAACTGATTAGTTCTAGTTGATGCACATTTTTTTAGTTGTATAGTTGCTTAGGTGTTGTCCTAAACACTTACATGTCATTGTTGGGCGCTGAGTGGTATAGCACTTGACTTCTGAGCAAAGGGATATCTAATTAAAATCACATTGAAGATTTGGAATTTCTGGATTCTTGGGATGCCCCTGAGTCAACCCACTTCTAATGTTACCTGACAATTGGGAAAAGCAAAGGTGACCACATGGCACCCAGTTAACCCTAGGCCATAGAAACATGACCACAGGGTCTGAAAGGAATACTTTATTTAATTACATCTCATTGTACCCTTAGAGAAGACGTAAGGAACAGACTAGAATGCACTGCTGACTGTCATACACAGAATTGAACTAAAAATAAGACCCCAAAGTGGCCTAATGGGGTCAGAGCCCAAGCTATTTTCTTTGTTGCATCACTCTCTGTACATCATGGCACAGAACCAGTGGTGACATTTCATTTTGCAATATGAAATTATTATTTTTTTGTGACAATATACTTAGCATTTTCACCATCAACTCACTTCCTCATTTCTCTCACAAGAAACCTATGAAAAGAAATCCAGCATGAAAAATATTATTTTTTTTTATTGCAGAAGTAAATGTGAACTTAAAACTGTTCTAATAATAATTGTATACCAAAAATAAAATTACAATATTTATTATATTTATTCAAATTTACTGAATTTTTTTTGCCCACGACAGTCATTACTGGCACGAAAAGGGGGCATCATGGCTTCTGTGTATTCAGTACACCAACAAGATGGCACCATGACCTTAGACCTTTCTCTTCAGATCAACAGGAAGCTGCAAGCGGTTCTTGAAGATACCCTGCTGAAAAACATCACACTTAAGGTTGGAAAATATTTTTTCTCCATCCTATTAAGTAAGAAATAATGAAGCAAAAACTACTGAGCTCAAGGTGTTTGACATACTAACCTCAGGGTATTTAACATACTGACCTCAGGGTATTGACATTTTGAGCTCAAGGTGATTGACATACTGATATCAGGATGTTTGACATTTTGAGGTCAAGGTGTCTGACAGATCTCAAGGTGTTTTACATACTGATCTCAGGGTGTTTTGACATACTGACCTCAGGGTATTTGACATACTGAGCTCAAGGTGTTTGATATTCTGATCTCAGGGTTTTTGAGATACTGATCTCAGGGTGTTTGACATAATGACCTAAGGGTGTTTGACATACTGACCTCAGGGTATTTGACATTTTGAGCTCAAGGTGTTTGAACAGATCTCAAGGTGTGTGACATACTGATCTTAGGATGTTTGACATAATGAGTTCAAGAGGTTTAACATACTGAGGTCTGTTATGCTGATATTTGCTTACCCAGCCTGTATTATTATGTGATTATTTGAGTTAATTCTTTATAATGAGTAGCCTTTGAGTTCAATTTTCTGTTAACTGTTAAAATACAAAAACTAAACTTATGGTAAGTTGTTAACAAATATTTCATGATTGATTGAAGATAAATACTCATGACCATTTAATAATGCTAAAAACTGTTAGTTATTAGCAAAGCATAGTTCAATGTTTCTGCTTTATTGGTTTACAGGAAAATTTAGATACACTTGGAGAAGAAATCGCTAGACTATCCCAGGAAAACAGGAGACTTCAGCTCAGTTTGCAAGAGATTCAAAAACATTCACAGCTAGTGCAGGCATAGCAGTGACTAAAATATTTTACTTGATATTAGAGTTTTACTCATTTTAAAACTGTTTTAGCATTAACATTAGCTTTTAACACCCCAAGAACCCTTCATTTAATTAATAATGAATCCTGTATGAAATCCAATAAGTTGAATGAAAAAAAAAATGTTAGGGAAACTACACTGTTTTTTAAAAGATGTCAAGACTTAGATTAGCTTTGAATGACAAAAAAAGTTGTTTTTATTCTTTGGGTACTCAAGTTTTCCTAATTGAGAAAGGATTGCATTCTTCACTAACATTTAGTCAATATTTCTCTATCTTGTGATCATTGGTTTCACAATGTTGATGCAAGATTTTTGGGAACATATCCTATAATGCAATCCCATGTCATAGGAGCTATTCACATATTGATGGTGTGATGATACAGTATATACATTGTCATTGCTGTGTCCTTATACATATTTATATATGCATGTATTTTACTTGTGGGACCATCATCAATGTTGTTTGTTTTGTTGTTGTTTGTTTTGTTGACCTTAAGATGGCTGGACAGACAAGCCATACACTGGACTTCTTTGAGAATACATTTGATTTACTTTTTTTTCTAAATCCATATTTATGAACATTGTACATAGGGTAGTAGTCTTCATTTGTAGTGGTTGGGAAACTTTGACCCCTTGGTACCTAACCAACATTATTTCCTTTTTGCTTGACTTTCTTTGATTGCAATATGATTCTGGGATGTGCAATGTCATATAGGGTGTAGATTTTCTGATCTTTGATATTTATGGCTAGTGATTACTGATGTACATTATAATATTGATAATAATTGTATTAGGCATTGTTTAAAAGCACAAAGATTAATGAAGATGGCAGTAGTTCATGTGACTATGAAGACCCAGCTGTGACATTTTGTCAGATCTGATGAAATTTGTTGGCTGAGCATTGTTTTTATTGTTGAGTTATATTATTTTAATGAATACATTTGCATCTATATGTTGGGCTGTTTAAGATTGCCCAAACTATCTAATGTAATGTTAAAGCAGTGAAATGGAATGTGAGGTAACATTTTTTATTCTGCTGTAAAATGATTGAGTTTTAAATCTAACAATCTTTATTCTGAAAAACTTCAAAAACATTTTATGCATTTTAGATTCTAATTGGTCCTTTGGTGATTTGTGTGTGTGTATATATATAAGTAGTGGGGTGTGGTGGCCAAGTGATAAAGCTGTTGGTTTCCAAACCAGGAAGTCTCAAGTTAAAATCCTTGTGAAGAGGGGGATTTTGAATTTCTTGATTTTCACGGGTGCCCAAGTTCACCCAACTCTAATTGTACCTGATATACATTGGGCAAGTAAGTGTGGTTGGTTGTTGTCCTGAACACAAGACACACTCATAAGCCGGTGTCGAAAGAAAAAGATTGACATCATTTGCCCCCATAGATCTGAAAGGGGCTACCTTTCTATTTATTTATAAAAGTATATTTTAATTTTCTCTCTCTATAAGTAGCTGTAAACTGGTCTCCTTATTTGTTGCAGTTTCTTACTAAGTCATTAGAAAGATATATTTTTTGCCTACTTTTAAGTTTTTAACATGTCACATTGTTATCCTTGTTTCTTTAGATCTTTTAGAACTAGTATTACTAAAGAAAAATATTAAAGAAGATAATTCACAATATCTTAGCTTATACAAAATAATGTTGCAATATTCTTTGAAAAAAAAAGTTTTGTTATAGTTATCACAGCTTGAATCTATGACTACAGCTGTAGTTATTCTGTTTTTTTAATGTAAATATGATTTTAATTTTTTTTTTTGTACAATTCCTCCAATTGGCATACACAACTGTTGATGGGGTAAAGACTAGATAGGTATTATAGATGTAGACCACCATCAGCTTTATAAAGTAGGGATTGATTAAATTAAAAACTTTGTCACTTGCTTTTTTTTTTTTTGTGTGTGTGTTGTTGTTTTTTACTTCAAAAAGTGCAATTGTTGAAACAGGTTTTGTTTTGTATTTTATTCTATTTAGCCTCAGTTGAAGTCAAAAGTATTATTTCATATCGTTTGAATGCAACCTGTAATGTTGTATACATTCAATTTTTTATTTATTCCTTTCTGTGTTTGGCCAGTGAAATGCCTTGGACACAGTCCCATGTTGATGAACTCTTGGAGACCTCAGTCTTATATTGTCATCTGTCATTTTTAGTCTGCTTTGAACATTCTGTAACTGTTAAAGTGCTGGTCATTTTGACTAGTTGAAAATAGAATGACTTCAGATTGAACTGTTTGCCACTGGAGATTTGTAGCATGAAAAACATGCCATGTGATATGTACAATATATTCTAAGATATTCAGGTTAGAAATTGAAAACCAATGCAGACTGATTTAAATTCTAAAGTTTTACCATTAGAAATTTTGTAATTATTTGATGAACAAATACAAGAAGACAGAAATCATTGTAACCCAATGAAACACTAACAGATACCCTGATAAAATCCATAACAATGATATCTTACTGATGTTAAAGACAGCTCCTTAGTGTATGACTTAGAATGTTTATTTTCTTTAAATACATATGCTTAAATTTTGGAATTGGTTTTATAGTGGCTGCATAATTGGGGAAATAACCTGCATGTATTTTAAGTCTTTAACTTATCAAAATAAATTGATACAATTTGCAATAGAGCCATTTATTTGAACATGAACGTGTGAAGTCTCATTTTCTAGAATCTATTCAAGAGTTTTTTTTTATTGGGTGTGTTTTTGTTCTTTTTTTTTTTTTCAAATTTTCTTTTCATAATTTTTTTTCTTATACTGGTGATTAGGAAAGCTCATTTTATTGCTAATAACAATCTGCACTGAGTCTGGCTGTTGTAAATATTGCAACAATAGTTTGATTGAGTTTTGTATGTAGTCTGTACATCATTGGTTAGCATTGGAAGGTTGTGATATTGATTTTTTTACTCATTGATCTTTTTCTTCTTTTTTTTCCATGCAATGATTTTGTTTTGCCATCATTCCAGATCTATCACATGCCATAATAGAATAAAATGATCAACATTCTAATTGTGTTTTGTTCTCTTCACAAATGCTGGTTATAGTTTTTGTATTTCCTTTCAGTTTTTGCATTCTTGGTGATATTTTAATAAACAAAAAATGAAACATATTCTTATCTTATAAATTACAGAGGATAATTCAAAAGAGAAAATAATTATGTCCTACGGCCTACGCCTTTCTTGTGTCAATCTAATCATGCATGTTAATCAGTGACTTAAATTCTGCTAAGTCATTGGTTTTGAAGTTAAGCCATCCTCTTTGATAAAAAGCAAACTACAGTCACCGAATTCCATTAATGTAGACAACTTCAAAACCGCCTTTCAGTACAAGAAAACCAAAGCTAGTCAGTAAATTACAGAAGAGGGTTTGTTTTCCAAAAAATATATATATACTGAAGGCTAACTAGTCACTTCATTCTATAATTGTAGCCAAGGGGGTTTGGATGTTAAAAGCTACAGCTACTACATTTGATAAGCGTAGCCAAGAGAAGTTTGAGATTAAAACCTTCTCCAATAAAAAACTAAAGTCAACAATTTCCATGAGCGTAGCCAAGAGGCTTGGATCCCCCCCCCCCTTCCAATAAAACGAAAAGTAAAAGCTATAATCACTCAATTCCATGAGCTTGGCCAAAAAAAGGTTTTGTGCTTAACTCCCCTTAAAACAAGTAAAGAAAGACTATTATTGCCATTTGTGTGCGTGTGTACAAAGGACCCCCCCCCCCCCCCCCTGAAAAAAATGCTGGCTACGGTATGATTACATAAACACGATAGTTGAAATTATAATCTGGACTAGAAATATTTGAACAGATAGGTCTTTATGTGGGGAATCATTTTGTTACATTTCAATGGGGACGAGTTCCAAACCTTTTGTGTCATGCACTGAAAAAGCCCATAAACCCTAACTTTTGAGGGAGTAACCTGGCGCAACTGAAAGCATAGAGTCTACGAAGCGCTGTGCTCGCCGAGAGACATATGGAATAATCAATTCACTGAGGTAGAAGGTCATTTCTTTGTTGAAGATGCGCTAGTGACAAAGTGTGACCACCTTGTAGTCGATTCTTGCATTCACTGAGAGTCAAAGATGCCTTTAAAACTTAATGCTAAAACTGATAAAATGGGGGGGGGGGGGACTACTCAACAAATACAAAAGCTGGACTCGTTTGGTCAAAGTGTTAGCCACGCTCACTGTCAAGAAAAGCTGGACTCGTTTGGTCAAAGTGTTAGCCACGGCCCACTGTCAAAGAAAAGCTGGACTCGTTTGGTCAAATTGTTAGCCACGCTCACTGTCAAGAAAAGCTGGACTCGTTTGGTCAAATTGTTAGCCACGGCCCACTGTCAAAGAAAAGCTGGACTCGTTTGGTCAAATTGTTAGCCACGGCCCACTGTCAAAGAAAAGCTGGACTCGTTTGGTCAAATTGTTAGCCACGGCCCACTGTCAAAGAAAAGCTGGACTCGTTTGGTCAAATTGTTAGCCACGGCCCAATGTCAAAGAAAAGCTGGACTCGTTTGGTCAAATTGTTAGCCAAGGCCCAATGTCAAAGAAAAGCTGGACTCGTTTGGTCAAATTGTTAGCCACGGCCCAATGTCAAAGAAAAGCTGGACTCGTTTGGTCAAATTGTTAGCCACGGCTCACTGTCAAAGAAAAGCTGGATGGACAAAGTAAAACAATGGACCGGCCTCTCCATTTCCTGCTAAGGATAGATGCTGATCTGAAAGAGCGTAGAAATTTAGTGGTGCAAACGCTTTTTTTAGAGACTGAAGATGATTAAATTAAAAAACAAAAATTGAAAAGACAAAGGGAGGCAAGAAAGAAAATATAAATAAATAGATTTTTTAAAGGTAATATATAGTTTCTCAAATGATATACAAAAGATATTCTCTCTCTCTCTCTCTCTCGGAGAGAGTTTAACTTATTAGGTGTAACCAAAAGTGCAGGCACACATGTCCAGAGGTGTAGTGAGCAAAACATACGCAGGAAACTTTATTGGCGCCCCCCTCCCCACCATTTCCCATGAACATCACTTAGAAATATAAAGTAACAAAAAGTATTTAATAATATAATACAAATAGCCGTAGAATGTATCACCAAACTCAAATATATACAATAATCTTTTTTTTTGGCGCCTCTCTACGTGTGTTGACCGGGGCGTCGTGCCCCCCTTCCCCTCCACTTATTAAGCATTTGCACAGGAAGTAGCCACAAGGAAATGCTGCTAATGAAAGCGATCAATGAAGTTATGAAAGTCTAGGTCTATTCAAATACTTTGAATTCAAGTTACTTTAAGAATGCGAATAATTAAATCTACAATTTTTTTATACATTATATGTTGCAAAGATTGCTTTAAAAATGTTAAACTTTATATGAATCAAAACTTTTGTATGATTTTAAAACATTATTTGTGAATATAATTTGTTTGATTTTGAAACTCTAAACTTAGTAATATGACTGTAATACTTTGATTCTTTACATCATTTTTCTAACAGTTATATACTTTGATGGCATGACCTAAAAAACTTAATAGATGTTTTAAGAACAAATGTTCGCACTTTTTATTCATACATTTTTTTAATCAAATAGTCTTAATGGTATAAAATTAAGAAAATGTATTTAAGTACCCATATAATTAAAGAAAAACAATTATTCTCTTTCTAATAAAATTAAACATTTTATTAGACCATTAAAAATAAAAATAAACTTTATAGAATCCTAAATGCTGCTGGTAAAATCATTGGCAAAAAACCCCATTTGGGCAGTTGTTTGAGACAAACATCTATAAAAAAGCTAACAAGATCCTCGAAATAAAGAATCACCCTTTATGTCAGGATTTTGTGATTTTACCATCACTAAAGAGATACAAGACACCGATAGCAAAGACAAACAGACACCAACACTCTTTTGTTCCCCTGGCAATCAAATCATTAAATAAGAACAATCTGATTTAAACTTTGTCACATGTAAATTATGAGTGAGTCTGGTGTGAATGTACACTTTGGTCTCTTATAGTTATAATGTTTTTTGTTTGGTGTAATGCCCAAATTGTAAGACAAATTTCCATACGGACAATAAAGATTATTATTATTATTAAACTTTTTTAGAATATGAAACATTAGGCTACTTTAACAAACCAATATTACTTCTAATATATTTATTATAAAACTTAACCTTACAAATGACTAATAAGCACGACGCGCGCATATACTCATAATAGCGAAACGTTTACAACCTGATGATCATTAAGTCTGAATAATGTTAACCGTAATCGTAGTGAGAACACGAAACTTACTATTTTGTTTTGTATGTTTTTGGTAATGCAATATCTACTGATTAAAAACAAAAAACAATAAACAGTGTAAATGATCATGAACTATAAAAAAGAAAGGAAACGAAATGTCGACATTTGGGACTAACCAAAAATTTGTCCCCGGTGAAGTGGAGATCATAGACATTCCGTCAAAACCGTTTGATTGTCAAAAGAGTTGAGCCGAAGGCTCTTCGAACTCTAGGCGTGTAAGCCTGCTTTAA
Organism: Biomphalaria sudanica; assembly: GCA_036873155.1. NCBI lineage: Eukaryota > Metazoa > Mollusca > Gastropoda > Planorbidae > Biomphalaria > Biomphalaria sudanica. The sequence goes on from JAZGLO010001371.1 coordinate 12,546, forward strand.
CAAACCGTTCTGTCTGGAAGAGGTCCAAGTCAATGCCTATGTAAAACATTGGTATTTCCGATATATCCGCACGCATGGACTAGAATACATGGCCGAAGGCCGAGTACACCAGGAACCCCTCCATTTTCCTATGTTGTACCAAGCTAACCGTGCAGGACTCGCCATTAGTGTATGGTCCCTTGAGGAACGGCGCATGGATTATCGACAGGGACGTGAGGCTCTCTTTCAATTCCGCACCGAGCAATGGGAAAGCTCTCGCATTCCCTTGGACACTCCCACATGAGTTTTGTTTTGTTATTGATTTAGCCTAATTACTTTCTCAAGTAATCGTTTCCACCCGGCTGCCACGTTGAGGCAGAATAGCATACCCGGGTCAGTCACAACCACAGCGCCCTATCTTACTGTATGCAATCCTAGGTGTTGAGTATAACAATGTTAATGTAACCAATTTTTCTAGAAAAAAATGCCTTTGGACCTTACAGTATCCGCTCTACAATATAAATCAAAACTTTTGGCTCCGGTAAAGCACACATTGGGGCATCAAAAAAAAAAAGAAAAAGTTATTTAAAAAAAAAAGGTGCATCCACAGATATCACAATAAATTAAATAAAGCAGTGTTTTTAAATTAAAGTAACGCCCCAAAATAAAGCAACTTGATTTCGGAAGCTATCTCACAAATGAAGGAAGATAAATAAAAAGCACTTGAGTTACTAAATGGATGAAGCAGCAAACTGTTTTTACCACACGATCAACATCCCAAGAAGATGCAAAAGAAGCTAGCTTGGCACTGTGCCACAAGATTGGACAATTCTTTTTTAAATGGTGATTTTATTAGAGAATGCTTGTCAGTCGCAGCCAAAGTGTGTCCTGAACAGAAAAAGAAATTTGATAGCATTACTCTGTCATGGAGAAGCTGATCATTGGATGAGCCAACTTCACAATACAAGCAAACATTTTTTAAGTAAACTCGCTGGCATTGGACGAATTTAATGACGTACAGGACAAAGCGTAATTAGTGATATTATTATTAGCATATTAGTAGATACCAAGTTTCATCTCACGGAATAGTTACTTAGTATTGAGTCACTTAAAGATACAACATCTGGCCAGGATTTACTCAATGCTATGAATACTATCAAGAACTGTGTTGATAGAGTTGGGTTGGCATGGAACAAAATGGGGTCCATGATTTGACTGGGAAAAACAAAAGATTTGGTAGAAGTTGATGAATGATAAAGCTAAATAACAATCTCCTTTTCTCTCCATCCATCATGAAAGTTTGTGCAAAGTTGCATTGAATATCAAGCATGTTATTGACCCAATGGTCACAGGGCTAAGGGTCTTGAAAATTTGGAAACTGAACATTTAGAGCATAATCACAAACTCACATACAAAACACACCCACCCCATACTCCTCATACCAAAAACAAATTTTTAAGCGGCACTACATACAAAAAGGCTGCTATAATATAGTCCATGGAAATCCTATTCGTATTTCTTTTTTTCCATATTATTTACGAAGACCATCAGTAATCAAAGACATGTTGAATGGCCGACAACAGATAACTATGTTTTGCTAAACCCCGAGCTAAAGGCAAGACATCGTTTGAAGAAGTTTCATTTTCATGTGCATTTCTAGCAGAGACCAAACAATGGAATTGTAATGGATATGGCATTTGAGCTCTGTCTTGCAAGAGTCTGTCAACACAGTGTCCTGTCCGGCCTGGTGGGCTATCAGGGCTTATCACCAAACAAACCACTATCATAAACATGCACTAGAAATAATAAACTCTGAAACAGTGACAGATGCGTGTTGGAAACAGAAACTTTAATTTTATTTTAATTTAGTTGATGTAATTACTAATTGCGTGTGAACAAGCAAGTTGCACGCTTGTACCAGTGCAAAGAAGATTCCTGATATTTTGAGTGCGGAGGTGACTATTGTTATTATTAAGCCTATTGTTTGGAGGGCTCTTATATTATTATTCCGGAAATGCGGTCGAGTAGGGATGGGGTGTGTGGGATTGACCCTGTCGCTGTCCCCTAGATCCGACAGTGGAACAATGTAATATGGTTACTTCATTTTTTACGGTCTTAATATTCAATATTAAATTTGTTTTTCAATAGGCCCCTAAGCTATTTAAGTTTAAAAACTAATATCATTAACATGTACTAGAAATGATACACTCTGGAGACAGATGACTGTTGGAAACATATAAACTTTAAATTTTATTTTCATTTAGTTGATATTGACAGGACTCTCACAAGACCCATATCCAAACAATAGCGATTCGCAATAATGTTTGGTCTGACAACTCAAAGCACAATCAATTACAGCAATGTTTGATCTGACAACTCAAAGCACAATCAATTACAGCAATGTTTGATCTGACAACTCAAAAGCACAATCAATTACAGCAATGTTTGGCCTGACAACTCAAAGCACAATCAATTACAGCAATGTTTGGTCTGACAACTCAAAGCACAATCAATTACAGCGATGTTTGGTCTGACAGCTCAAAGCACAATCAATTACAGCAATGTTTGGTCTGACAACTCAAAGCACAATCAATTACAGCAATGTTTGATCTGACAACTCAAAAGCACAATCAATTACAGCAATGTTTGGCCTGACAACTCAAAGCACAATCAATTACAGCAATGTTTGGTCTGACAACTCAAAGCACAATCAATTACAGCGATGTTTGGTCTGACAGCTCAAAGCACAATCAATTACAGCAATGTTTGGTCTGACAACTCAAAGCACAATCAATTACAGCAATGTTTGGTCTGACAACTCAAAGCACAATCAATTACAGCAATGTTTGGTCTGACAACTCAAAGCACAATCAATTACACCAATGTTTGATCTGACAACTTAAAGCACAATCAATTACAGAATGTTTGATCTGACAACTCAAAGCACAATCAATTACAGCAATGTTTGATCTGACAACTCATGCCAATCCATTACAATTCCAATATTTGGTCTCTGCTAGAAATGCCTTTGAAAATGAAACTTCTTCAAACGATGTCATGCATTCAGCTCCGGATTTACCCGTGGATACGCGTAGGACGTAGGCGAATTATTTTCTCTTTTGAAGGCACGTTTGTAATCTATGACATACGATAAGTTGACCTACTTCAGATTTATGACATACGATAAGTTGACCTACTTCAGATCTCTTCAGCAAAATGAATACTTAGTATACAACAGTAAGCCTATATTGCAATATACGGAATATTGATTTATGTAGTTTATACATTGAAACAACTATGTTACGAGGTTTTAGCTCTTTAATTTTTGTATCTGTACACATTGAATATTAATATTTACATTATTATCTGTTTCTCTCTAATAGTTACTTAGTATACCTGGAGTCAGAGAAACACAATTAAGAAAACAAAATATTTTACATAAAAAGAAAGAAAAAAAGGGGGGGGGGATGGTGAGTGGTACAATAAAAATGGAACATATCTGTTTATAAGGCTTTTGTTTGATCCTCCATGGAGCTTTTCTAACTAATAGGTATTTTGACCACACTGACTGCAACTTATTTTTGAAAGATAAGTAGGGAAGATGGGGCGAAATGTCACAGGGGTATGTTGTCACAAACACTATATCGGTATAATTTGATGCGCTATCAAAAATGCGAAACTACATTTGAGATGTTTACGGAAACATATACAAATAGTTATAAAATGAAGTTGATACCTTTTCAAATTATGCAGTTATCAGAAATAATTGTTTTGACTGTTATGAAAGTGGAATATTATATTTGCGTAATTTTGTAGTAAAACACCGATACTGTTTAAATAATTGTCTAACATTACATTTGTCACGGATGAATGTGTGTATGTATGTGTAATCTATTTTTACAATCTGCGCGAATGACCGGAAGTGTGTTTTGTTGTCAGACAGAGACCAGCGTGTGTGATATGCAGTAAAGCTGATTAAAGTTTATGTGTTTGATCTAGTGGTTTAATTGTTTTATTTCGTTAACTAGAACTGAACCAGGGACACCTAGACGTATCGAGACCTAAGGTAGATTCTATATAATTATAAATACAATAGGAAAGTTGTGACATATTTGGGGGCTCGTTTATCTAGTTATTTGACTTAGTCTTGGTCTTGGAAGACATTAGGCAGAACTGCTGTTCGCCATTGTGAAAAGGTCAAGGACAAAGAAGCAGTGAAGTCGTGAAGTGTGTGCGCTCACGTGCGACGGCGGGGAAAAAAGTCAATCAGCATAGACAAAACTAGGTCAAACACAGTGATAAAGTAATTTGTATTGTTTACATTTGATGTTACACGCATAAACAAGGATGGCAGATAAATTATCACAGATAATAGCCGCTGGAATAGAGATGGGATTGACTGGAACCGCTTTACAAGAGTGGGTAAAGGAAAGAGAAGACGCAGATCGAGATGAAAGAGCTAAAGAGAGGGAAGTGAGAGTTAAAGAGGCAGAAGAAAGAGCTAAAGAAAGAGAGGCAGTGGAAAGAGCTAAAGAAAGAGAGGCGGTGGAGAAAGCTAAAGAGGCAGAAGCAAGAGCTAAAGAGAAAGAAGCTGATGTAGAAATACACAAATTGAGAGTCAGAGAGTTGGAGCTTAGGGAGACGAAAGGAGAAATCAAAGAGCATATAAAACCTGTATGGAAACCAAAGTTGCCACCTTTTAATGAGAACGTGGATCAAATGGATGCATATTTGGCGAGATTTGAAGTGCATGCTCAAGCTACAGAAATACCTAAAATTCAATGGGGAAGTCATCTTTACACATTATTACAGGGAAAGGCACTGCAAGCTTGTATCAACTTTTCAAAGAAAGATTTAGAGGAATATGACAAGGTGAAAGAAGTATTGATGAAAAGATACAACTTGACAGATGGGTATAGAGAGAAGTTCCATAAAGCTAAACCAGAGAGAAACTAGCCATTCCATGAATTTGTTGAGGACATTACAAGATACTTAATGCGTTGGGTAGAATTGTCTAAGACTGAAAAGACATTCGAAGGTCTCATTGATCTGTTCATCAGAGACAAGATCCTCACATCTTGCAATCCTCAGTTAGTGGCTTTTCTACATGAAAGAAAACCAAAAGATGTGCCAACAGCAGTCAAGTTGTGTGAGCAATATATTACTGCACATCCAGAGCAGACAATTCAGGGAGAGGAAGACTTAATAACTAGCAAGTTTGCCTTTGCTGCAAAGACTAATGATAACAGAAGTCGCTTTCAACAAGAATGGAGACAGGACCGTCTGCAGAAAATTGTTGGTGGAAAAAAAAATGTTTTAAGTGTTTCAAAACGAGACATTTAGCAGCCCAATGTAGAAACAAAAGCTCGCTAAGACGAAATGAGACTATGGGCTCAAGCAGAAGTCAGGAGTTTAAAACCAGCAACAGGGGAAGACCGACTGGACATCCATACAATGCGTCAGTTTACATTGACTATCAGCATGGTAAACAACTCCCTCATGAATATGATCAGATCCAGTTGGCTGGAGCTGTAACTTGTGACGCTGGGAAATAAAAAATGTATCCTGGATTTGTTGGATAAAAATCTATTTGGGTCTTGAGAGACACAGGAGTGACCACAATCGGAGTGAAGAGACTATATGTGCACCCTCACCAGTTGACCGGTAAGAAAGTCCAGTGTATGACATTTGGAGGAACAATTGAAGAATATCCCACAGCTGTCATTGACATTGATACGTCGTTTTTATCTGGGAAAGTTGAAGCATGTGTGTTGGAGAGGCCTGCAGCTGACTTGATTCTAGGAAACGTGAATGGCATAACTGAGCCTACCTTCACAGATATCTACAAGTGGCAAAGGTCAGCAATGTCAGAAGTTACAAATGCTGTAACTAGATCTCAATCTGGTGTAATAGAAAACATGGGACAACCGATCCTACATAGTCAGATTGAACAGCCAGAATCAAATGTGACATCCAGTTATGCATTGAAACAAAAGGAGGATCAAACATTGGTTAAACTTTTTGCATTGGCAAAGCGTCCCACCAGTAAATTTAAAGTGAAAAATGGGCTTCTGATGAGACAAGATAACATAGCTAAACTACAGCTAGTCGTTTCTGCCGCCGAAAGAAAAAGAATTTTGGAGTTAGATCATGACTCACCTTTTGCGGGTCATATGGCGACAGCACGAACAAGAAAAAGAACCCTGAACAACTTTTACTGGCCAGAAATATTTAAAGATGTGAACAAATATTGTTCAGCGTGCAGCACTTGTGCCAGTACAAAGCCCAGAGATCGTTATACAAAAGCCCCATTACAGGTCACAGATCTGCAAGATAGACCATTTCAGAAAGTGGCCGTAGACCTTGTGGGTCCCATAAACCCTATGTCTAAAAGAGGATACAGATACATCCTTACGATGGTTTACCTATGCACACGTTGGCCAGAGGCCGTGCCATTAAAGACAATAACTGCAGAAAATGTAACTCATGAATTGTTCAACATTTTCTCTCGCTTAGGATTCCCTGAAGAAATTCTAAGTGACCAAGGGACTCAGTTTACGTCCGAGTTAACACATCAGTTTCTGAAACAGTTAGGGATTCGTCAAACCTTCACAACGCCTTACAGGCCCCAAAGCAATTCGGATTGCGAGAGGTGGAACGGGACTTTGAAACGATTATTAGGCAAAGTAGCACTAGACAGACCAACAGTTCTCTTTGCTTACCGAGAAGTTCCACAAGAAAGTACAGGATTTTCACCTTTCGAATTATTGTATGGAGCAAACCCAAAAGGTCCACTTAGTTTGCTGAAAGATTTGTTGACAAAAGAAAATCTTGATAATGAATCTAGAACAAGCTATCAACATGTCGTCGAGCTCAGAGAGAAAGTGGTAGCAACATGTCAACTTGCAAAGCAAGCATTAGAATCACAGCACGACACAGAACAATTGTTAACAGAAATAAAACTCTGCGAACACTTGAAGGAGGAAGCCTTGTGTATGTACTACTACCAAGGAAAGACAGTAAACTGATCGTTCAGTGGCAAGGACCATTTCAAGTAGTCAAGAAAATAACTGCAGTAGATTACCAAGTCAACATGAGAGGAAAACTGAAAACATTTCACATCAACATGTTAAGAGAGTTTGGTGGAAAGTCACAGGAAAGTAATACTAACACTGATGAAGTAGTTCGTTCCAGTTGTGTGATAGTTAATGAACCAGAGAAAGACGAAAATGAATTGACTGGTTCATTACTATCTGTATTAACTTTAAAGCAATCAGAAACTTGGACAGATAGCAAAATTGAAGAGCCACTGTCAGTAGAGCAAACGAAGCAAGTGAAAGAAGTACTGGCTAGATATGATGATATATTGACCGATGTACCAGGGAGAACTGCAGCCATTAAACACGACATCATTCTCAAAGACTCTGAACCAGTGAAACAGAAACCGTATCCAGTACCTTTAGGGTATATGAAGGAAGTGGAAGAAGAGATTCAATTGATGCTGAAGTTAGATATTATATCACCAACAGTCACCATACACGGCACCTATGGTGGTGGTTAGAAAAAAAATCAGGCGCAGTAAGAATATGTGTTGACTACAGAACAAAGTTACTGTGCTTGATTCGGAACCATTACCCAATCCTGAAGGCTTGTTACCTCAAATGGCAGACGCAACATTTTTTACAAAGCTAGACCTGACCCGTGGGCATTGGCAGATACCTTTGGTAGATAAAGCTAAACCACTTACAGCGTTTAGTAGTCCTTTTGGTTTATTCCAATTTAATGTCATGAGTTTCGGGCTTGTCAACGCACCAGCAACGTTCAGCAGAATGATGTGAAAGATGTTGTCTAATCTACCTCATGTAATGTGCTACCTAGACGACATCTGCATTCATGACATTAATTGGTCAGATCACCTACAACATCTAGAAATTGTTTTAGATACATTGAGGAGAAATGGTTTAACCGTGAGACAATCTAAAGTGGAGATTGGTTGCAAGAACATTTCCTTTCTAGGATATGTAATTGGAGGACACTCACTGAAATCACAACCTCAACTTCGACAACGGATTATGAATATTCATCAGCCAACAACCAAGAGACAGGTCCGTAGTTTATTGGGACTCTACAACTTCTATCGAAGGTTTATAGCGAATTTTGCAGAGATGACTGAGCCACTCACAGTCCTGACCAACGTGATCAGATGGTCACATGACTGTGAAGTATCGCTGGAAAAGATAAAGAAGGCATTTGCTGAGGAGCCGATCCTGCGTCTACCTGACTGTCAGAAGGAATTCATACTAGCTACTGATGCATCTGCTGTTGCTATCGGGGGATGCCTAGCACAGGAATCACAGGGCATTCTACATCCCGTTATGTACGTCAGTAGAAAGTTGTCTTCAGCAGAACAACGATACAGCACCATCAGATACAGAGAGTGCTTGGCAGTTGTTTGGGCAGCAACCAAGTTGGCCAGGTACCTGTTAGGCAGAACATTCGTACTCCGCACAGATCACGCACCCTTACGCTGTTTAAACACACGTAAGTCGGTGAATTCCAGGGTAACTCGCTGGGCCCTGATGCTTCAGGACTTTCAGTTCGAAGTGCAGCATATTCCAGGTAAAGGAAACGTCGTAGCGGACATTCTGTCTCGCTTATCATAGATATAAGCCTACGTGGCTTCTCACAAGCATGTGTTGCTTCATCAAAGACTTTGTGTCTTCAACAGTTTAGACGTTTCTGCTTTGTTGATGGTAGACTTTCTGTCTACAACTAAGATTTTGTGTCTTCATCTTTTAAGACTGTGTGTCTTCATCTTTTAAGACTGTGTGTCTTCAGCTTTTAAGACTGTGTGTCTTGATCTTCTAAGACTGTGTGTCTTAACTATAGACTGTGTGCCTATTACATTGCAGTCTGTGTGACTACATTAAAGTCTGTGTGACTATGTTCAACTTGTTTGGATACATAAACGCCTGTGTGGCATACCCATAGCCTTTGTGGCCTATCGAACGAACATTT
>JAZGLO010001372.1:0-26357 GCA_036873155.1 Biomphalaria sudanica
CTAGTCTAACCCTCTCTCTCTACTCTGGAATTGCTATACATGAATTTCAGTTATTTGTCGATTTAGAAATAGAGACGGAGTTTTTTTTAAAAATAAATTGCGTAATTTTTTTTTCGCTGCTTCTTTTTTTTTTTTTTCATTTAGGGTCACCACATTCATTTAGCCTAGGGCCTCCAATTATCTAAAGCCGGCCCTGGTGAGGGACCCTATAACTTTCCGACACTTCTGTCACTCCCAGTCAATTGCCACGGCACCGCTACAGTCGTAAAATTCAATGTAACCACTTCACGTCTGCTTCAGTGACGGTCCGGATTTGGCTTTCGAACCGCGGTTTGGTCATCTTCGTATCCCTTAACAACAGCAGGCTTCAAAGTATCCGTAGGTGTCTATCGCAGAGCACAACCAAAGTTTAGTAGTAACCAAATTTTTATTGTTAATAATTTAACACTATTAATATATATTAAAATAACATTAATACTAGTAATATGTTTTTTGGGGGGCTACACTGAATTTTTGTTTCCAGTGGCGTAGCTAGGAATTCGCCATCATTTGGGGGCCCAGGGGGATTGACCTTTTTTTTTGGGGGGGGGGGGCTGCATTTTGCGTAACATTTCCCTTCCCTAGTGCTATTAGAACATGGAATGGGTTGCCTGAGCCAGCCAAGAAAACCAGTGAATTTAAGTCATTGGTTAACATGCATGACTAGATTCATGACGCGTAGGACGTAATTATCTTCCTTTTTAAAGTAACGTCTGTATTATATAAGATAAGATATTTAATATTTAATGTAAACAACACTCATTAGGGTCCCCGGGGGATTTCAAATTCTTCCCCTCCCTCCCTCACCCTAGCTACGCCTCTTTTTCCTTTTTAATGTATCTCCATCCTGGCAGCGACATAGAGAATAAAACACGTTTTAAATAATCATAATAACCTCAAAGAAATAGTCTATAGACCGAAACCAAACTTTAATGAAATCGATGATCGACGGGGTGCTGGAGGCTCTAAGCTTCTTTATGTGAGTAGTCAGTCTAGTACTAAAGTACAGGTATATAATACTATATATATTGAACACATGGCCAGATACTGGCATGACTAGTGCAGTACACGGCAGTCTATTTACGATTACTTGGCTTCTTGACAGAAACACAAAGTTGAGATCAAAGTTAAGCACCCTCCAGATCTTACTTACAAATGTCACTGTAAGATACTTAGACTACTGAGGAAAAAAAACAGGCTTATATTTAAAAAAAATACACAACTAAGACTGAACCACTAAGAACTAATATGTTGTTAAGGTTAATGGTATGTCACAGTAATTCAAATGTGTATTGATTTTTTTAAATGTATTCCTTAATCATACGTAGCATAAAAATAATAATTCTAATGAGCCATTCCATAGTAGGTCAAAGGTCAAATTGTTGAAGCCTTAACGATGCTAGACAACGGTTAGAACAAGTCAGAATTTTGGAATAGGGCTTATTGGGGGTCTGTTGGTAACCGGTAATTCCCTAATTGAAGCCCAATTAGGACCAATGATGAGTTCTTTAAATCTAGTGTTCCCGTCTTATCAACACGGGTTCTGGGAGCACGCTGTTAAATCCCAGCCGAGCTGATTTGTGAACGTAAAATCAACAAGATACGATCTTAGTCCATTTTCAAACTCAGGTGGATTCAAAACAACAAAAATAACATTCCACAAAAGGAACAGACAGAACGCACAAGAGAACAGACAGAAAACACAAGAGAACAGACAGAACACACAAGAGAACAGACAGAACACACAACATAACAGACAGAACACACAAGAGAAGTTCACTGAGTGGCCTAACGAGTAGCGCTGATACAGTCTCACCGAGAAAGGAACAATACAAGTTTTGAGTTCGGTTTTTTCCTTAATTGACAGAAGCAGAAGTCGCCCACATCGTGATGTCTTGAATTCATTATGATGGAGCGGGCTGCGGTTAAATTTTGTTCCACTTTACTGAGACATCTTTGTTAACATAATTCATTCATATATATTAGATAGCTATATTACATAGTTGGCCTATATGTTTGGTGTATAGTTGTCATAGGACAGGGGTGGGCAACCTTTTTCTACCGAGGGCCGCATCAAAAAAAATTTGTGGACTGTGGGGCCGCATATATATACATATTTGAGGAATTACACAAGAGTTAGCAATTGCTTGAACTAATTTTACGAAGGATTTTTTTATTTGGCAATTCTCAATTCTCACACAATTTCACCACAAATGTATGGTAGTACTTAATATAAAGTATATAACTGTAACTCTCGTGCATAATTTTCTAGAATCTTGGAACTAGCTAACTAGTTGTTGTTTTTCTAGTGACTGCTATCCATTACAGTAAATCATCATCGATCTGTTCTAACGCTTGATAATTATCAAACAAAAAAGGTTTGTTCAAAGATGAATGTGGTTCCAGATAATGTGAAAGTTTAACAGCAAAGTTTTTTTTTTTTAAACTCCCGCGAAAGAAGTGCCTGAAACTTTTTTTTCAGATCATAATTTGCTTGGAGTTATTTCCTCTGGAGCTGAATTAGCTTCTGCATTAGATGGTAAGCTGAGGGTACTGAAAACTGGTTCCAAGTTCTTGACGTCTTAAAATTTGCTTTCAAATTCCACAATCAAGGAATCCAAAGTCTTGTACTTTTCAACCATTTCACTAGAACTAGTTTCACCTTTCACCAATGAAAATGAGAAACTCTGATTTCAATTGCTGGCCTCAAGAAATGGAATAGCTTTGTTTGAAAAGATTTAAGATGCACATACATTTCATGTGCAAACAACATGTTGCAATGCTTCCGATGATAAACATGAAGTCTGTCTTAAACTCTTCATTAGAAATATTAGTCACATTTAATGTCCTTCAAGAAACATAACGATTTCTTCATTGAGATTCCATATTTTTCTAATGCTAGGCCAGTGGATACTACTGTGTTACATCGTAATGTTTTGTTTCCAGATCTTCAATTACATTTCGGAATAGTCAGTCAAGGCCGGCCTTAGATAATTGGAGGCCCTAGGCAAAGTGAATTTGGTAGCACCAAATAAAATAATAAAATAAAAATTAACTGCGAAAAAAACCCGCGCTGGGAGAGCTCTTAGCGCTCCCCCAGACCCCCTTGCTTGCAGTGGCGGGGAAGCAACACTTTTCCACTAAATCATGGAAGAACCTATTCTAGGGCGCAATAAACGTCTTCTGAAAGAATGAAGGGTCAGAATGTAATAAAGATTATGTACACACACACACACACATAGATACATATAAATATTTTTTTGCGGGGGGGGGGGTAGGGGGGGAGAAAAAAATCCTGGCTACGTCCATGATATATATATATATATCATTAGCGTAGCCAGGGGAGGGGGGGGGTTTGGGGTTCAAACCCCCCCCCCCCCCGGAATGAAGTGACTGATTTTTTATTTCATTAAGTTATATATTATGTGAGATTTTTATACTAAACCATCACTTGCCCCAGCACAACCAATGGGGGTTTTGAGTTTAAAACCCCGTACCAGGGATTTTGAGTTCCCCCCCCCCCCATGGGGATTCGAGTTTAAAACTTCCTAGTACCAGGGGGCATCGAGTTGAAAACCCTCTACCAGGGGGATTTGAGTCAAAAAAAAACCTACCACGGGTTTTTTTCCGTTAAATCCCCCTCTTCTATAAAACAAAACAAAAAAAATGCAAACGAAAATCCCCAAATTCCAAGAGCACAGTTAAGGAAGATTTTGATTTTAAAACCCCCTCCAAAATTTACGATGGACACCCTCTTTAATAAAAAAAAAAAAAGCAACTTACACACTATGAGCGTAGCCAAAGTGGTTTTGAGTTACCCCCCCCCCCCTTCTTCAGTAGGGTTTGAAGCTAAGAATACCTCTTCAATATAAAAAACGCAAATTACGCACTCAAAATGTTATGAGCGTAGCTAAATGGGTTTTGAACTCAGCTTTAAGTTTAAATCCCCCTTCAGCGGGTTTGAAGGTAAAAAATACCTCTTTAAAAATAAAAAACATTATACACTCAAAATGTTATAAGTGTAGTCAAAGAAATTTTGTGTTTAAACTCCCCTCCAGTGGAATTTGAAGCTAAAAAATACCTCTTCAATATAAAAAAAAGCAAATTACTCACTCTAAAATCTATGAGCGTTGCCAAAAGGTGTTTTGAGTTTATTCCCGCTTCAGAGGGGTTTGATGCTAAAAAAAATACCTCTTCAATATAAAAAAAGCAAATTACACACTAAAATTATGTGAGCGTAGCCAATCCAATTGGGGGTTTTGAGTTTAAACCCCTCTCCTACAGATAGCTTTCTTTTAAACTTTAAAACCCCTCCCGATGGTTTTGAGTTGAAAATCCCTTTACAGAGCGTTTTGAGGTGGAAAACCTCTATCTTCAATACCGGTATTATTCAAAAGCTAACTAAAGTTACAAAATTCTATTACCGTAGCTAAATTGGGATTTTTTAGTTTAAAACCAACAACAGATGATTTTGACTATAAAACTTCACTTTTCGATGTAAAATCTAAAGCAAACTACAGTTAGTTAATTCCAAGAGCGTAATCAAGAGAAGTTACACATTTCTACCAGTGGCGGGGCTTCATTAATAAAGTGCAGTGGATAGTCATCTGCCGAAATTGAAAAACTAAATGTGGCTCAACAAAGATGCCTAAGACAGATTTTAGCATATCTGACTATATCTTCATACTTATTTATGCCGTATTTCTTTATTTTAATGATAACTAGATGACGACGCTTTTTACATTTGTTTATAAACTTAGAATCAGTTTATTCAACAACAAATGTACTTAACAAAGCACGTCACAGGAGGCTGACAATTTAAAAAAAATGAAGATAGCAAATAATAAAATAATTAGTTAAAAAAAACACACACACAGAAACAAAAATTTTGATGTAGTAAATTATTTTAATTGATTTTTTGTATCAGAGAATGTTAAAGTGATTGATTGATTGCCTAATTAGCATATCTGCAGACAATCTGCATTTTGACTAAACAGTGATTGTTTTTTAATCACGCCAGCAGGTTACCATGACAACCACGTTGTGAACTAAAATGTAAACGAAGTTTTAAATGGCAGCAAGACACAATGGTTCATATCACGTGACATCACAAGACTCACAGGATGGACGATGGGTACGTTTTTTTTCCCTAATACTCGAATAGTCTGTAATACATGTATCTTACAAGCAGTGGCGTAGCTAGGGATTTTGGGGATCCGGTGGCTTGACCTCTTTAGGGCCACTTTCATTTTGACATTCGACATCATGACATGAGATTGGCGTAAAATTTAATTTCAAAACAAATTTCTGACACCCATTTGGGGCTTCCGTCAAGAGGGGGCCCAGGGGATATTCAAATTTGGACATCCCTCCACCCACTACAGTGACGCCAATGCATCTAAATATTGTTTCGTATCACTAAGTTTCTATTTCATTTTAAACTTTTTTGTTACTTATCTTTTGTAATATCGACTTTTATTATTCAAATATAAACATTGTCATGAAAAAAGAATTTTTTTTATAGTAAAAATAGAAACCTTGTTTTAAATCAGGGGTCTCAAACTCATTTCAGCGTGTGGCCGAAAGTAACAACCATTCAGCGGGCCACAACACAAAAAGAGAATTTTTTTCATTAAATTGTACGAACACTGTCACTGCAGTTAAATGCTAAAATAAAGTTTTTATAATTATTAATTACATTTAGTGTAGTTTATTACATGCACAGGCAGTTTAGTTTACTAAAATAAGTTGATGTTGTCTCTGTTACTAATTAAAAAGCAGAAACTGTAGTTTCCCCCCAAAAAAAACAACTATAATTACTAGGCCTACTGCAGATGGCTCATCACTCATGTTTCTGTCCACTCACCTGAGAGCGTTTGGCAGAGACCAGACCATTAACGTGAGGCCTGAGGTCGCGTGTAGTGGCAAGCCGCAAGATTGCTCTCAGATGCTTATCAGTTAGTCTTGATCGTAATGCTTTTTTTTTAAATCTTCAATCTGGAAAAAAAAACTGTTCGCAAACGTACGTGCTCCCAAACATCGCTAGAATTCTAGCATCTGTGCAGAATAAGTTTGGAAACTTCTCTCTGGGAAGAAACTGGTAGAAATCTGGAACACCAACATCAGCGTATTTTTACTTCAGAACAGTGTCACACTGCAGGTCCAATAGTTACATCTGGACTTCCTCTGGAACGTTTTTCACGTCAACTGCGAACGAAGTGGCAACATGGAAAAACTGTGAGTCGAGAGCAGTGAATTGCTGAAAGCGGTGTTCAAAATCTTCCAGTAGTCTGGAGAGGATGTCTATGTAGTCTTTCAGGCGCTCTGTAGAAAAAACAAGTGAGCCAGGTTTCCATCTGCCAGCTGAGTGGCCCACAAAGTCATCTAGTATCTTAATGATTTGATGCGGTGAAACATCACGGTAATCAGCTGCTTTGTGCCCTGTAGTTGTGAATTGAGTGCATTGAGATGTTGCGTGATGTCAGTAAGAAAAGCAAGATCCGACAACATCCATCACGTTCTTCATTTGTAGACTTTTGTCACAGAATGGTGCAGATGCAGTGTATGGCTGCAAAAGGTCCCGCCAACAACAACATCAACATTTTCTGAACACATTGCTGGTGCACCGTCCGTAGCCACTGAAACAAGTTTTTCCCAAGGTAGCCCACACCTGTCAATACAAGCTTGCAGTCCTTGAAACACGTCGCGTCCATTCGTCTTCCTTTCATGGATAGTAAGTCCGATAGCTCTTCAACAATGTTCAAGTTTTCGTCGACCCCACGAATGAATACGGCACAGTATGCGGTGTCTGTTACACCAGTAGACTCGTCCAGTGCAATGGAATATGCTACAAAGTCTTTTGCAGCGGCAATCAGTTGCTGTTGAACATTAGTCGCTGACTCGGTGATCCTGCTTGCAACTGTGATTCGCAGACAAACTTATGCCTTCGAAGAGTTTCTTTTCTCGTGGTAGATAATTTCACACGCCTGTAGCATACACTCTTTTACAAAGCTTGCCTTCAGTGAATGGTCGTGATGCCATCTCGCTAACAACAAAGCTTGCCTTCAGTGAATGGTCGTGATGCCATCTCGCTAACAACAAAGCTTGCCCTCACAGAATCTTCGCTTGCAGTGGGGAGACACCTCATTTACTGATGTGTGCAGTTGTAAATCATTTCACGGCTTATATGTGGTCATTGTTTAATACCCCTGGTTTAAATAATGAAGATAAAAGGCTTCACCTAAATATTGCAAGTGAAGATAGAGTTTTATTTCAATTATCTTCTCCTCAACACAGTTTTGTACTTCATGGACTTCATTCACCAATCGTAAATAAACACATTTAGCCACGTCATAAAATTGATAAAACAATGAAAAATACGTATCACGTGACAGCCTTTATGGATTACATGATTTGTATAGAAGATATTAAAATCACGTGTCTAAATGTTGTTTGTTTACGATTGGTGAATGAGGTCCATTCTCTCTCTCTATCGACAGTATTTTTCCCACCAGATCTTTCCAGTTTTGACTCTCCTAACAGAACGAAACCTATCTCTTTCATCTTGCCTTCACTTTCGTTCTAGATCAACCATGTGTGTAATGAGGGTGCTTACATTACAGCCGCCAATTAATTGTCCTGATCCTAGCTTTCCCCTCTCCCTTTCCAAAACTCACATCTTCACGGTTCACTACACTATGCAGTATGCCGAGCCGAGCTGTACGACTTTTCATTAATAGTCCTCATGTTAAATTAGACTCATTATAATATCGCCTATAACTACACAATGGTCCATGGGCGTAGCCAAGATTTTTTTTTTTGGGGGGGGATAGGTGGATTTTTCCTGCCCCTCCCTCCCCCCCGCGAAAAAAAAATATGTATGTATGTGTGTGTGTGTGTACATAATCTCTATTACATTCTGACCCATGATTCTTTCGGAAGACCTTTATTGTGCCATAGAATAGGTTCTTCCTATAGTTAGTGCAAAAAATTGTAGATTCCCCGCCATTGCCAGCAAGGGGGTCTGGGGGAGCGCTAGGAGCAAGCACTATTTCTGGTATTGAAAGCAAACAAAATGCATATTCTGAGGTATCTACAATGCATTTTCCTGCTATTAAAAAGTTTTATTTCAGAAACCTAATGTGCTATTCTTACTGAATTAGACCCTCCCGCGCCGTTCGGCGCATTTGCCATCAAGCTGGTTCCACAAAAATCTGTCACTGGTAATGTCTGAAGCCTCTTCCCACCTGCTCTGATGACCTCCATGAATGTGTGGTGCCAAGTTGTACTAGGATGTCATCGCAACTCTTATTATGCGTAATTCATTTTGTCGGAGAACATGTCCCGCAAACCTCATGCGACTCTCTGTCACAATCTTACTAAAGGGTCGCCTCCCAGCATAGGATTTCCTCGATTTAGACCCGATCTCTATAACTGACTGCTAAAATATGTCTTAGCCATCTTTGTTGAGCCACATTTAGTGTTTTTCAATTTCGGCAGATGACTATTCACTGCACTTTATTAATGGAGCCCCGCCACTGGTAGAAATGTGTAAATTCTCTTGAGTGCGTTTTTGCAATCAGGTGACTGTAGTTTGCTTTAGATTTTATATCTAAAAGGGAAGCTTTATCGTCAAAATCATTAAGTTGGGGGTTTTAAACTAAAAAGTCTTTTTTTTTTTTTCAATTCAAAACCCCATTTAGCTACGTCATAGAATTCGGTACTGTAGTTTGCTTTAGAATAATATTGAAGATAGAGGTTTTCCACCTCAAAACGCTCTGTAGGGGGATTTTAAACTCAAAACCATCTGGAGGGGTTTTAAAAAGCCATCTGTAGGAGAGATTGACTTGGCTACGCTCAAATAATTTTAGTGTATAATTTGCTTTTTTTTATATTGAAGAGGTATTTTTTAGCATCAAACCCTTCTGAATGGGGGTTTAAACTCAAAACCCCTTTTGCCTACGCTCATAGCATTTTGAGTGCGTAATTTTTTAGCTTCAAACCCCGCTGGCGGTGGGTTTAAACTCAAAACCCCTTTTGCCTATGCTTTTTTATATTGAAGAGGTTTTTTTTAGCTTTAAACTCCACTGGAGGGGAGTTTAAACTCAAAACCCCTTTGACTACACTCATAGAGTTTTGAGTGTATAATTTGCTATGTTTTTAATATTATAGAGGTATTTTTTACCTTCAAACATCGCTGTAGGGGGTTTTAAACTCAAAACTGAGTCAAAATCCATTTAGCTAAGCTCATATCATTTTGAGTTCGTAATTTTCTTTTTTTTTTATATTGAAGAGGTATTTTAAAATTCAAACCCTACTGAAAGGGGTGGGGTCAAACTCAAAGCCAATTTTGGCTACACTCATAGAATTTTGTTTGAGTGTGTAATTTGCTTTTTTTATATTGAAAAGGGGGTTTATCGTAAATTTTGGAGAGGGTTTTTAAATCAAAATCTTTCTTAACTGTGCTCTTGGAAATTAGGGATTATTGTTCGCTTTTTTTTGTTTTTTGTTTTATAGAAGAGGGGTTTTAAACTCAAAACACCTGACAGGCGGGTTTTAAACTAAAACACCCTGGTAGGGGGTTTTAAACTCAAAAACCCCTGGTATGGGGTTTTAAACTTGAAACCCCCTGTTAAGGGGTTTTGAACTAAAAAACCCCTGGTAGGGGGTTTAAAATTCAAAACCTCCTTGGCTGAGCTGGGACAAGTAATAGTTAAGTATTAAAATCTCACCTAAAATAAACAAAATCAACGCAAAAAATCAGTCACTAAATTCCGATCCCCCACCCCTGCGGGGGGGGGGGGATTTCAGTTCGGGTGGGGTTTGAACCCCAAATCCCCCTCCCTGGCTACGCCCATGCAATGGTCATTGTAATATTGATAATTGACTTTCTTTTGTCAACTAAAGACACAGGCTCTAGCATCTAGTGAAGTTGAGTTCTTAAGGTACTTGTTAATATTAGTCAAGTGTGGACTATGGTCAACTCAATGATTAGCTCCCTTCCTGAGGCTTTCTTGACATTAGTCATGTGTGGACTGTGGTCAACTCAATGATTAGCTCCCTTCGTGAGGCTTTCTTGACATTAGTCATGTGTGGACTGTGGTCAACTCAATGATTAGCTCCCTTCCTGAGGCTTTCTTGACATTAGTCAAGTGTGGACTGTGGTCAACTCAATGATTAGCTCCCTTCCTGAGGCTTTCTTGACACTAGTCATGTGTGGACTGTGGTCAACTCAATGATTAGCTCCCTTCGTGAGGCTTTCTTGACATTAGTCAAGTGTGGACTGTGGTCAACTCAATGATTAGCTCCCTTCCTGAGGCTTTCTTGACATTAGTCATGTGTGGACTGTGGTCAACTCAATGATTAGCTCCCTTCGTGAGGCTTTCTTGACATTAGTCATGTGTGGACTGTGGTCAACTCAATGATTAGCTCCCTTCGTGAGGCTTTCTTGACATTAGTCATGTGTGGACTGTGGTCAACTTAATGATTAGCTCCCTTCGTGAGGCTTTCTTGACATTAGTCATGTGTGGACTGTGGTCAACTCAATGATTAGCTCCCTTCGTGAGGCTTTCTTGACATTAGTCATGTGTGGACTGTGGTCAACTCAATGATTAGCTCCCTTCGTGAGGCTTTCTTGACAGTCCAAATTAACGAGGATGTGAAAGTAAAAGTAAATGTTCCCTTTCGGACTTTGCGATCTAAAGGGCAGATGATGTTAAGGTCATCTGTTAACGGCCAGGGTGTTATGTGGCCAGCACAGCGGCCAATCGCCTTTACTTTCCCCAACTAAAGTTAGGTACCCATTAGAATTGGGTGAACTCAGGGGCCCCCTTAAGATCCCGAAATTCAAAATCCCAGTCTTCACCGAGATTCGAACCCAAGTCCCCAGGTTCGGAAGCCAAACGCTTAACCACTCAGCCATTGCACCCCCACGAGGAGGTTAGGAGTAAGTTTATCTCAGCTAAGCAGCAAACCCGAGGCTAAACTACCATATCTCTAGCGCAGCTTTACAATCGAACCACCCACTTCAGACTACAACCTATATAATTTATAAAAATAATAAAAATAATCTACATTATACTCAATGCAATCTGTCTTACAATTTGTGCATTACACCAAAAAACAACAAAACATATTAAATATAAAAAAACAGAATTTACATTCACACCAGACTCACTCATAATATACATGTGAAAAGTTATTTTAGTTATTTTCTATTTAATGATTTGATTGCCAGGGGAACAAAAGACCCTTTGTGTCTGTTTGTCTTTGCTATCGGTGTTTTGTATCTCTTGTGGAATATTAAAATCACAAAATCCTGACCCAAAGTTTTTTATTTCTAGAATCTTTTTAGCTTTTTTTATGGATGTTTGTCTCAAACAGCTGCCCAAATGGGG
The DNA here is from genome assembly GCA_036873155.1 of Biomphalaria sudanica. Lineage (NCBI taxonomy): Eukaryota > Metazoa > Mollusca > Gastropoda > Planorbidae > Biomphalaria > Biomphalaria sudanica. The sequence goes on from JAZGLO010001372.1 coordinate 11,436, forward strand.
TTTGTTTTTTTGCCAATGACTTGGCCAGCAGCATTTAGGATTCTATGAAGTTTATTTTTATTTTTAATGTTCAAATTGCCATACCAGACGGTGATATTAAAACTTAAATTATTTCAGATGTGAGCGAGATAAAATATAGCCAAGGCTTTTTCGCTAACATTAAACTAGGACAGTTTTCTCAGTAATCGTAATCTTTGCTGCCCTGATTTGCTGATATATTTGATATCAGTATTTACAGTAAAATTTAGTTTATTGTCTAAGATTGTACGAAGGCATTTAAATGTTTGCACTATTTCAAAGTCTCTCCAGCTACAGAAACAATATCATGTTCCTTCATTTCCCCACGAAAATCGATTTAGTCATGCATATTAATCAGTAACTGTGGCTCCAGTAAGTCGTTGGTTTTTTGTTTGTTTGGGGTAGGGCTGATTAAGGTACTATCACTACCTTATCTTGCAAGTAATAGCAGTGCCACTACCTTTTAGGCTTACAACTAATATCAGAACCACTCAGGGCCGCCGCTACCCATTGTGCAATGTGTGCATTGCACGCAGGCGGCCGAATGTAAGGGGCGGCCAAATCATTATTGCAAGGTTAACTTTTTTTTTTAATTTTTAGTTTTCAAAAAAAAAAATCTAAAATATTGAAATATTTTATATGAATTTTATTCCATTAACATTTTTAAAAAATGACATTCGTATATAAGAGGTTATTTAAGAAACTTTATGAAAAAAAATGGAGCGGCGCGCGAGGATTCCATTGGGTTTTTCCATAGGCGTTTAGACGTTATAAGAAAGCTGAAAACGCCGCGTCGGGGCCCCATCCCGAAATCAAACCCCTTACCGGCTTGAGTCAAAACCTGCCTCATCTTCAATTTTATCACCAGAAAGAACGTTTTAGAAAACTTTAAATTATATAGGTATCACTATTTCTGAAAAATAGCAACGAACTCGTTTTGTGATATTTATCCATAGGGGTTTGGATTCTAAAAATAGTGTTAATATAAATGAAAAATAAAACCTAAAAAATGTGTTATTATTATGAATATGTTTTTTTATTACTTTCTTAAAACAAAAACTCACGGACCTCACTGTGGGAGCCCACATCGCTCCTATAGATCCTCAGCTTCTAGGAAGGGCTCCAACGAATATTTTGTCATAAAGGGTGTAGCACCCTGTAATTTTTTAGAATCCCTGCCTTATTGTGTTTTATTTCAAATCATTGTATCAGTGACTTGTACTTGGATTATTTATTTTGTATTTCTTCAAGAAAAATGCTCAGCGCTGAGTGGCTTCCCTTTGTCCTGCTGGTGTGTTGGATACATTTGTAGGCACCTTCGAATCCGCGTGAGTCAGATAATTCAAAAAGAAACCTAAACAATTTGTTATAGAACGAATTATTACCGACAACGTTTCGCTTTTAGAGGATCCATGAAGAGTTTATTGAACACCAATACAGAAAGATTTTTTGTATCAATTAATAAAGAAGATTTTTTGAGTGTGATAGAAAATGAAATCCTTGAAATTGTTTAAGCACACAAATATTTTCACACAAAAAATTAGATTAGATTCTACACCACATATGTCTTATACCGAACTAGTCTCTATTAATATTGCTTTTGTTTCTTGTACACCTCATGTGGAAATACATGAACTGGAGAAGGGCTTTATAACTTTGTAGTAGACAAAAATGCAAAGTTAAAATTGGAAAAAAAAACATCTAAGAGGACATGAAGGATACAACAACACAGTGCGATTATAAAAAGAAAAAAACAACAACAATGTTTGCAAAATGTTTTGTTTGACATGTTTCGGATATTCCTTCAGAGTTGAAGATAGTTTACTTCCTAGTCCAAACCTCCCGCAGGACGACGGGGAATGGGAGCGGGCAAGGTTTAACCCTCGACCGTCGATAAATCCGAACGACAGTCCAGCGCGCAAACCGCATGACCATACAACGATTGGTCTCTAAACATGGTTTTAAATCAAAGAGTACTTTTGGTACAACGTCCAGGCTCCAGCTCTCAATGATTTTTGTTTCTAGAAAAAAAAGGGTAAGGGGGCGGCATTTTAACATTTCGCACGCAGGCGGCCACAACCCTCGCGGCGACCCTGAAGTACCACTACCTCATCTTACAACTAATATCACTACAACTATCTCATCAGATTACAACTAATATCACTACCACTATCTCATCGTCTTACAACTAATATCACTATCACTATCTCATCAGCTTACAACTAATATCACTGCCACTATCTCATCAGCTTACAACTAATATCACTACAACTATCTCATCAGCTTACAACTAATATCACTACAACTATCTCATCAGCTTACAACTAATATCACTACCACTATCTCATCAGCTTACAACTAATATCACTGCCACTATCTCATCAGCTTACAACTAATATCACTACAACTATCTCATCAGCTTACAACTAATATCACTACAACTATCTCATCAGCTTACAACTAATATCACTACCACTATCTCATCAGCTTACAACTAATATCACTGCCACTATCTCATCAGATTACAACTAATATCACTACCACTATCTCATCAGCTTACAACTAATATCACTACCACTATCTCATCAGCTTACAACTAATATCACTACAACTATCTCATCATCTTACAACTAATATCACTACAACTATCTCATCAGCTTACAACTAATATCATTACCACTATCTCATCATCTTACAACTAATATCACTACAACTATCTCATCAGCTTACAACTTATATCACTACCACTATCTCATCAGCCTACAACTAATATCGCTACAACTATCTCATCAGCCTACAACTAATATCGCTACAACTATCTCATCAGCCTACAACTTATATCACTACCACTATCTCATCAGCCTACAACTTATATCACTACCACTATCTCATCAGCCTACAACTAATATCACTACCACAATCTCAACTTGACAGCCAAAAGTAGTGCCATTATCTTACATCATAACATCTAAGCGTAAATGAAGAAGTGAAGAAGACTTACGTCCTTGAGTTAGGGTATAAGTGTTCGAACACGAACATGATCACTGACCTTTGTCTTAACGTTCATTGATTTGGTGTCCATCCCGGCATGCTCACCAACAGTACCACTTTAAAATACACTTTATCTCAGTTATATTATTTTTTTTATTCTCAATAAGTTACAAATAATTTAGTTTTACAATTTTGCTAAATAAATTCTCAATAGCTGGCATTTTACCGAAATTATAATTTCTTTATCTTATCTTATAAATTGTAAACGTGATTTTAGATGAAGTGATAAATATATTACATGTGAAATGTGATATCCATATTACCGTGTCATAAGCTTATTAGAATTAGTTTCTGTATTTGTACATTACAGTTCCAGTGTTTTATGTAGTATTGCTACTTTGAATAAAAGGGGCCAACACTCTATACTACTACCCAATAGTGAAGTGTGATTTGTTTAAAAACAAAACCAAATGTAAATAAAAAGATAATTACCAAATATAAAACTACCGGCGCATAATTTATCAACATTGTCTTATAATGAGCTTCCTCTACGTAATAACTATAACAGAATCCATTTTTCTCCGTATTTGTCTCCCATTACTTAGAAAATGAGCAAAATCTAGACATAGGCTTACATAGCTACTCACGAAAAATTGGGTGCTAGTTCTGCATTCGATTAGTTATTTAGAAAATAAATTACATTCATACTTTTAATATTTTGCACCCATTAAAGGCAGCCTATTCATTGATTTAAAAAGTCATTGAAAGTAACTCAGAAGGTTGTGAATAGTAAATTTATCGATTCAAACTTCTAAAATCTCTGCAATCTAGAATGTCATGTTCAACACTAAATCCATACTTCAAATTTTGTTTATAATCTAGATCTATAATCGAAATATGTTTATAAAACATAAATCAATTCTCAAAGAAAAACTACTGAACCAGTTGTCCCAGGCTAAATATAAATGTGTAAATAAATAAAAAAAAATATTTTTTTAACGCTCATAATGATTTAATTCTAAATGATAAAAACAACAAATTGTTTTGCTTTGAAAATGTGGACCAAAGTCTACAAGACGTTTCGGTTTAGGTACATACAGTTTATCAGCTAACCACTAAGTGACTAGTTCACAATAGATAGATAAGTGATGACAGCATGAATAGATTACCAAAGCAACATTTTTATCTAGAATAATATAAACTATGGCTTCCTGGTATCTATTTGGACTTTCGTTAAGATGGCCCCTAGTTCGAACCTTGCAAGCCGTTTTGACTACGATGTAATAAACTTTGATATCTATCTATCTATCTATCTATCTATCTATCTATCTATCTATCTATCTATCTATCTATCTATCTATCTATCTATCTATCTATCTATCTATCTATAAGCATACTTAAACGCACACACATACCTGAAGTTTATTTTGTACATTACCTTGATAGCTGCATTCTACCGAGTGTCTACACTCAAGTCTACAGCTTTAGGTTAAATAAATATACACTTGTTGGGACATTATCTTTTGAATTGCACAAACACGTAGTACATGACATTTACATACGTACACACACACACGCATACATACATACACATATATATATTATATATATAAATAAATATATATATATATATATATATATATATATATATATAAATCATGGCCGTATCCAGGGGGGGGGGTTCAAACCCCCTCGAAATGAAATCCCCCCCCCCCCCCCAGGGATCGAAATCATTTGACTGATTTTTTGCTTTGATTTTGTTTATTTTAGGTGAGATTTTAATACTAAACCATCACTTGCCCCAGCACAAACAAGGGGATTTTGAGTTTAAAAACCCCCTACCAGGGGGGTTCAAGTTTAAAAACCCCTACCAGGGGGTTCGAGTTTAAAACCCCTACCAGAGGGGTTTGAGTTTAAAACCCCCTACCATAAGGGTTTGAGTTTAAAACCCCCTACCTGGGGTTTTCGCAGTTAAATTTCCTTCTTCTATAAAACAAAACAAACAAAAAATGCAAACGAAAATCCCCAAAATCCAAGAGCACAGTTAAGGAAGATTTTGATTTTAAACCCCCTCCAAAATATACGATAAACCCCCTCTTCAATATAAATATAGCAAATTACACACTCAAAATGTTATGAGCGTAGCTAAATGGGTTTTGACTCAGTTTCGAGTTTAAACCCCACTTCAGCTGGGTTTGAAGGTAAAAAATACCTCTTTAATAATAAAAACAAAGCAAATTATACACTCAAAATGTTATGAGTGTAGTCAAAGGGGTTTAGAGTTTAAACTCCCCTCCAGTGGAGCTAAAAAGTACCTCTTCAATATAAATAAAAGCAAATTACTCACTCTAATATCTATGAGCATAGCCAAAGGGGTTTTGGGAGGTTTGAAGCTAAAAAATACATCTTCAATGTAAGAAAAAAATCAAATTACGCACTCAAAATGCTATGAGCGTTGCAAAAAGCGGTTTTGAGTTTAAACCCCCCTTCAGGGGGTTTGATGCTAAAAATACCTCTTCAACATTAAAAAAAAAAGCAAATTACACACTCAAATTATTTGAGCGTAGCCAATCCAATCGGGGGTTTAGAGTTTAAACCCCTCTCCTACAGATGGCTTTTTTTTTAAAGTTTAAAACCCCTCCAGATGGTTTTGAGTTTAGGATCCCCCCTACAGAGCATTTTGAAGAAAAAAACCCCCAACAGATGATTTTGACGATAAATTTCTCTTTTCGATATAAAATCTAAAGCAAACTACAGTCACCTAATTCCAAGAGCGTATTCAAGAGAGGTTACAAACTTTTACCAGTGGCCGGGCTCCATTAATAAAGTGCAGTGAATAGTCATCTGACGAAATTGAAAAACACTAAATGTGGCTCAACAAAGATGGGTAAGACAGATTTTAGGAGTCAGTTTTAGAGATCGGGTCTAAATCAAGGAAATCCTATGCCGAACTGGGATTCGACCCCTAAGTAAGATTGTGAGAGAGCGTCGCATGAGGTTTGCGGGACATGTTCTCCGACAAAATAAATTACGCATAAGAAGAGTTGCGATGATATCCTAGTACAACTTGACGCCACACATTCATGGAGGTCCTCATGGCAGGTGGGAAGAGGCTGCAGACATTACCAGGGACAGATTTTTATGGAAACAGCTTGACGGCAAATGCTCCGAAAGGCGCGGGAGGGTCTAAGTCAGTAAGAATAGAACATTAGGTTTTTGAAATAAAACTTTTTAATAGCAAGAAAATGCAGTGTAGATACCTCAGAATATGCATTTTGTTGGCTTTTAATACCCGAAATAGTGCTTGGCGGCGGGGCTTCGCCCATGATATAAATATATATATAGGCCTATATATATATATATATCCACCCCTCGTAGTTAACTGTGTTGGCGATGCAATACCCTTGTCAGCTACTGACCATACCTTTGGGTATACTTTCCTCTATCCCTAAAATACGAAAAAAAAAAAGGTTCAGCTTCAAAAATTATGTTGGATCAAAGTGGGACGTTAGATATACATGTACACTGTACAGGCATTCTAGCAGACGATCTCATTAGCAGACGTTTACTCTCAAAAAGATTTTAATCAACTTTAAGAATACCTTGATTCCAAGCTACCTTAACACACACACATTACATCGCCTTCAAAACATCTCGGGATGGACCCCCCGGTCCAAGCGTCATTTGCCATTTTTGTCACAGGCAGAACCAGACAGAGGCGTGACCTACATAGTCCTCCAAGATTACAGAAGAGCTGTTCTACGCGTGCTTATGATTAATTTTTGCCTACTTTTGGGTTGGTAATTAAGACATCTTGAGAAGTGTTGAACACAGCATGATATGCCTGACACACCGTGTTAAGCAGGAGACGTGTGCTGCAGGCCCCCTTCCCTCCATGTCATCCTTTAAAAAAATGTTATTGGAGTGTGCAGCAGTCTCCGGGTGACTTAAGTCCTAAGGTAGATTGTGGAGTCAACGGGAGGATAATTGGAGAAATACAGATTGAGATCTTATTAATGTAAGTACATAAAAGTGATTTACGGACAAATACATTACCCCGTACATGTACACACACACAAATATCGTTTAGTCAAAGGGAAACAGTTTGTTCTACTATATACGTCTACATCTTTTTCTTTTTTTCTAAATGATTATTCATTAAAATGTACAATTTGTTGTTGAAGATTTACTTTCTTTAAATCTCGTACATCTCATTTACTAGCTCTTTCTTTTGTTTTGGTGTATGTGTTTCTTCTGTGACTTTGACTTTCGCCTTTGTTTGTTTACTAAGGTCTCTCTGTATTCGTTTGTATCTTTTTATTATTTTTTCTTTCTTTGATTGTCACTGTGGTATGGTTTCGGTCTGTAGTAACTACAACTCGCGAGCTTTTGTTTTTTCATTTGTTAACTCTATTTAGGTTTATAATGCCTGGAATAAAACCAAACAACTCCAAGAAGAAAATAGTATCTCTTCTCTTTAATTTTATTTTGATCGACTTCTATCATCTTAGCTTCCATTCATTCATGTGTTGTTTTTTTTGTTTTGAATGTGTTCATTCATTATTTTGTTTCACCTTTAGTTTATTCAGCTTTTTTTTTTTCTGTCACAAACATTTTTTTTAATTCAACATTTTTTCAGACAGACAGCTTGAGTTCATATACAAAAAGATGCCGTCGAATTACTTTTTTTTAACCCCCATACTTAATTAATCCTTTTCCCGGTCAGCATCTCTCTCTCTCTCTCTTTTTCTTTTGCCTTTCTTTCTTTCTTTATCTCTTTTTCTTTTTCTTTTTCTGACTCTTTCTTTCCTTCTCTTTCTTTATCTCTTTATTTCTTCTCCCTCTTTCTTCCTCATCGCTCTCTTTCTTTCTCTCTTTCTTTCTTTTTTTTTCTATCTCTTATTCTTTCTCTCTCTTTTTCTCTATCAATCTTTCTTTATTTCCCCTTTTCTCTCTTTTTCTTTCTCTCTCTCTCTTTCTTTTTCTCTCCTCTCCCTCTTTATTTCTTTCTCTTTCTTTCTCTCTTTTTTCTTTCATTCGTTCCCCCTTTTTTTTTTCTTTCATCAGTATTTTTTAATTTTCAAACACAGAAATTTACATGTAAATTTTCAAACATAAAAATTCAATAGTCATCAGGTTCAAACATTTTCAAATTCACTTGTCATTAGTTCCGTAGCATAATCGTCACAAAGTCACTTAGCTAATTCTGTCTAAAAACAAACATTCCTGAAATCTAAGCATCTGATTCGGACAGGTTTCTTATTGTCACGTGAGACTTTTTTTTTCGTATGCAATATATCCACCTCATTAAACTCACCTCCTCTTTATTATATTATTATAACCGTATCATAAGTTCTCAGAGCAAATATCCCTTTGATTGTACGATTGTATTAGACTGCACTCTTCCTTTAGTATTCAAACCTGAAGAAAAAGTCAGAACAATTGTTACCCGAACAAAATCTCTCTAACAAACCAAGCGTTATCTTAGCATTGAGTCAGTAGATGACTAATATTTATAATTACATTATCGGCATCATCATCATCTTTATTATTATTGATAATGATTTCGTTTTTATAAAATTATTATTAAATTAAACAGAGTTCCAGATACATTGTAAAGAAGGGCTGAAACATGGTACCATATAATACACAAGAAACCCGTTGTTTAGAACGAGTTACCATCCATTATATTCATGGACCACTTAGTCAACATTTCAGTTACCTTCCATGGTATTTAAGGCCAACTTAGGCAGCATTTCAGTAACAATCTATTGTATATAAGGACCACTTAGTCAACATTTCAGTTACCATCCATTGTTTTTACCATTTAGTCAACATTTCAGTTACCATCCATTGTATTTAAGTACCACTTAGTCAACATTTCGCCTCATATACAAAGAACACTATTACTTGATGCTATATCAGTCTATGCAAGCCACAAAGACATAACCTCACCCCCACTCTTTGCCTCTGACCTCTGGCCCACATCTACCTGTGTCTACTTCCTATTCATTCTTCACATCTAACACTTGGCGGACGTCATTCCTAAGACATAAAACTGTATATGTGTGTCGGTCACCGTGCATCTTAATTTCACATTGAATGTATTGGTTCCCCAAACACACATACACACACACATAAACAAATAACCACACACTCACACAAAGAGTCAAACGGAAATGAATTAGTTAATTTCTTGAGGGCTAATTGCTCGACAAAGAGGACTTTGCTGTATGGTGGTCGCTTGTGATATAGAGGTTTCTAGGTCTATAGCGATATTGGGGGTGTCGGCTTATGTTAAAAGAATGACAGAGTTGACAATGGCTATGAATTTCTTTCACCAGTTTTAGGTTTGTAGTTTTGTTTTTAAATAAATGAATTAGTTATCCGTCCTCTCCAACAAGATTAGCACTGCTAAAACGTGTGTCCATTAACACATCGATTTGTGTGTGTGTGAGAGAGAGAGAGAGAGAGAGAGAGAGAGCGAAGTTCTAAAATGAAGTTATTTTTTAATGTTTTTTTTTTTGTTAGTTTAGGAAAATAAGTTCGTCTTTGCATTGTATTTTTATTAGGAGGCGCGGTTGCTGAGCGGCAAATCGCTTAGCTTCCGAACCGGGGTTTGAATCCTGGTGAAGACTGGGATTTTTTATTTCGGGATCTTCGGACGCCTCTGTGTTCACTGAGTCTAATGGATACTGACATTAGTTGGAGAAAAGTTATTGGTCGTTGTGCTGGCCACATGACAACCTAGTTAACTGTAGGACACAGAAACGGATGACCTTTACATCATCTGCCCTATAGACCACAAGGTCTGAAAGGGGAACTTTTTTATACACTTTCAAATATTTATGTGCCCCGTTAGTTTACGATTTATCTTTTTTTTTTCTTATATATGGCTTGATTATATTTGATTGATAAGCTTCATTTATGTAACATTTATGTAACATGTAACGCTTTATTATATTTAATCAATGAGATTGATCATATTTGATTGATAAGCCTGATTAATTTGGTTAATAGGCTTGATCATATTTGATTGATTGGCTTGATTATTGTTATGAACATAAAGATGAGAGAGTCAAAAACCATGTCTGTATAGTATGGCTTTAATACACTGAATGACAACACAACACACATTTCGTGAACACATTCTCACGGACGAGTTACAAGCACATGTAAACATAAGAACGATAACCGATACAAAATACACTTTTCATAACATTCACCCCCGGTTCAAATTATGCTAACTAGTATTATAAACAGTAAAAGAATTAAGTAAGTGTAGAATAATAATAGAGATTCAAGAAAACAAACAATGTAGAATATTATGAAATTATGTAACATGGTAAATCAAATAGCTTATTAAAATATATCATGATAGATCAAATATCACATTAAAGTCAACAGAGCCGAATGAAAGTAGTAGAATAAACAAAGTAAGAGCTCCAGTAAGCTGATAAGCTTTTACACTTTGTAGTTGGGCCTAGTTCTCCTTACTCTAAGATTGTATGTATGTGTAGTTTCATCTGCTTGAGTTTCGGACGGTCTGGCAATGTCTTCGGTGGTGCTGGTGGTTTCTTCAGGCATAATAGAATCAGTCGGTTGATTCCTGGGAGGTGAGCTTTGGACGGGGCAGCCAATATCAAGCTCTGTTCTACTCTGATTCTCATTTTCTATAACTTGTTGTTCCTCCCTAGGGGCTAACATTCGTAATGAGACAGTTTCCTCTCGGCCGTTTGGTGTTCGGATAACAGCGTACTGAGGGTTGCATGTTACCAAATCAACTTCCTCTGTTATGGGATCATATTTAGATGATCTAACGTTCTTCTTCAGCAGGACAGGACCAGGACTGGTCAACCATGTTGGCAAGGATGTCCCGGAACCACTTCTTCGGTTGAACCCAAGAAGTCGTTCATGTGGTGTCCTGTTAGTTGCAGTGCATAGTAATGACCGGATGGATTGCAGAGCATCATTTAGTACTAGTTCCCATTTAGCTATGTCCAATTGCTTAGAATGTAGAGCCAAGGTGATGACTTTCCATAAAGTCCCGTTAAGTTTCTCAATTTGTCCGTTCCCTCTCGGACTGTAAGGGGTCGTTCTACTGGTTGCAATTCCTCTCTCGTGGAGGAAATGCTGCACCTCTGTAGACATAAACGAAGTTTCCCCTGTCAGTGTGGACGTACGCTGGAAATCCAAATAGGGCGAATAGTTCATTGAGACATTTAACAACCGTAGAGGAAGACATATCAGGACATGCAAATGCAAATGGAAATCTAGAGAATTCATCTATAATGGTAAGTAGATATCTATTTCTTGAAACAGTAGGGAGAGGTCCCTTAAAATCCATACTAATTCTCTCAAAAGGTTGAGTTGCTTTAATCAGTTCTCCGGTCGGCTGTCGAAAAAAAACGGGGCTTTAGTTCTGCACAAGTTTGACATTGTTCTATCACAGTTCTGACGTCATCACAGGAAAATGGAAGATTTTTGGTCCTTACGTAGTGCAATAGTCGAGTAACGCCCGGGTGGCAAAGACTAGTATGCAGCAATTTAAGGTCATTGCAAGTGGTAGCAGATAGATAGTTTCTGGTAAATGTATCAGCTACAGCGTTCTGCTTGCCAGGGCGATAGATGACGTCATAGTGGAAACACGAGAGTTCTAGTTTCCACCTCTGGATTTTTTCATTTTTAATTTTTCCTTTGTTTGACCTGTTATACATGAAAGAGACAGATCGCTGATCCGTAACAAGTGTGAACACTTTACCAACTAAGAAATGTTTCCATTTCCTCAGCGACTCAACAATGGCATATGCTTCTTTCTCAACTGAAGAATGTTTTCTTTCACTTTTTGTTAATGAGCGAGAGAAGAAAGCAACGGGCCGGCCATCTTGGTTGAGGGTAGCTGCAATGGCTATATCAGAAGCAAACGTCTCAACGGTTAAAGGGCGATTCGGATCAATAGTATATACGGCGGATTTTTCAAGCTCATTTTTCAAACTTTCAAATGTTCTTTTGACTTCTTCGGAGACAGGAAATAGTTGATTTCTTGTTAACAGGCTAATTTTTGTTGAATAGTTAGGTATCCACTGTGAGTAGTAAGCCAGAAGATCCACTACTCGTTTCTGTTCTCGCATGTTCACTGGTACGGGTAATTCCATTAGAGCGTGAAATCTCTCAGGATCCGGCTTAAGTTGTCCTCTGGAAATCTCGTATCCTAACAGTCTCACTTTAGCAGTGCTAATTTCACTTTTTGTTTCATTAAAAGTGATTGCATACTTTTGAGCACTATCAAGAAATCGATGTAGGTTTTGGTCGTGTGATTCAGAGTCCATACTGCAGATGGTCACATTGTCCACATAAGCAAAAGTGTCAGTGAGTCGTTCGTCTTCGATGATTTTGTCAGTCGTACGCTGAAAACAGGCGACTCCTTCGTAACGCCAAACGGAATCCGACGGAATTGATACAGTTTCCCACATGCTTCGAAGGCTGTGAACGGCCTTTCCTCTTCTTTTATAGGAATCTGATGGTATGCACTTTTCAGGTCTAAAGTGCTATATACAGAGTACTGGGAAATCTTTTCTGCTAGTTCATCAAATCTGGGCATAGGGTAGGCGTCTAGTTGAGTGAACCAGTTTATGGTTTGGCTGTAGTCTATAACCATTCTTTTCTTATGTTTGTCATTTGTTGTGACTAGGACTTGTGCACGCCAGGAGGATTTAGACGGTTCAATAATTTCCTCCTTTATTAGTTGTTGAATTTCCTTCTCTATAAACTTTCTATCTGGAATTGAGTATCTGCGAGACCTTGTAGCCACTGGGGTACAGTTTGGTGACAGATTACTAAATAGGCTAGGAGCTTCTACCTTCGCTGGCTGGAGAGTATTTAGGCACAACGATGGTTTCTGACCATCGAAAGGAATAAACAAGTTTTGGTGCAAACTTATAAAGTCAAGTCCAAGAATTACGTCAGAGCAAAAATTGTCTAGTAGAGAAAGTCTAACTCCCTCGTATCGTTCATTTTTGAGACGTATATTAGCGTAGATATGTCCTTGATTGATCCGAGAGAGATGGGTGGAAGCCATAAAGATTCTGTTGCCTGAGGAACATGTCTGCCATTTGTGCTTCTTAGCGATTTCGTCGAAATATACTTTCACAGCTCCCAGTGTCTGCTAGGGCCTTCAATAGTACATTGTTGATGAATAGGTATTGTAGACTTGTCTCTTTATTAAGTACCATTTGATATACAGCAGGAGAGATATAGTTTATCAGTAGTTTCTTAGTATCAAGATTATCTACTGATAGTGCTGATATAAAATTTTTAAAAGTTTCATACCAGTGCTGACAATGCGCTGCTGCTTGAGGTGCTGTGGGCTCGATGTCAAACTTCTCTGGCCGAAATATCCTATCCATTTGGAAATTCTTACAACTTCACAGTTTTGGATTCAGTGTATTAAATTGTTATGAACATAAAGATGAGAGTCAGTCTGTATAGTATGGCTATATTACACTGAATGACAACACAACACACATTTCGTGAATTCTCACGGACGAGTTACAAGCACATGTAAACATAAGAACGATAACCAATACAGAATACAATTTTCATAACAATTATATCTGATTGATAAGCTATATTTGAACGATCGGAATGATAACTATATTTCATAAAGGTATTTATCTTGACCTAACATGTTTACATTTGATCGACTTTGTCACTTTGATGTATCAATAAATGTGAACATGGATGTCTGTCTCTGCCTTCTAAAAGAGGATGTTACAAGATTATGCCTGAATCTTTTTGTGTTGTAAATCACGAATATCTAACAACGATTTACTTTTGTTGAATAGGTGGAGTTCATCTGTTATTTTAGAAGAGATCTGTTCTACTTTTGATTTTTTGATCCTATTGTTTGGATGGATCAGAAAAACAACAACAACATCAAGTAGTGCCCACACTAGGGCCCGTGGACTAAATTAACCCGTTCTATTCGTCCCCACAAACTTAATGCGCACAGTACATAATAAAGATCAGAGAGGCTCGGTTACTTTGAACTCTTAGATACTTTGAAAATTGAACTCTCTGATAATTTGATCTATCCTATACTTTGTACAAATCTTATATCAACTCACTCTGTCTGTCTGTCTGTCTGTCTGTCTGGTAAAACGTTTTAACATGTTTTTTTCTCCCATTTCCCATTCTCTGATCAAGTTAAAACTTTGCACACTTATTTATTAAGCCTGACAAGAGATGAATCAATAAAAAAAATTAACAATTAGTTAATTAATGGTTCGGGATTAATTATTTGGTTTGATTTCGAAATAAGGGGAATTAATGCTACCTAATGAGAGATGTGGATTGCAATGTCTTCGATTCCGAAGATTAAGGGTGAGTGCAGTGTTTCACACGACTACGCAAACCCAGTTGCGACCTGCATATTTTCCCGCATTTCCTGTAGACAAAGCCGTTGTCCGCTGGTGGTCTATTTAAGTTTTCTTTCCGTCTTCTGCGTCTGTCTTCTATAATAGCTTTTCTTTGAGTCTCAAATGTTTGCCTCGAAGTCAATGTTTTATGTTGCCCTTTCTAACTCAAAGTCAATGTCAGAGGCTGCCCTAATACTTCAACGATTCATTATTACAGTCGGTTATGAATGTTCGGGCGTCTGCTACATAGAGTAAATAAATCATTTTTTGTTTTCTGTTATCAGAGTTTGACATAATAGTTAATAGATGTCCAACATAATTTTTTTTTTGACGACAATGTCAAAGTGTTACAACTACTTAACAGGTTTGGTCTTCTTCAGAACTGCTTGAAAAAACTGCCCTACTTTTTTTTTGGTTGTCCAATTTATCTTGTTAGACCATATATTTTAATTATAGAACAGTGTGAGACATTCCGCTGAGACATTGGATTAGTTTA
>JAZGLO010001373.1:0-28116 GCA_036873155.1 Biomphalaria sudanica
CTAGTCTAACTGTCACTTCTATGACTCTATGTTGACTAGTCTAACTGTCACTTCTATGACTCTATGTTGACTAGTCTAACTGTCACTTCTATGACTCTATGTTGACTAGTCTAACTGTCACTTCTATGACTCTATGTTGACTAGTCTAACTGTCACTTCTATGACTCTATGTTGGCTAGTCTAACTGTCACTTCTATGACTCTATGTTGGCTAGTCTAACCCTCTCTCTCTACTCTGGAATTGCTATACATGAATTTCAGTTATTTGTCGATTTAGAAATAGAGACGGAGTTTTTTAAAAAAATAAATTGCGTAATTTTTTTTCGCTGCTTCTTTTTAAAAAATTTTTTTTTTTCATTTAGGGTCACCACATTCATTTAGCCTAGGGCCTCCAATTATCTAAAGCCGGCCCTGGTGAGGGACCCTATAACTTTCCGACACTTCTGTCACTCCCAGTCAATTGCAACGGCACCGCTACAGTCGTAAAATTCAATGTAACCACTTCACGTCTGCTTCAGTGACGGTCCGGATTTGGCTTTCGAACCGCGGTTTGGTCATCTTCGTATCCCTTAACAACAGCAGGCTTCAAAGTATCCGTAGGTGTCTATCGCAGAGCACAACCAAAGTTTAGTAGTAACCAAATTTTTATTGTTAATAATTTAACACTGTTAATATATATTAAAATAACATTAATACTAGTAATATGTTTTTTGGGGGGCTACACTGAATTTTTGTTTCCAGTGGCGTAGCTAGGAATTCGCCATCATTTGGGGGCCCAGGGGGATTGACCTTTTTTGGGGGGGCTGCATTTTGCGTAACATTTCCCTTCCCAAGAAAACCAGTGAATTTAAGTCATTGGTTAACATGCATGACTAGATTCATGACGCGTAGGACGTAATTATCTTCCTTTTTAAAGTAACGTCTGTATTATATAAGATAAGATATTTAATATTTAATGTAAACAACACTCATTAGGGGGCCTTCTCAAGCTGGGTTCCCTGGGGATTTCAAATTCTTTCCCTCCCTCCCTCACCCTAGCTACGCCTCTTTTTCCTTTTTAATGTATCTCCATCCTGGCAGCGACATAGAGAATAAAACACGTTTTAAATAATCATAATAACCTCAAAGAAATAGTCTATAGACCGAAACCAAACTTTAATGAAATCGATGATCGACGGGGTGCTGGAGGCTCTAAGCTTCTTTATGTGAGTAGTCAGTCTAGTACTAAAGTACAGGTATATATATTGAACACATGGCCAGATACTGGCATGACTAGTGCAGTACACGGCAGTCTATTTACGATTACTTGGCTTCTTGACAGAAACACAAAGTTGAGATCAAAGTTAAGCACCCTCCAGATCTTACTTACAAATGTCACTGTAAGATACTTAGACTACTGAGGAAAAAAAACAGGCTTATATTTAAAAAAAATACACAACTAAGACTGAACCACTAAGAACTAATATGTTGTTAAGGTTAATGGTATGTCACAGTAATTCAAATGTGTATTGATTTTTTAAAATGTATTCCTTAATCATACGTAGCATAAAAATAATAATTCTAATGAGCCATTCCATAGTAGGTCAAAGGTCAAATTGTTGAAGCCTTAACGATGCTAGACAACGGTTAGAACAAGTCAGAATTTTGGAATAAGGCTTATTGGGGGTCTGTTCCAATTGGTAACCGGTAATTCCCTAATTGAAGCCCAATTAGGACCA
The DNA here is from genome assembly GCA_036873155.1 of Biomphalaria sudanica. Taxonomy (NCBI): domain Eukaryota; kingdom Metazoa; phylum Mollusca; class Gastropoda; family Planorbidae; genus Biomphalaria; species Biomphalaria sudanica. The sequence continues at coordinate 1,718 of JAZGLO010001373.1, forward strand.
ATGATGAGTTCTTTAAATCTAGTGTTCCCGTCTTATCAACACGGGTTCTGGGAGCACGCTGTTAAATCCCAGCCGAGCTGATTTGTGAACGTAAAATCAACAAGATACGATCTTAGTCCATTTTCAAACTCAGGTGGATTTATTGATCTTTATTTTGTTTGCCATTCAAAACAACAAAAATAACATTCCACAAAAGGAACAGACAGTACGCACAAGAGAACAGACAGAAAACACAAGAGAACAGACAGAACAGACAGAACACACAAGAGAACAGACAGAACACACAACAGAACAGACAGAACACACAAGAGAAGTTCACTGAGTGGCCTAACGAGTAGCGCTGATACAGTCTCACCGAGAAAGGAACAATACAAGTTTTGAGTTCGGTTTTTTCCTTAATTGACAGAAGCAGAAGTCGCCCACATCGCGATGTCTTGAATTCATTATGATGGAGCGGGCTGCGGTTAAATTTTGTTCCACTTTACTGAGACATCTTTGTTAACATAATTCATTCATATATATTAGATAGCTATATTACATAGTTGGCCTATATGTTTGGTGTATAGTTGTCATAGGACTGGGGTGGGCAACCTTTTTCTACCGAGGGCCGCATCAAAAAAAATTTGTGGACTGTGGGGCCGCATATATATACATATTTGAGGAATTACACAAGAGTTAGCAATTGCTTGAACTAATTTTACGAAGGATTTTTTTATTTGGCAATTCTCAATTCTCACACAATTTCACCACAAATGTATGGTAGTACTTAATATAAAGTATATAACTGTAACTCTCGTGCATAATTTTCTAGAATCTTGGAACTAGCTAACTAGTTGTTGTTTTTCTAGTGACTGCTATCCATTACAGTAAATAATCATCGATCTGTTCTAACGCTTGATAATTATCAAACAAAAAAGGTTTGTTCAAAGATGAATGTGGTTCCAGATAATGTGAAAGTTTAACAGCAAAGTTTGTTTTTTTTAAACTCCCGCGAAAGAAGTGCCTGAAACTTCTTTTTCAGATCATAATTTGCTTGGAGGTATTTCCTCTGGAGCTGAATTAGCTTCTGCATTAGATGGTAAGCTGAGGGTACTGAAAACTGGTTCCAAGTTCTTGACGTCTTAAAATTTGCTTTCAAATTCCACAATCAAGGAATCCAAAGTCTTGTACTTTTCAACCATTTCACTAGAACTAGTTTCACCTTTCACCAATGAAAATGAGAAACCCTGATTTCAATTGCTGGCCTCAAGAAATGGAATAGCTTTGTTTGAAAAGATTTAAGATGCACATACATTTCATGTGCAAACAACATGTTGCAATGCTTCCGATGATAAACATGAAGTCTGTCTTAAACTCTTCATTAGAAATATTAGTCACATTTAATGTCCTTCAAGAAACATAACGATTTCTTCATTGAGATTCCATATTTTTCTAATGCTAGGCCAGTGGATACTACTGTGTTACATCGTAATGTTTTGTTTCCAGATCTTCAATTACATTTCGGAATAGTCAGTCAAGGCCGGCCTTAGATAATTGGAGGCCCTAGGCAAAGTGAATTTGGTAGCACCAAATAAAATAATAAAATAAAAATTAACTGCGAAAAAAACCCGCGCTGGGAGAGCTCTTAGCGCTCCCCCAGACCCCCCCTTGCTTGCAGTGGCGGGGAAGCAACACTTTTCCATTAAATCATGGTAGAACCTATTCTAGGGCACAATAAACGTCTTCTGAAAGAATGAAGGGTCAGAATGTAATAAAGATTATGTACACACACACACATAGATACATATAAATATTTTTTTCGCGGGGGGGGGGGTAGGGGGGAGAAAAAATCATATATCATTAGCGTAGCCAGGGGAGGGGGGGGGGGTTTGGGGTTCAACCCCCCCCCCCCGGAGTGAATTCCCCCCCCCCCCCCCGGAATGAAGTGACTGATTTTTTATTTCATTAAGTTATATATTATGTGAGATTTTTATACTAAACCATCACTTGCCCCAGCACAACCAATGGGGGTTTTGATTTTAAAACCCCGTACCGGGGATTTTGAGTTTCCCCCCCCCATGGGGGTTCGAGTTTAAAACCCCAAACGAAAATCCCCAAATTCCAAGAGCACAGTTAAGGAAGATTTTGATTTTAAAACCCCCTCCAAAATTTACGATGAACACCCTCTTTAATAAAAAAAAAAAAGCAACTTACACACTATGAGCTTAGCCAAAGTGGTTTTGAGTTAACCCCCCCCCCCTTCTTCAGTAGGGTTTGAAGCTAAGAATACCTCTTCAATATAAAAAAAGCAAATTACGCACTCAAAATGTTATGAGCGTAGCTAAATGGGTTTTGAACTCAGCTTTAAGTTTAAATCCCCCTTCAGCGGGTTTGAAGGTAAAAAATACCTCTTTAAAAATAAAAAACATTATACACTCAAAATGTTATAAGTGTAGTCAAAGAAATTTTGTGTTTAAACTCCCCTCCAGTGGAATTTGAAGCTAAAAAAAACCTCTTCAATATAAAAAAAAGCAAATTACCCACTCTAAAATCTATGAGCATTGCCAAAAGGGGTTTTGAGTTTAAACCCCGCTTCAGAGGGGTTTGATGCTAAAAAAACGACCTCTTCAATTTAAAAAAAAAGCAAATTACTCACTCTAAAATTTATGAGCGTAGAGTTTAAACCCCCCGGCAGCGGGTTTTGAAGCTAAAAAATACATCTTCAGTGAAAGAAAAAAAGCAAATTATGCACTCTTATGCTATGAGCGTCGCCAAAAGGTGTTTTGAGTTTATTCCCGCTTCAGAGGGGTTTGATGCTAAAAAAAATACCTCTTCAATATAAAAAAAGCAAATTACACACTAAAATTATGTGAGCATAGCCAATCCAATTGGGGGTTTTGAGTTTAAACCCCTCTCCTACAGATAGCTTTCTTTTAAACTTTAAAACCCCTCCCGATGGTTTTGAGTTGAAAATCCCTTTACAGAGCGTTTTGAGGTGGAAAACCTCTATCTTCAATACCGGTATTATTCAAAAGCTAACTAAAGTTACAAAAATTCTATTACCGTAGCTAAATTGGGGTTTAAAAAAAAAAAAAAAAAAAAAAAAACAGAGATTTTTTAGTTTAAAACCAACAACAGATGATTTTGACTATAAAACTTCACTTTTCGATATAAAATCTAAAGCAAACTACAGTTAGTTAATTCCAAGAGCGTAATCAAGAGAAGTTACACATTTCTACCAGTGGCGGGGCTTCATTAATAAAGTGCAGTGGATAGTCATCTGCCGAAATTGAAAAACTAAATGTGGCTCAACAAAGATGCCTAAGACAGATTTTAGCAGTCAGTTATAGAGATCGGGTCAAAATCAAGGAATTCCTATGCCAAAACTGGGAGTCGACCCCTTAGTAAGATTGTGACAGAGTGTCGCATGAGGTTTGCGGGACATGTTCTCCGACAAAATGAATTACGCATAAGAAGAGTTGCGATAACATCCTAGTAAAACTTGGCGCCACACATTCATGGAGGTCCTCAGAGCAGGTGGGAAGAGGCTTCAGACATTACCAGTGACAGAATATGCATTTTGTAGGCTTTCAATACCAGAAATAGTCCTTGGCGGCGTGGCTCCGCCCCGCGCTGGGGGAGAGCTCTTAGCGCTCCCCCAGACCCCCTTGCTTGCAATGGCCGGGAATCTACAATTTTTGCACTAACTCCAGGAAGAACCTATTCTAGGGCACAATAAACGTCTTCCGAAAGAATGAAGAGTCAGAATGTAATAAAGATTACACACACACACACACATAAATACATATTTTTTTTCGCGCGGGGGGGGGGGGGGGGGGAAATCCCATTCAACCCCCCCCCCCGAAAAAAAATCCTGGCTTCGCCCATGATATATATATATATATATATATATATATTTATATATGATAATTCTATTAGCAGAACCATATCTGACTATATCTTCATACTTATTTATTCCGTATTTCTTTATTTTAATGATAACTAGATGACGACGCTTTTTACATTTGTTTACAAACTTAGAATCAGTTTATTCAACAACAAATGTACTTAACAAAGCACGTCACAGGAGGCTGACAATTTAAAAAAAATGAAGATAGCAAATAATAAAATAATTAGTTTAAAAAAACACACACACAGAAACAAAAATTTTGATGTAGTAAATTATTTTAATTGATTTTTTGTATCAGAGAATGTTAAAGTGATTGATTGATTGCCTAATTAGCATATCTGCAGACAATCTGCATTTTGACTAAACAGTGATTGTTTTTTAATCACGCCAGCAGGTTACCATGACAACCAGGTTGTGAACTAAAATGTAAACGAAGTTTTAAATGGCAGCAAGACACAATGGTTCATATCACGTGACATCACAAGACTCACAGGATGGACGATGGGTACGTTTTTTTTCCCTAATACTCGAATAGTCTGTAATACATGTATCTTACAAGCTAGGGATTTTGGGGATCCGGTGGCTTGACCTCTTTAGGGCCACTTTCATTTTGACATTCGACATCATGACATGAGATTGGCGTAAAATTTAATTTTAAAACAAATTTCTGACACCCATTTGGGGCTTCCGTCAAGAGGGGGCCCAGGGGATATTCAAATTTGGACATCCCTCCACCCACTACAGTGACGCCACTGCATCTAAATATTGTTTCGTATCCCTTAGTTTCTATTTCATTTTAAACTTTTTTGTTACTTATCTTTTGTAATATCGATTTTTATTATTCAAATATAAACATTGTCATGAAAAAAGAATTTTTTTAATAGTAAAAATAGAAACCTTGTTTTAAATCAGGGGTCTCAAACTCATTTCAGCGTGTGGGCCACAGTCGAAAGTAACAACCATTCAGCGGGCCACAACACAAAAAGAGAATTTTTTTCATTAAATTGTACGAACACTGTCACTGCAGTTAAATGCTAAAATAAAGTTTTTATAATTATTAATTACATTTAGTGTAGTTTATTACATGCACAGGCAGTTTAGTTTACTAAAATAAGTTGATGTTGTCTCTGTTACTTAATTAAAAAGCAGAAACTGTAGTTTCCCCCCAAAAAAAAACAACTATAATTACTAGGCCTACTGCAGATGGCTCATCACTCATGTTTCTGTCCACTCACCTGAGAGCGTTTGGCAGAGACCAGACCATTAACTTGAGGCCTGAGGTCGCTTGTAGTGGCAAGCCGCAAGATTGCTCTCAGATGCTTATCAGTTAGTCTTGATCGTAATGCTTTTTTTTTTATCTTCAATCTGGAAAAAAAAACTGTTCGCAAACGTACGTGCTCCCAAACATCGCTAGAATTCTAGCATCTGTGCAGAATAAGTTTGGAAACTTCTCTCTGGGAAGAAACTGGTAGAAATCTGGAACACCAACATCAGCGTATTTTTACTTCAGAACAGTGTCACACTGCAGGTCCAATAGTTACATCTGGACTTCCTCTGGAACGTTTTTCACGTCAACTGCGAACGAAGTGGCAACATGGAAAAACTGTGAGTCGAGAGCAGTGAATTGCTGAAAGCGGTGTTCAAAATCTTCCAGTAGTCTGGAGAGGATGTCTATGTAGTCTTTCAGGCTCTGTAGAAAAAACAAGTGAGCCAGGTTTCCATCTGCCAGCTGAGTGGCCCACAAAGTCATCTAGTATCTTAATGATTTGATGCGGTGAAACATCACGGTAATCAGCTGCTTTGTGCCCTGTAGTTGTGAATTGAGTGCATTGAGATGTTGCGTGATGTCAGTAAGAAAAGCAAGATCCGACAACATCCATCACGTTCTTCATTTGTAGACTTTTGTCACAGAATGGTGCAGATGCAGTGTATGGCTGCAAAAGGTCCCGCCAACAACAACATCAACATTTTCTGAACACATTGCTGGTGCACCGTCCGTAGCCACTGAAACAAGTTTTTCCCAAGGTAGCCCACACCTGTCAATACAAGCTTGCAGTCCTTGAAACACGTCGCGTCCATTCGTCTTCCTTTCATGGATAGTAAGTCCGATAGCTCTTCAACAATGTTCAAGTTTTCGTCGACCCCACGAATGAATACGGCACAGTATGCGGTGTCTGTTACACCAGTAGACTCGTCCAGTGCAATGGAATATGCTACAAAGTCTTTTGCAGCGGCAATCAGTTGCTGTTGAACATTAGTCGCTGACTCGGTGATCCTGCTTGCAACTGTGATTCGCAGACAAACTTATGCCTTCGAAGAGTTTCTTTTCTCGTGGTAGATAATTTCACACGCCTGTAGCATACACTCTTTTACAAAGCTTGCCTTCAGTGAATGGTCGTGATGCCATCTCGCTAACAACAAAGCTTGCCTTCAGTGAATGGTCGTGATGCCATCTCGCTAACAACAAAGCTTGCCCTCACAGAATCTTCGCTTGCAGTGGGGAGACACCTCATTTACTGATGTGTGCAGTTGTAAATCATTTCACGGCTTATATGTGGTCATTGTTTAATACCCCTGGTTTAAATAATGAAGATAAAAGGCTTCACCTAAATATTGCAAGTGAACATAGAGTTTTATTTCAATTATCTTCTCCTTAACACAGTTTTGTACTTCATGGACCTCATTCACCAATCGTAAATAAACACATTTAGCCACGTCATAAAATTGATAAAACAATGAAAAATACGTATCACGTGACAGCCTTTATGGATTACATGATTTGTATAGAAGATATTAAAATCACGTGTCTAAATGTTGTTTGTTTACGATTGGTGAATGAGGTCCATTCTCTCTATCGACAGTATTTTTCCCACCAGATCTTTCCAGTTTTGACTCTCCTAACAGAACGAAACCTATCTCTTTCATCTTGCCTTCACTTTCGTTCTAGATCAACCATGTGTGTAATGAGGGTGCTTACATTACAGCCGCCAATTAATTGTCCTGATCCTAGCTTTCCCCTCTCCCTTTCCAAAACTCACATCTTCACTGTTCACTACACTATGCAGTATGCCGAGCCGAGCTGTACGACTTTTCATTAATAGTCCTCATGTTAAATTAGACTCATTATAATATCGCCTATAACTACACAATGGTCCATGGGCGTAGCCAAGATTTTTTTTTTTGGGGGGGGATAGGTGGATTTTTCCTGCCCCTTCCCCCCCCCCCCCCCACGCGAAAAAAAAATTATATGTATGTATGTGTGTGTGTACATAATCTCTATTACATTCTGACCCATGATTCTTTCGGAAGACCTTTATTGTGCCATAGAATAGGTTCTTCCTAGAGTTAGTGCAAAAAATTGTAGATTCCCCGACATTGCCAGCAAGGGGGTCTGGGGGAGCGCTAGGAGCAAGCACTATTTCTGGTATTGAAAGCAAACAAAATGCATATTCTGAGGTATCTACAATGCATTTTCCTGCTATTAAAAAGTTTTATTTCAGAAACCTAATGTGCTATTCTTACTGAATTAGACCCTCCCGCGCCGTTCGGCGCATTTGCCATCAAGCTGGTTCCACAAAAATCTGTCACTGGTAATGTCTGAAGCCTCTTCCCACCTGCTCTGATGACCTCCATGAATGTGTGGCGCCAAGTTGTACTAGGATGTCATCGCAACTCTTATTATGCGTAATTCATTTTGTCGGAGAACATGTCCCGCAAACCTCATGCGACTCTCTCACAATCTTACTAAAGGGTCGCCTCCCAGTACGGCATAGGATTTCCTCGATTTAGACCCGATCTCTATAACTGACTGCTAAAATATGTCTTAGCCATCTTTGTTGAGCCACATTTAGTGTTTTTCAATTTCGGCAGATGAATATTCACTGCACTTTATTAATGGAGCCCCCCACTGGTAGAAATGTGTAACCTCTCTTGAGTGCGTTTTTGCAATCAGGTGACTGTAGTTTGCTTTAGATTTTATATCTAAAAGGGAAGCTCTATCGTCAAAATCATTAAGTTGGGGGTTTTAAACTAAAAAGTCTTTTTTTTTTTTTCAATTCAAAACCCCATTTAGCTACGTCATAGAATTCGGTACTGTAGTTTGCTTTAGAATAATATTGAAGATAGAGGTTTTCCACCTCAAAACGCTCTGTAGGGGGATTTTAAACTCAAAACCATCTGGAGGGGTTTTAAAAAGCCATCTGTAGGAGAGATTAGGGGTTTAAACTCAAAACCACCAATTGACTTGGCTACGCTCAAATAATTTTAGTGTATAATTTGCTTTTTTTTATATTGAAGAGGTATTTTTTAGCATCAAACCCTTCTGAAGGGGGGTTTAAACTCAAAACCCCTTTTGCCTACGCTCATAGCATTTTGAGTGCGTAATTTTTTAGCTTCAAACCCCGATGGCGGTGGGTTTAAACTCAAAACCCCTTTGCCTATGCTTTTTTATATTGAAGAGGTATTTTTTAGCTTCAAATTCCACTGGAGGGGAGTTTAAACTCAAAACCCCTTTGACTACACTCATAGAGTTTTGAGTGTATAATTTGCTATGTTTTTAATATTATAGAGGTATTTTTTACCTTTAAACATCGCTGTAGGGGGTTTTAAACTCAAAACTGAGTCAAAATCCATTTAGCTAAGCTCATATCATTTTGAGTTCGTAATTTTCTTTTTTTTTTATATTGAAGAGGTATTTTTAAATTCAAACCCTACTGAAAGGGGTGGGGTCAAACTCAAAGCCAATTTTGGCTACACTCATAGAATTTTGTTTGAGTGTGTAATTTGCTTTTTTTATATTGAAAAGTGGGTTTATCGTAAATTTTGGAGAGGGTTTTTAAATCAAAATCTTTCTTAACTGTGCTCTTGGAAATTAGGGATTATTGTTCGCTTTTTTTTGTTTTTTGTTTTATAGAAGAGGGGTTTTAAACTCAAAACACCTGACAGGGGGGGTTTAAACTAAAACACCCTGGTAGGGGGTTTAAAATTCAAAACCTCCTTGGCTGAGCTGGGACAAGTGATAGTTAAGTATTAAAATCTCACCTAAAATAAACAAAATCAACGCAAAAAATCAGTCACTAAATTCCGATCCCCCACCCCTGCGGGGGGGGGTTCAGTTCAGGTGGGGTTTGAACCCCAAACCCCAGTCCCTGGCTACGCCCATGCAATGGTCATTGTAATATTGATAATTGACTTTCTTTTGTCAACTAAAGACACAGGCTCTAGCATCTAGTGAAGTTGAGTTCTTAAGGTACTTGTTAATATTAGTCAAGTGTGGACTATGGTCAACTCAATGATTAGCTCCCTTCCTGAGCTTTCTTGACATTAGTCAAGTGTGGACTATGGTCAACTCAATGATTAGCTCCCTTCCTGAGGCTTTCTTGACATTAGTCAAGTGTGGACTGTGGTCAACTCAATGATTAGCTCCCTTCCTGAGGCTTTCTTGACATTAGTCTAGTGTGGACTGTGGTCAACTCAATGATTAGCTCTCTTCCTGTGGCTTTCTTGACATTAGTCATGTGTGGACTGTGGTCAACTCAATGATTAGCTCCCTTCGTGAGGCTTTCTTGACATTAGTCATGTGTGGACTGTGGTCAACTCAATGATTAGCTCCCTTCGTGAGGCTTTCTTGACATTAGTCATGTGTGGACTGTGGTCAACTCAATGATTAGCTCCCTTCGTGAGGCTTTCTTGACATTAGTCTAGTGTGGACTGTGGTCAACTCAATGATTAGCTCCCTTCCTGAGGCTTTCTTGACATTAGTCAAGTGTGGACTGTGGTCAACTCAATGATTAGCTCCCTTCGTGAGGCTTTCTTGACATTAGTCATGTGTGGACTGTGGTCAACTCAATGATTAGCTCCCTTCGTGAGGCTTTCTTGACATTAGTCAAGTGTGGACTGTGGTCAACTCAATGATTAGCTCCCTTCGTGAGGCTTTCTTGACATTAGTCATGTGTGGACTGTGGTCAACTCAATGATTAGCTCCCTTCGTGAGGCTTTCTTGACATTAGTCAAGTGTGGACTGTGGTCAACTCAATGATTAGCTCCCTTCCTGAGGCTTTCTTGACATTAGTCATGTGTGGACTGTGGTCAACTCAATGATTAGCTCCCTTCGTGAGGCTTTCTTGACATTAGTCATGTGTGGACTGTGGTCAACTCAATGATTAGCTCCCTTCGTGAGGCTTTCTTGACATTAGTCATGTGTGGACTGTGGTCAACTCAATGATTAGCTCCCTTCGTGAGGCTTTCTTGACATTAGTCATGTGTGGACTGTGGTCAACTCAATGATTAGCTCCCTTCGTGAGGCTTTCTTGACATTAGTCATGTGTGGACTGTGGTCAACTCAATGATTAGCTCCCTTCGTGAGGCTTTCTTGACATTAGTCATGTGTGGACTGTGGTCAACTCAATGATTAGCTCCCTTCGTGAGGCTTTCTTGACAGTCCAAATTAACGAGGATGTGAAAGTAAAAGTAAATGTTCCCTTTCGGACTTTGCGATCTAAAGGGCAGATGATGTTAAGGTCATCTGTTAACGGCCAGGGTGTTGTGTGGCCAGCACAGCGGCCAACCGCCTTTACTTTCCCCAACTAAAGTTAGGTACCCATTAGAATTGGGTGAACTCAGGGGCCCCCTAAAGATCCCGAAATTCAAAATCCCAGTCTTCACCGAGATTCGAACCCATGTCCCCAGGTTCGGAAGCCAAACGCTTAACCCCTCAGCCATTGCACCCCCACGAGGAGGTTAGGAGTAAGTTTATCTCAGCTAAGCAGCAAACCCGAGGCTAAACTACCATATCTCTAGCGCAGCTTTACAATCGAACCACCCACTTCAGACTACAACCTATATAATTTATAAAAATAATCTACATTATACTCAATGCAATCTGTCTTACAATTTGTGCATTACACCAAAAAACAACAAAACATATTAAATATAAAAAAACAGAATTTACATTCACACCAGACTCACTCATAATATACATGTGAAAAGTTATTTTAGTTATTTTCTTTTTAATGATTTGATTGCCAGGGGAACAAAAGACCCTTTGTGTCTGTTTGTCTTTGCTATCGGTGTTTTGTATCTCTTTTGTGGAATATTAAAATCACAAAATCCTGACCCAAAGTTTTTTATTTCTAGAATCTTTTTAGCTTTTTTTTTTATGGATGTTTGTCTCAAACAGCTGCCCAAATGGGGTTTGTTTTTTTGCCAATGACTTTACCAGCAGCATTTAGGATTCTATGAAGTTTATTTTTATTTTTAATGTTCAAATTGCCATACCAGACGGTGATATTAAAACTTAAATTATTTCAGATGTGAGCGAGATAAAATATAGCCAAGGCTTTTTCGCTAACATTAAACTAGGACAGTTTTCTCAGTAATCGTAATCTTTGCTGCCCTGATTTGCTGATATATTTGATATCAGTATTTACAGTAAAATTTAGTTTATTGTCTAAGATAGTACGAAGGCATTGAAATGTTTGCACTATTTCAAAGTCTCTCCAGCTACAGAAACAATATCATGTTCCTTCATTTCCCCACGTAGTCATGTATACTAATCAGTAACTGTGGCTCCAGTAAGTCGTTGGGTTTTTTGTTTGTTTGGGGTAGGGCTGATTAAGGTACTATCACTACCTTATCTTGTAAGTAATAGCAGTGCCACTACCTTTTAGGCTTACAACTAATATCAGAACCACTCAGGGCCGCCGCTACCCATTGTGCAATGTGTGCATTGCACGCAGGCGGCCGAATGTAAGGGGCGGCCAAATCATTATTGCAAGGTTAACTTTTTTTTTTAATTTTTAGTTTTCAAAAAAAAAATTCTAAAATATTGAAATATTTTATATGAATTTTATTCCATTATCATTTTAAAAAAATGACATTCGTATATAAGAGGTTATTTAAGAAACTTTATGAAATAAAAATGGAGCGGCGCGCGAGGATTCCATTGGGTTTTTCCATAGGCGTTTAGACGTTAAGAGAAAACTGAAAACGCCGCGTCGGGGCCCCATCCCGAAATCAAACCCCTTACCGGCTTGAGTCAAAACCTGCCTCATCTTCAATTTTATCACCAGAAAGAACGTTTTAGAAAACTTTAAAATTATATAGGTATCACTATTTCTGAAAAATAGCAACGAACTCGTTTTGTGATATTTATACATAGGGGTTTGGATTCTAAAAATAGTGTTAAATTAATATAAATGAAAAATAAAACCTAAAAAATGTGTTATTATTATGAATATGTTTTTTTATTACTTTCTTAAAACAAAAACTCACGGACCTCACTGTGGGAGCCCACATCGCTCCTATAGATCCTCAGCTTCTAGGAAGGGCTCCAACGAATATTTTGTCATGTAGGGTGTAGCATCATGTAATTTTTGAGAATCCCTGCCTTATTGTGTTTTATTTCAAATCATTGTATCAGTGACTTGTACTTGGATTATTTATTTTGTATTACTTCAAGAAAAATGCTCAGCGCTGAGTGGCTTCCCTTTGTCCTGCTGGTGTGTTGGATACATTTGTAGGCACCTTCGAATCCGCGTGAGTCAGATAATTCGAAAAGAAACCTAAACAATTTGTTATAGAACGAATTATTACCGACAACGTTTCGCTTTTAGAGGATCCATGAAGAGTTTATTGAACACCAATACAGAAAGATTATTTTTATCAATTAATAAAGAAGATTTTTTGAGTGTAATAGAAAATGAAATCCTTGAAATTGTTTAAGCACAAAAATATTTTCACACAAAAAATTAGATCAGATTCTACACCACATATGTCTTATACCGAACTAGTCTCTATTAATATTGCTTTTGTTTCTTGTACACCTCATGTGGAAATACATGAACTGGAGAAGGGCTTTATAACTTTGTAGTAGACAAAATGCAAAGTTAAAATTGGAAAAAAAAACATCTAAGAGGACATGAAACATACAACAACACGGTGCGATGATAAAAAGAAAAAAAAACATCTAAGAGGACATGAAAGATACAACAACACGGTGCGATTATAAAAAGAAAAAAAAACATCTAAGAGGACATGAAAGATACAACAACACGGTGCGATTATAAAAAGAAAAAAAAAACATCTAAGAGGACATGAAGGATACAACAACACGGTGCGATTATAAAAAGAAAAAAAAACAACAATGTTTGTAAAATGTTTTGTTTGACATGTTTCGGATATTCCTTCAGAGTTGAAGATAGTTTACTTCCTAGTCCAAACCTCCCGCAGGACGACGGGGGATGGGAGCGGGCAAGGTTTAACCCTCGACCGTCGATAAATCCGAACGACAGTCCAGCGTGCAAACCGCATGACCATACAACGATTGGTCTCTAAACATGGTTTTAAATCAAAGAGTACTTTTGGTACAACGTCCAGGCTCCAGCTCAGTCTCAATGATTTTTGTTTCTAGAAAAATAAGGGTAAGGGGGCGGCATTTTAACATTTCGCACGCAGGCGGCCACAACCCTCGCGGCGACCCTGAAGTACCACTACCTCATCTTACAACTAATATCACTACCACTATCTCATCAGATTACAACTAATATCACTACCACTATCTCATCAGCATCAGCTTACAACTAATATCACTACCACTATCTCATCAGATTACAACTAATATCACTACCACTATCTCATCAGCTTACAACTAATATCACTACAACTATCTCATCATCTTACAACTAATATCACTACAACTATCTCATCATCTTACAACTAATATCACTACAACTATCTCATCAGCCTACAACTAATATCACTACAACTATCTCATCAGCTTATAACTAATGTCATTACCACTATCTCATCAGCTTGCAACTAATATCACTACAACTATCTCATCATCTTACAACTAATATCGCTACAACTATCTCATCATCTTACAACTTATATCGCTACAACTATCTCATCAGCCTACAACTAATATCACTACAACTATCTCATCAGCTTACAACTTATATCACTACCACTATCTCATCAGCCTACAACTAATATCACTACCACTATCTCATCAGCCTACAACTAATATCACTACCACTATCTCAGCTTGACAGCCAAAAGTAGTGCCATTATCTTACATCATAACATCTAAGCGTAAATGTTATTTCATTTCCTCCCTCAGAACTGGGAGTATAACTAGTCTTTGTAAGACAGATCATTGGATACGTTAAAAGACTACAGCCAATATTCTCATCATTTCTGCTTACTTCAATATCTTTGGTTTTAATGTTGTTTTCGACTTCATGTACACATTAAACCATGTGTTTGAAATACATCCGTGACATTGTATCATACTCTCCAACTTTATGTATTGACGATTTCATGGCCCAACCGAGACCAATCGCTATAGAAGGCCTTAACACTGATCTGCAACGTCACAACCTGTAGGCAGTTTAGACCAATTGCACGTTGCCACGTCACAGGACTGTACGAAGTGGTCACGAGCTATTGATCTAAACTGCCCACAGTGACGTTGCAGGCCAGTGTTGAGGCCTTCTAAAACGAATGGTCTCGATCCAGCGGGCAAAGTGAAGAAGACTTACGTCCTTGAGTTAGGGTATAAGTGTTCGAACACGAACATGATCACTGACCTTTGTCTTAACGTTCGTTGATTTGGTGTCCATCCCGGCATGCTCACCAACAGTACCACTTTAAAATACACTTTATCTCAGTTGTATTATTTTTTTTATTCTCAATAAGTTACAAATAATATATTTTTACAATTTTGCTAAATTAATTCTCAATAGCTGGCATTTTACCGAAATTATAATTTCTTTATCTTATCTTATAAATTGTAAACGTGATTTTAGATGAAGTGATAAATATATTACAATTGAAATGTGATATCTATATTGCCATTGCATAAGCTTATTAGAATTAGTTTCTGTATTTGTACATTACAGTTCCAGTGTTTTATGTAGTAATGCTACTTTGAATAAAAGGGGCCAACACTCTATACTACTACCCAATAGTGAAGTGTGATTTGTTTAAAAACTAAACCAAATGTAAATAAAAAGATAATTACCAAATATAAAACTACCGGCGCATAATTTATCAACATTGTCTTATAATGAGCTTCCTCTACGTAATAACTATAACAGAATCCATTTTTCTCCGTATTTGTCTCCCATTACTTAGAAAATGAGCAAAATCTAGACATAGGCTTACATAGCTACTCACGAAAAATTGGGTGCTAGTTCTGCATTCGATTAGTTATTTAGAAAATAAATTACATTCATACGTTTAATATTTTGCACCCATTAAAGGCAGCCTATTCATTGATTTAAAAAGTCATTGAAAGTAACTTAGAAGGTTGTGAATAGTAAATTTATCGATTCAAACTTCTAAAATCTCTGCAATCTAGAATGTCATGATCAACACTAAATCCATACTTCAAATTTTGTTTATAATCTAGATCTATAATCGAAATATGTTTATAAAACATAAATCAATTCTCAAAGAAAAACTACTGAACCAGTTGTCCCAGGCTAAATATAAATGTGTAAATAAATTTTTTAAAAATTATTTTTAACGCTCATAATGATTTAATTCTAAATGATAAAAACAACAAATTGTTTTGCGTTGAAAATGTGGACCAAAGTCTACAAGACGTTTCGGTTTAGGTACATACAGTTTATCAGCTAACCACTAAGTGACTAGTTCACAATAGATAGATAAGTGATGACAGCATGAATAGATTACCAAAGCAACATTTTTATCTAGAATAATATAAACTATGGCTTCCTGGTATCTATTTCGTTAAGATGGCCCCGAGTTCGAACCTTGCAAGCCGTTTTGACTACGATGTAATAAACTTTGATATCTATCTATCTATCTATCTATCTATCTATCTATCTATCTATCTATCTATCTATCTATCTATCTATCTATCTATAAGCATACTTAAACGCACACACATACCTGAAGTTTATTTTTTACATTACCTTGATAGCTGCATTCTACCGACTGTCTACACTCAAGTCTACAGCTTTAGGTTAAATAAATATACACTTGTTGGGACATTATCTTTTGAATTGCACAAACACGTAGACCTACATAGACCTAAATGCACATACATATAGACATTTACATACGTACACACACACACGCATACATACATACACATATATATATTATATATATATAAATAAATAAATAAATATATATATATATATATATATATATATATATATATATATATATATATATATAAAAATCATGGCCGTATCCAGGGGGGGGGGGTTGGGTTCAAACCCCCTCGAAATGAAATCCCCCCCCCCCAGGGATCGAAATCTATTGACTGATTTTTTGCTTTGATTTTGTTTATTTTAGGTGAGATTTTAATACTAAACCATCACTTGCCCCAGCACAAACAAGGGGATTTTGAGTTTAAAAACCCCCTACCAGGGGGGTTCAAGTTTAAAAACCCCTACCAGGGGGTTCGAGTTTAAAACCCCTACCAGAGGGGTTTGAGTTTAAAACCCCCTACCAGAAGGGTTTGAGTTTAAAACCCCCTACCAGAAGGGTTTGAGTTTAAAACCCCCTACCAGAAGGGTTTGAGTTTAAAACCCCCTACCAGAAGGGTTTGAGTTTAAAACCCCCTACCTGGGGTATTCGCAGTTAAATTCCCTTCTTCTATAAAACAAAACAAACGACAATCTCACAAAATCCAAGAGCACAGTTCAGGAAGATTTTGATTTTAAACCCCCTCCAAAATATACGATAAACCCCCTCTTCAATATAAAATTAGCAAATTACACACTCAAAATGTTATGAGCGTAGCTAAATGGGTTTTGACTCGGTTTTGAGTTTAAACCCCACTTCAGCGGGGTTTGAAGGTAAAAAATACCACTTTTAATAATAAAAACAAAGCAAATTATACACTCAAAATGTTATGATTGTAGTCAAAGGGGTTTAGAGTTTAAACTCCCCTCCAGTGGAGTTTGAAGCTAAAAAGTACCTCTTCAATATAAATAAAAGCAAATTACTCACTCTAATATCTATGAGCATAGCCAAAGGGGTTTTGAGGGGTTTGAAGCTAAAAAATACATCTTCAATGTAAGAAAAAAATCAAATTACGCACTCAAAATGCTATGAGCGTTGCAAAAAGCGGTTTTGAGTTTAAACCCCCCTTCAGGGGGTTTGATGCTAAAAATACCTCTTCAACATAAAAAAAAAAGCAAATTACACACTAAAATTATTTGAGCGTAGCCAATCCAATCGGGGGTTTAGAGTTTAAACCCCTCTCCTACAGATTGCTTTTTTAAAAAGTTTAAAACCCCTCCAGATGGTTTTGAGTTTAGGATCCCCCCTACAGAGCATTTTGAGGTGAAAAACCCCCAACAGATGATTTTGACGATAAATTTCTCTTTTCGATATAAAATCTAAAGCAAACTACAGTCACCTAATTCCAAGAGCGTATTCAAGAGAGGTTACAAACTTTTACCAGTGGCCGGGCTCCATTAATAAAGTGCAGTGAATAGTCATCTGACGAAATTGAAAAACACTAAATGTGGCTCAACAAAGATGGGTAAGACAGATTTTAGGAGTCAGTTATAGAGATCGGGTCTAAATCAAGGAAATCCTATGCCGAACTGGGATTCGACCCCTTAGTAAGATTGTGAGAGAGCGTTGCATGAGGTTTGCGGGACATGTTCTCCGACAAAATGAATTACGCATAAGAAGAGTTGCAATGCTATCCTAGTACAACTTGACGTCACACATTCATGGAGGTCCTCATGGCAGGTGGGAAGAGGCTTCAGACATTACCAGGGACAGATTTTTATGGAAACAGCTTGACGGCAAATGCTCCGAAAGGCGCGGGACGGTCTAAGTCAGTAAGAATAGAACATTAGGTTTTTGAAATAAAACTTTTTAATAGCAAGAAAATGCAGTGTAGATACCTCAGAATATGCATTTTGTTGGCTTTTAATACCCGAAATAGTGCTTGGCGGCGGGGCTTCGCCCATGATATAAATATATATATATATATATATATATCCACCCCTCGTAGTTAACTGTGTTGGCGATGCAATACCCTTGTCAGCTACTGACCATACCTTTGGGTATACTTTCCTCTATCCCTAAAATACGAAAAAAAAAAGGTTCAGCTTCAAAAATTATGTTCGATCAAAGTGGGACGTTAGATATACATACATGTACAGGCATTCTAGCAGACGATCTCATTAGCAGACGCTTACTCTCAAACAGATTTTAATCAACTTTAAGAATACCTTGATTCCAAGCTACCTTAACACAGACACATTACATCGCCTTCAAAACATCTCGGGATGGACCCCCCGGTCCAAGCGTCATTTGCCATTTTTGTCACAGGCAGAACCAGACAGAGGCGTGACCTACATAGTCCTCCAAGATTACAGAAGAGCTGTTCTACGCGTGCTTATGATTAATTTTTGCCTACTTTTGGGTTGGTAATTAAGAAATCTTGAGAAGTGTTGAACACAGCATGATATGCCTGACACACCGTGTTAAGCAGGAGACGTGTGCTGCAGGCCCCCTTCCCTCCATGTCATCCTTTAAAAAAATGTTATTGGAGTGTGCAGCAGTCTCCGGGTGACTTAAGTCCTAAGGTAGATTGTGGAGTCAACGGGAGGATAATTGGAGAAATACAGATTGAGATCTTATTAATGTAAGTACATAAAGATGATTTACGGACAAATACATTACCCCGTACATGTACACACACACAAATATCGTTTAGTCAAAGGGAAACAGTTTGTTCTACTATATACGTCTACATCTTTTTCTTTTTTTCTAAATGATCATTCATTAAAATGTACAATTTGTTGTTGAAGATTTACTTTCTTTAAATCTCGTACATCTCATTTACTGGTACTTTTTGTTTTGTCTTGTTTTAGCTCTTTCTTTTGTTTTGGTGTATGTGTTTCTTCTGTGACTTTTGACTTTTTTTCTTTTGTTTCGTTTGTTTACTAAGGTCTCTCTGTATTCGTTTGTATCTTTTTATTATTTTTTCTTTCTTTGATTGTCACCGACGCGGAGCTGTAGACTGTAGTAACTACAACTCGTGAGCTTTTTGTTTTTTCATTTGTTAACTCTATTTAGGTTTATAATGCCTGGAAAAAAACCAGACAACTCCAAGAAGAAAATAGTATCTCTTCTCTTTAATTTTATTTTGATCGACTTCTATCATCTTAGCTTCCATTCATTCATGTGTTGTTTTTTTGTTTTGAATGTGTTCATTTATTATTTTGTTTCACCTTTAGTTTATTCAGCTTTTTTTTTTCTGTCACAAACATTTTTTTTAATTCAACATTTTTTCAGACAGACAGCTTGAGTTCATATACAAAAAGATGCCGTCGAATTACTTTTTTTTAACCCCCATACTTCATGAATCCTTTTCCCGGTCAGCATCTCTCTCTCTCTCTCTCTCTCTTTTTCTTTTTCTGACTCTTTCTTTCCTTCTCTTTCTTTATCTCTTTATTTCTTCTACCTCTTTCTTTCTCTCTTTCTTTCTTTTTTTTTCTATCTCTTATTCTTTCTCTCTCTTTCTCTCTATCAATCTTTCTTTATTTCCCCTTTTCTCTCTCTCTCTTTCTTTTTCTCTCCTCTCCCTCTTTATTTTTTTCATTCGTTCTCCCTTTTTTTTTCTTTCATCAGTATTTTTTAATTTTCAAACACAGAAATTTACATGTAAATTTTCAAACATAAAAATTCAATAGTCATCAGGTTCGAACATTTTCAAATTCACTTGTCATTAGTTCCGTAGCATAATCTTCACAAAGTCACTCAGCTAATTCTGTCTAAAAACAAACATTCCTGAAATCTAAGCATCTGATTCGGACAGGTTTCTTATTGTCACGTGAGACTTTTTTTTTCCTATGCAATATATCCACCTCATTAAACTCACCTCCTCTTTATTATATTATTATAACCGTATCATAAGTTCTCAGAGCAAATATCCCTTTGATTGTACGATTGTATTAGACTGCACTCTTCCTTTAGTATTCAAACCTTTAGAAAAAGTCAGAACAATTGTTACCCGAACAAAATCTCTCTAACAAACCAAGCGTTATCTTAGCATTGAGTCAGTAGATGACTTATATTTATAATTACATTATCGGCATCATCATCATCTTTATTATTATTGATAATGATTTCGTTTTTATAAAATTATTATTAAATAAAACAGAGTTCCAGATACATTGTAAAGAAGGGCTGAAACATGGTACCATATAATACACAAGAAACCCGTTGTTTAGAACGAGTTACCATCCATTATATTCATGGACCACTTAGTCAACATTTCAGTTACCTTCCATGGTATTTAAGGCCAACTTAGTCAGCATTTCAGTAACCATCTATTGTATATAAGGACCACTTAGTCTACATTTCAGTTACCATCCATTGTTTTTACCATTTAGTCAACAATTCAGTTATCATTTATTATATTTAGGACCCACTTAGTCAACATTTCAGTTACCATCTATTGTATTTAAGTACCACTTAGTCAACATTTCGCCTCATATACAAAGGACACTATTACTTGATGCTATATCAGTCTATGCAAGCCACAAAGACATAACCTCACCCCCACTCTTTGCCTCTGACCTCTGGCCCACATCTACCTGTGTCTACTTCATATTCATTCTTCACATTTAACACTTGGCGGACGTCATTCCTAAGACATAAAACTGTATATGTGTGTCGGTCACCGTGCATCTTAATTTCACATTGAATGTATTGGTTCCCCAAACACACATACACACACACATAAACAAATAACCACACACTCACACAAAGAGTCAAACGGAAATGAATTAGTTAATTTCTTGAGGGCTAATTGCTCGACAAAGAGAACTTTGCTGTATGGTGGTCGCTTGTGATATACAGGTTTCTAGGTCTATAGCGATATTGGGGGTGTCGGCTTATGTTAAAAGAATGACAGAGTTGACAATGGCTATGAATTTCTTTCACCAGTTTTAGGTTTGTAGTTTTGTTTTTAAATAAATGAATTAGTTATCCGTCCTCTCCAACAAGATTAGCACTGCTAAAACGTGTGTCCATTAACACATCGATTTGTGTGTGTGTGTGAGAGAGAGAGAGAGAGAGAGCGAAGTTCTAAAATGAAGTTATTTTTTAATGTTTTTTTTTGTTAGTTTAGAAAAATAAGTTCGTCTTTGCATTGTATTAGGAGGCGCAGGTGGCAGAGCGGCAAATCGCTTAGCTTCCGAACCGGGGTTTGAATCCTGGTGAAGACT
Organism: Biomphalaria sudanica; assembly: GCA_036873155.1. NCBI lineage: Eukaryota > Metazoa > Mollusca > Gastropoda > Planorbidae > Biomphalaria > Biomphalaria sudanica. The sequence continues at coordinate 22,844 of JAZGLO010001373.1, forward strand.
GGGATTTTTTATTTCGGGATCTTCGGACGCCTCTGTGTTCACTGAGTCTAATGGATACTGACATTAGTTGGAGAAAAGTTATTGGTCGTTGTGCTGGCCACATGACAACCTAGTTAACTGTAGGACACAGAAACGGATGACCTTTACATCATCTGCCCTATAGACCACAAGGTCTGAAAGGGGAACTTTTTTATACACTTTCAAATATTTATGTGCCCCGTTAGTTTACGATTTATCTTTTTTTTTTCTTATATATGGCTTGATTATATTTGATTGATAAGCTTCATTTATGTAACATTTATGTAACATGTAACGCTTTATTATATTTAATCAATGAGATTGATCATATTTGATTGATTGGCTTGATTATTGTTATGAACATAAAGATGAGAGAGTCAAAAACCATGTCTGTATAGTATGGCTTTAATACACTGAATGACAACACAACACACATTTCGTGAACACATTCTCACGGACGAGTTACAAGCACATGTAAACATAAGAACGATAACCGATACAAAATACACTTTTCATAACATTCACCCCCGGTTCAAATTATGCTAACTAGTATTATAAACAGTAAAAGAATTAAGTGTAGAATAATAATAGAGATTCAAGAAAACAAACAATGTAGAATATTATGAAATTATGTAACATGGTAAATCAAATAGCTTATTAAAATATATCATGATAGATCAAATATCACATTAAAGTCAACAGAGCCGAATGAAAGTAGTAGAATAAACAAAGTAATAGTTCTAGTAAGCTGATGAGCTTTTACACTTTGTAGTTGGGCCTAGTTCTCCTTACTCTAAGATTGTATGTATGTGTAGTTTCATCTGCTTGAGTTTCGGACGGTCTGGCAATGTCTTCGGTGGTGCTGGTGGTTTCTTCAGGCATAATAGAATCAGTCGGTTGATTCCTGGGAGGTGAGCTTTGGACGGGGCAGCCAATATCAAGCTCTGTTCTACTCTGATTCTCATTTTCTATAACTTGTTGTTCCTCCCTAGGGGCTAACATTCGTAATGAGACAGTTTCCTCTCGGCCGTTTGGTGTTCGGATAACAGCGTACTGAGGGTTGCATGTTACCAAATCAACTTCCTCTGTTATGGGATCATATTTAGATGATCTAACGTTCTTCTTCAGCAGGACAGGACCAGGACTGGTCAACCATGTTGGCAAGGATGTCCCGGAACCACTTCTTCGGTTGAACCCAAGAAGTCGTTCATGTGGTGTCCTGTTAGTTGCAGTGCATAGTAATGACCGGATGGATTGCAGAGCATCATTTAGTACTAGTTCCCATTTAGCTATGTCCAATTGCTTAGAATGTAGAGCCAAGGTGATGACTTTCCATAAAGTCCCGTTAAGTTTCTCAATTTGTCCGTTCCCTCTCGGACTGTAAGGGGTCGTTCTACTGGTTGCAATTCCTCTCTCGTGGAGGAAATGCTGCACCTCTGTAGACATAAACGAAGTTCCCCTGTCAGTGTGGACGTACGCTGGAAATCCAAATAGGGCGAATAGTTCATTGAGACATTTAACAACCGTAGAGGAAGACATATCAGGACATGCAAATGCAAATGGAAATCTAGAGAATTCATCTATAATGGTAAGTAGATATCTATTTCTTGAAACAGTAGGGAGAGGTCCCTTAAAATCCATACTAATTCTCTCAAAAGGTTGAGTTGCTTTAATCAGTTCTCCGGTCGGCTGTCGAAAAAAAACGGGGCTTTAGTTCTGCACAAGTTTGACATTGTTCTATCACAGTTCTGACGTCATCACAGGAAAATGGAAGATTTTTGGTCCTTACGTAGTGCAATAGTCGAGTAACGCCCGGGTGGCAAAGACTAGTATGCAGCAATTTAAGGTCATTGCAAGTGGTAGCAGATAGATAGTTTCTGGTAAATGTATCAGCTACAGCGTTCTGCTTGCCAGGGCGATAGATGACGTCATAGTGGAAACACGAGAGTTCTAGTTTCCACCTCTGGATTTTTTCATTTTTAATTTTTCCTTTGTTTGACCTGTTATACATGAAAGAGACAGATCGCTGATCCGTAACAAGTGTGAACACTTTACCAACTAAGAAATGTTTCCATTTCCTCAGCGACTCAACAATGGCATATGCTTCTTTCTCAACTGAAGAATGTTTTCTTTCACTTTTTGTTAATGAGCGAGAGAAGAAAGCAACGGGCCGGCCATCTTGGTTGAGGGTAGCTGCAATGGCTATATCAGAAGCAAACGTCTCAACGGTTAAAGGGCGATTCGGATCAATAGTATATACGGCGGATTTTTCAAGCTCATTTTTCAAACTTTCAAATGTTCTTTTGACTTCTTCGGAGACAGGAAATAGTTGATTTCTTGTTAACAGGCTAATTTTTGTTGAATAGTTAGGTATCCACTGTGAGTAGTAAGCCAGAAGATCCACTACTCGTTTCTGTTCTCGCATGTTCACTGGTACGGGTAATTCCATTAGAGCGTGAAATCTCTCAGGATCCGGCTTAAGTTGTCCTCTGGAAATCTCGTATCCTAACAGTCTCACTTTAGCAGTGCTAATTTCACTTTTTGTTTCATTAAAAGTGATTGCATACTTTTGAGCACTATCAAGAAATCGATGTAGGTTTTGGTCGTGTGATTCAGAGTCCATACTGCAGATGGTCACATTGTCCACATAAGCAAAAGTGTCAGTGAGTCGTTCGTCTTCGATGATTTTGTCAGTCGTACGCTGAAAACAGGCGACTCCTTCGTAACGCCAAACGGAATCCGACGGAATTGATACAGTTTCCCACATGCTTCGAAGGCTGTGAACGGCCTTTCCTCTTCTTTTATAGGAATCTGATGGTATGCACTTTTCAGGTCTAAAGTGCTATATACAGAGTACTGGGAAATCTTTTCTGCTAGTTCATCAAATCTGGGCATAGGGTAGGCGTCTAGTTGAGTGAACCAGTTTATGGTTTGGCTGTAGTCTATAACCATTCTTTTCTTATGTTTGTCATTTGTTGTGACTAGGACTTGTGCACGCCAGGAGGATTTAGACGGTTCAATAATTTCCTCCTTTATTAGTTGTTGAATTTCCTTCTCTATAAACTTTCTATCTGGAATTGAGTATCTGCGAGACCTTGTAGCCACTGGGGTACAGTTTGGTGACAGATTACTAAATAGGCTAGGAGCTTCTACCTTCGCTGGCTGGAGAGTATTTAGGCACAACGATGGTTTCTGACCATCGAAAGGAATAAACAAGTTTTGGTGCAAACTTATAAAGTCAAGTCCAAGAATTACGTCAGAGCAAAAATTGTCTAGTAGAGAAAGTCTAACTCCCTCGTATCGTTCATTTTTGAGACGTATATTAGCGTAGATATGTCCTTGATTGATCCGAGAGAGATGGGTGGAAGCCATAAAGATTCTGTTGCCTGAGGAACATGTCTGCCATTTGTGCTTCTTAGCGATTTCGTCGAAATATACTTTCACAGCTCCCAGTGTCTGCTAGGGCCTTCAATAGTACATTGTTGATGAATAGGTATTGTAGACTTGTCTCTTTATTAAGTACCATTTGATATACAGCAGGAGAGATATAGTTTATCAGTAGTTTCTTAGTATCAAGATTATCTACTGATAGTGCTGATATAAAATTTTTAAAAGTTTCATACCAGTGCTGATAATGCGCTGCTGCTTGAGGTGCTGTGGGCTCGATGTCAAACTTCTCTGGCCGAAATATCCTATCCATTTGGAAATTCTTACAACTTCACAGTTTTGGATTCAGTGTATTAAATTGTTATGAACATAAAGATGAGAGTCAGTCTGTATAGTATGGCTATATTACACTGAATGACAACACAACACACATTTCGTGAATTCTCACGGACGAGTTACAAGCACATGTAAACATAAGAACGATAACCAATACAGAATACAATTTTCATAACAATTATATCTGATTGATAAGCTATATTTGAACGATCGGAATGATAACTATATTTCATAAAGGTATTTATCTTGACCTAACATGTTTACATTTGATCGACTTTGTCACTTTGATGTATCAATAAATGTGAACATGGATGTCTGTCTCTGCCTTCTAAAAGAGGATGTTACAAGATTATGCCTGAATCTTTTTGTGTTGTAAATCACGAATATCTAACAACGATTTACTTTTGTTGAATAGGTGGAGTTCATCTGTTATTTTAGAAGAGATCTGTTCTACTTTTGATTTTTTGATCCTATTGTTTGGATGGATCAGAAAAACAACAACAACATCAAGTAGTGCCCACACTAGGGCCCGTGGACTAAATTAACCCGTTCTATTCGTCCCCACAAACTTAATGCGCACAGTACATAATAAAGATCAGAGAGGCTCGGTTACTTTGAACTCTTAGATACTTTGAAAATTGAACTCTCTGATAATTTGATCTATCCTATACTTTGTACAAATCTTATATCAACTCACTCTGTCTGTCTGTCTGTCTGTCTGTCTGGTAAAACGTTTTAACATGTTTTTTTCTCCCATTTCCCATTCTCTGATCAAGTTAAAACTTTGCACACTTATTTATTAAGCCTGACAAGAGATGAATCAATAAAAAAAATTAACAATTAGTTAATTAATGGTTCGGGATTAATTATTTGGTTTGATTTCGAAATAAGGGGAATTAATGCTACCTAATGAGAGATGTGGATTGCAATGTCTTCGATTCCGAAGATTAAGGGTGAGTGCAGTGTTTCACACGACTACGCAAACCCAGTTGCGACCTGCATATTTTCCCGCATTTCCTGTAGACAAAGCCGTTGTCCGCTGGTGGTCTATTTAAGTTTTCTTTCCGTCTTCTGCGTCTGTCTTCTATAATAGCTTTTCTTTGAGTCTCAAATGTTTGCCTCGAAGTCAATGTTTTATGTTGCCCTTTCTAACTCAAAGTCAATGTCAGAGGCTGCCCTAATACTTCAACGATTCATTATTACAGTCGGTTATGAATGTTCGGGCGTCTGCTACATAGAGTAAATAAATCATTTTTTGTTTTCTGTTATCAGAGTTTGACATAATAGTTAATAGATGTCCAACATAATTTTTTTTTTGACGACAATGTCAAAGTGTTACAACTACTTAACAGGTTTGGTCTACTTCAGAACTGCTTGAAAAAACTGCCCTACTTTTTTTTTGGTTGTCCAATTTATCTTGTTAGACCATATATTCTAATTATAGAACAGTGTGAGACATTCCGCTGAGACATTGGATTAGTTTTCCCGTAGCTGGGTGGGGGTGGGGGTCTATCTTACAGCTTTCTTCTTTA
>JAZGLO010001374.1:0-12860 GCA_036873155.1 Biomphalaria sudanica
TAAATTAGAGCAAGAGGGAGGCGTATATCAATTAGAGCAAGAGGGAGGCGTATATCAATTAGAGCAAGAGGGAGGCGTATATCAATTAGAGCAAGAGGGAGGCGTATATCAATTAGAGCAAGAGGGAGGCGTATATCAATAAGAACTAGTCTTTGCTTACAGATGAATAGTCTATACATTAGAATACTTGACAATCTAATTCTTAAAACGTTGAAGGGACGAAAAGACTGGAGTGCAAAATGGGTTCATTGCCAGCCAGTGGGTTCATTGCCAGCCAGTGGGTTCATTGCCAGCCAGTGGGTTCATTGCCAGCCAGTGGGTTCATTGCCAGCCAGTGGGTTCATTGCCAGCCAGTGCGCCATTCAAATAGAGAATTAAAATAGCTTCGCATCATTTGGAAGAACTCTATTAAGCTCAATTCATAGTCTAAATGGAATGTCAAATTGCATTGCTGTGTGAGTTTATATTTAACATTAAGTTGCTGTATGTGCGTGTTCTTGTCTATTTAGTTTTGTTTAGCTTAGCAGAGCCAATACTTAAGTAATGTATCCCATTCACTATAACATGGTCAAATATTCAGTTAAGAAAAATGTTGACCAGGTAAATCATTTATTTACTTTGTATTTCACATACCACACCCCGTCGTTGTTGTTGTTTTTAACCTTTCAACTTTGTGACAAATCCTCTCCTTTACACACACCCTTTGTGTATGTGTACATAATAAATTGGCCGCGCTAAATATGTTATCAGATTGTACAAACTGATGGAAATCCGGGACTAGGGAATGTTGTTAGGTTCTGAAAAAAAAACCACTGGATTATTCGGTTTCCACGTGCCTGTACAACCGGTACGTGACGTTTTGGCGCCGCCGTTTTGGCGCCGCCGTTTTGGCGACGGGACGTTTTGGCGCGAGATATCATTTGACGATAATTTAATAAGCACGTAACTTTTATAACAATTTTTTTTTCACTCTACCCTAATAGTGTATGTATAGTAGGAATTCTAACACCGTTCAGCGAATTGTTTGTTTTTTTTTAATTATAAAGGTTTTGTTTATTTCATGAACATAGGCCTATAATAAGTCAGATTCCTGAATGGTAATGACATGCTATATGTGAGTTCTGCTAATCGCACTGGGTGACATTTTTGGATTTCTTTCCAAAAGATTTTTTTTTATTTGCCATTAGTGTAATATACGAATTAGCTAAGTGTCACACTTTAATATAACAAAAACCATGTTAACATCTAAAGCTCTATTACGCTGAATGACAATAACTCCACACATAGTAAAGATCAAGATGTGGTCAGCACAAACTTTAGCGTGAATCCACCAATTTAAACAAACACTAGGGGCAACAATAGATAGAAACCAATTCACGACACAAAGATACTTTGAAAAGATATATTTTGAGAAATTGGGTAGGGGTGATTTGGGTGACATCTCGCATTGACGCAGGTAGAGTTAAACAAATGAAGACAAGACCAGCACCGAGCACTAGTCGTTGGCGTCATGCGTCTGGCGATCATCTCCTTGGGAATGGTCATTACATGACATCTATCCCGCCCCCCTCTCTTCTGCTCACATTTCACTCCTTGTATATACTCTTTCCTCCACCCCTTCTCTCTCTCAAACGATTTTTGTTTTTAATTTTAAAGTAATATCTTAAAAACCTTTTTTGAAAATAAAAGTGTGCCTCTTAATAAACACACATACACAAGCCAAAATGTTTATTAAAGAAAATGATGTGAAAAAACAAACACACATTTACATTTAGTACCTGAAAAATATGTCTTAACACAAACACTCATACAAAACATAGATTTGAATAATTCTTTTAAAAGAAATAATACAACACGGCGGCGCCAAAATGGCGGCGCCAAAACGTCCTGCTTCGCTGTACAACATACTGCCTGTTAGGTCTAGTGTCATACAATTGGGTTCTTTAACCATAGTGATTGCCGGTTGTACTAACGGTATGTCTCCGTTTAAAGTGTAAAGCGACTAGATTTTTTGCAGTCTTCGTAATACTTACCATTAACTTGATTTTAGTTAAAATTTCGCGCGTAAAGTGGCTTATATAGCAACTTGAATGTGTTTCAACTGTACTGCAGGTGTGTGTGACATAACGTATCAACTGTACAGCAGGTGTGTGTGACATAACGTATCAACTGTACAGCAGGTGTGTATGTGTGTGTGTGTGTAAAATAGCATATCAAATATTTGTGTGTGTATCGATATGAAATAGCATATCAAATATTTGTGTGTGTATCGATATGAAATAGCATATCAAGTGTACTGCACTGATGTGTGTGTGCGTGTCAAATGTCTCATTATCGTAATACTGATAACTTTACACACCATCCGCAACAAAGAAGTCAATAGAAACAATATGGCAGGGCTTGAGTACGCATTACACATTGTCCATAACTTCATTGCTTGAGTTATGCATACACATTGTCCATAATTTCATATGCTTAGAGTCACTTCTAAATTTTTTTACTTGTATATGTACGCGGTACATTGAATCATCATAGTATTGCCAAACTTGTACAAGGTTAACCGGTTGCACTGCTGGTAATTAAATCTTTTATTTTTCTAATTATTAAGCAATCATTTATAAACAAAAGCATTTATCTCTCTCTCTCTCTCTCTCTCTCTCTATATATATATATATATATATATATATAGGTCAGTGGTCGTAACTTTGTATTCATAGAGAATTCCAATGAAAATAGAAACCACATTTTAATGGACAATGACAAACATTCTTCAAACTAGGCTATTGATCACTTCATTTGATTTGTTCTATAGCGACTAGATTTGCTACATAATTTTCAGGAGTACTGAATTCTCTCTCCCCCCCCCCTTCCCAATTTACTGTTTTAACAACTTTTTTGTTCGCATTATTTAAAGTTTAATTTGATTGTTTCATGGCCTGAATGACAAATGTGTCAAGCTCTATTGCTGGCTGTGTGTTGACTTCGCTAGTTTTTATGTTTCACTGGAGCATGTACCACCTCCCCGCCCCCCTCTCTCGTCCCATCACTTTCCCCTCTAGTCGTCTTACTGCATAGAATAGTTCAGCTAAGAGCTAAATAAACACTTACATTCCTTTTCACCAGGAGTGAAAAAGGGGGGGGGGAGGCAAGAGGCGCTGGGGACATTCGTTGGAGATAACATACCCGAGCCCTGGAGTTCAAACACTGCAGCAGTCATGGTAGAGGGCTTATCTCTGGAACTACTTTATGGGGGAGGGGGTGACAGGTCACTGATCAGCCCCCCCCCCCCAACTACCCCACAGTTCTTTTTTCTTACGAAGACACAAGTAGGTTAAACTTAAAAACTAAAACATTTTCCTAGATTACAAACAAACAAACAAACTCATCCAAACTTGAACCTTTCAAAATGTTTCACATTTATTGATGTTTCTATTTTTAACTTCCATGTCTCTTTCACTGAAATTTTTTTTTTTTTTTGTTTTAGTTCTGTTTTCAATTAAGGAATACCAGATTTGAAAAAATATTACCAGTTTAATGTCTCGAAATTAGCATTACTTTTTAGTAGTTTAACTTTTGTAGAGCTTTGCTTTACGTTTACAACACAGTAGATCTACACGCTGAACTTTTGAAGTGTAGGTAGATAGCTTGGTTGTTTTTTTTTTATCTTCATGGGCGTTATTTTGTTTTTATCAACCTGATAAACTTGCCTATAGGTACGGATACAGTTCTCAACCTGTTAGATCTATACATCATCATGATATATACGAATGAAATTGTATGTACTTGTTACATTGAAAAACGTACTCGACGTTAAAGAGAGACATTGTCTTGTACGCAGTTACTTCAACATGACTGCATTGTCGCTGTTGCTGGAAATGTGTTCTTCTCCCCCATCACTTTGATAACCGCCATCTCTAGTCCAAGATAAAGTTTGTAGGCCCAGACGAACTAGTGTTGGCTTTAGTCACATGTTTTGTGGCCTGGTAGGATGCGACTCGTGCTATGAAATATATACATTTATAAAAAAAAAAAAAAGAATACAATATTAAGCTCCGCCAAAAGCTTTTAAACGTGAAGTCTTAGTTTGATCTACAGCGTTAAATGGATATAAAGAAATGGATATAAAGAAATGGATATAAAGAAATGGATATAACAAGTGGACGTTGTTAAATAAGATTCTACGATATAATGGATAGGCACGAGTCATTGTACCAAGCCAAATACTTTGCTGGTGGTGCTGTTTATAGAAACAGAACGGTTTGTGTTTTAAACTAGCTAGAAACGTCTCTCTTTTGAACAAAACTATTGACCGGTTCCTGTTATTTAATCTTGCTGTTGCTGTACTCTCGGCCCACTCTGTGTCACCCACTTTGCCACTGCGGGCGCTAAGCGCCCACACAATGAAAGTGCTAATTTTTACCTTGTGGACTATCGACACACCCCAAAGTGCTCATTTAGCATCGGCACGCTCTGACACGCCCTTCAAACACATACACACCACGCACGTAGAACACACACACACACAACACATTGCAGTCAATAAAGTGGACTCCTAACACTAGTCACTCCTTTAACGTCACCAAAATATCGCCACATTCCAGGGAAATTGAAATTTATCTATAGCGATATTCAATCATTCAAGGAGAGTGATCGATCATTTGTACCTTTTGACTAGTTCTTACTTATCTTTGTATATACACCGCTGTTGCAGTGTGCTTGCCTGTTGTGTGCACCTGTGTATGTGTATTGCAAACATTTTACACTGATCGTGTGCTATATCGAGTTGTGGTCCCTTTGCTTAACAGACGTGAAACTCTATAGTAAGTTTAGTATTTTTCTTTTTCTTGCTATACTTTTGTTTTCATTAATCTCTTGTATTCAGAGATTGCATTTACTATAATGTGAATGACTTTTCTTAGATACATAATTTATTTAATCATTTCTTTAAAAAAAATCTACTCATACATCCAAAGTTACTTCTTTTTGTTTAGAAACAGAAAGTCAATTTGTTTTGTGATATAGTGCATCATTCTAAATCAACGTTTATTACACATCGTCAACATTCAAATCAGCTGACCCCAAGACATAGTTCAGTTTAAAAACTTTAATTTTACAGACCTATATATATCTATTCAATTTCTATTTAATTATACAGACCTATATATATATATATATATATTCAATTTCTATTTTCAGACCTATACATATCTATTCAATTTCTATTTTAGTTGCTTCATTCTTTCGGTTCCATAGGTTTCAGCCAAACGTTTAGATAGTCCTCCGTACTTTTGTAAAGCCAAGTCTCTCTTATCTCTAGTTCAGTGCAGCACAATGCTTTAAAAAGGTTAAGTTCAACACGATGACCTCTTCTACTTTTCAGGCTTAACTTAGGCATTCATCTTTCTCTCACACAGTGTGTGACCACATTTCTCGGTCCCATATTTTCCGTATCCAATTAATTTACTCTATATCCTGTATGTCATGACTCTTTGGCTTTAAAAATAAAAATTAAAAAAAAATTTTTAAAGCGTTTTTGTAGAGTGATAAGGAATGTCCTAGAGACCAGGAGTTTTAAACAAAAAGCTTAACATTTACAAGTGCAAAAATGTTCACACATTGAAAACGTTACTCGTAAATATGTAAAGTAGAATGTGTATGTATATTCCTGACAGACAAGAACACCGTTTGACCTGTCTTTAAGAAGCTTGTCTTGAATATTCCTTGGACCTTTTGGGAGGCCGAATATTGTTAGAACCCTCCACCACGGGCAACACATTATATTTCTTAAGCAAGTCAATTCTCTCTCGACAAACACACAGGAAAGCGTAAATTAGTAATACTGTTAAAAAAGAATTAAAGATTGCATAATGTCCTCTATTGTCGTGAAAAGGAATACAATGGTTTTCAATTCTATCACGTCATAGGTTGTGACGTTTTTGTTACATGCACAAATACTTTCTTTCTTGTGGTTTACGTACTTCACAACGTTGTCGCTTTTAAGAAAAAAAAAAGCAAGGCCAATGTCACTATCTCCAGCTGGAATAACCTGCAAGTGTGCGCAGCCTTACATTTCCGGGCTCACAAATGTCTCACCAGCCACATGAGGCACAAAACCCTAATGCAAAGCCCTTAGCCTCCCTGGATGATAAAGGTGGTCATCATCGAACCACGATGGACAAACTATATTGTTATAACTCCGCCATGCGCACCGACATCAAAGCTAGAAGGTGCGCACTGTGATAACCTAGACTAAAAAGGATGTCAACATTAGGAAGAGAGGAGAACGATTTCCCCCCAAGTTGAGAGCCGAAGTGAAAAGACCGTGCCTAAGAAAGATGATGACTTGTGAACTTGTGATGTCGTGTAAATAAAGATATATTTGCCTCGTTGAGTTGCCTCACTTAAGATATTACAATTGGGATCACAGGCAACTCAACAAGAGGAGGTAGGCTTTGATTACAATGACATATTTGAAGCTACTACATCAGCTCTCAATTAAAGAGATACAAGAGCTTCGGAAACGAGGTTTAAAATCCCTCTGTAGCAGGGAAACGCTCACGGCTCGTCTGAGGCAAGCTCTGATCAATGAAGCAGAAGATCCGGAGACCTACACATTTGAAATTTAACTTGTGATTGTTGAGTTCATTGGCAAGATCCAGGACTTTTTGGATATATTTGATGAACAACTGAACATGAGCAGGAACATAATGTTGAACAAAGTTAATGAAAGTGTGTTGCAAGTAGAAGGCCAAATAGACCAAAGTGATAAAATTGTGTCGCAAGCAAAAGGAGGAATAAACTCGTTAGGGAAGGAGCAGTTGCCTGGTCTGGACTGTGGCTATACAAACAGTGGTGATAGAGGCGCTGGGGATTGGAGCGCTGTCTGTGACTGTGTTGTGGGCAAGTCTGGCGAGGATGACCTTCATGGCGAGAAACGTGACAACGATTGCTGCGGCGATCTCAATGGGAAATACAGAATTGAAAGAAAAGAAACAAATGAAGAAACTAGAAAAGTCTGTTATGAGCCTGAAACTTTTGTTCCTGGCTGCTGTGGACCTTAAAGACCTCTGTTTATCTGTCAGTACCTTTGATGAGAAGTCAAACCATGTAAGCCTCAGGACCGTTTCTGATTCCTTGCCTTAGATGTCGGCGCGCATGGCGGAGTTATAACACTAAGCAAATAACATACATTGTAAAAACGTTATTTAATCGAAAATGTCCATGGAAAAAAAGTCAGAAAAATGAAAACCTTGTTCGAATATGGAACTATCAAGTGTTCAATATAATTTAATTCTCAGTCAGTGACAAGATCCACTTTGAAATAAACCTTTACGTCTTCGATTTAACCGTGGTCCGATCTAAGCGAGTCTTGACTCTACATAAACTGTGGCGATGTAAACTGACTCGGATAGAGATGCACATTTCGGATAGACTCTCACTTCAGCCCTACGCTTGTCCTGTCGATCGATGCATTCATTGTTCACACACATATGAGCGTAACTATTTGCGTGCAGCGAGTTGGACAGCCAGAGTGACATCCTGCCCAAACAGATCAATGACCTATCAAAATATTTTCCGTCATGTTGCAGCGCAAAACGTTTGTTCAAGCAACTGAAAGCAAAATGTTCTCAAAATAAACCAACACGTTAAGACTATGCAAAGAGCTTCAACTAGTCGGAATTGGTATCATGGCCAGGGCAATTACAACTTGACAATTTACTAACCAATAACTTTACAAATCGGCACTTTTTTTTTTTTTGTCATTTAAAATCCTAAAAACATTTTTAAACAAACTGACATGAAAAAGGTTGAGCAATTTTTTTAATTTACTTTTTTGTTTATTTTTCCCAGAACTATCCATCACGCAGTATGCCGGCCAACAGTCCGAACACCACCTCAAGTCAGTCATCAAACCAGAGCCAGTCAGGAGAACCTCTCAGTCGGACTAATTTGTACATCAGGGGACTTAATCCAAATACAACAGATAAAGATCTTGTTAATCTATGTAATGGGTAAGCCTAAAATGTTTGTTTTTACACATAGCTCAATACACATAGCTCAAAACACATAGCTCAATACACATAGCTCAATACACATAGCTCAAAACACAATGCTCAATACACATAGCTCAATACACATAGCTCAATACACATAGCTCAATACACATAGCTCAATACACATAGCTCAATACACATAGCTCAATACACATAGCTCAATACCCATTGGATTGGCACCAGAGAACATGATTCGTTATATACTTATACTTTAAGCAGTAAATAAAATGTATCTCTTCAAGAAGCAGGCTTTTAAAACATCCTTTCAACAATTTACATTTTATTCAGAAAGTTTAAACAATAGGTTCACACAAACACATGCATATCAGGCATACAAGAGAGGGAGATATTTATGCAGATAGCAACTTATTTACCATGACAATATCTTTAACAAGCGCATCTACTAGTGTCTCACGTGTCTTGCTGACATCATCAAAGACAAGTCAGTGTCTTAATGACATCATAAAAGACATTTGTCAGGCTGTGTTTGTCTTACTGACATCATCAAAGACATTTGTCAGGCTGTGTTTGTCTTACTGACATCATCAAAGACATTTGTCAGGCTGTGTTTGTCTTACTGACATCATCAAAGACATTTGTCAGGCTGTGTTTGTCTTACTGACATCATCAAAGACATTTGTCAGGCTGTGTTTGTCTTAATGACATCATGAAAGACATTTGTCAGGCTGTGTTTGTCTTACTGACATCATCAAAGACATTTGTCAATGTCTTTTAATCACGTGTTTCACTGCTAACACACATCACCAGTCTTCTGTCTCTCTAGGACGTTGTCTTGTCTGTTAACACACATCACCAGTCTTCTGTCTCTCTAGGACGTTGTCTTGTCTGTTAACACACATCACCAGTCTTCTGTCTCTCTAGGACGTTGTCTTGTCTGTTAACACACATCACTAGTCTTCTGTCTCTCTAGGACGTTGTCTTGTCTGTTAACACACATCACCAGTCTTCTGTCTCTCTAGGACGTTGTCTTGTCTGTTAACACACATCACCAGTCTTCTGTCTCTCTAGGACGTTGTCTTGTCTGTTAACACACATCACCAGTCTTCTGTCTCTCTCGGACGTTGTCTTGTCTGCTAACACACATCACCAGTCTTCAGTCTCCCTATGACGTTGTCTTGTCTGCTAACCCACATCACCAAGTCTTCAGTCTCCCTATGACGTTGTCTTGTCTGCTAACCCACATCACCAGTCTTAAGTCTCCCTATGACGTTGTCTTGTCGTACATTTTAGTGGACCATTGCTTGTTACTCGTCAAATCATAACAAAGTTGTAACACAGAGCAAGACAGTTTCTTCTATCACTTGTGTTCTCATCTATATATATAATTCTCTTCATGGCTCAAGAGTTTGGACACCAAGTAATGGAAAGATCACTTTTATTTCAAGTCGGACGGACTAGAGTTATGTAATTTTAGAGGCGAAAAAAAAGAGGGGGGGGGGGGGGAGAACAAGTAGTTTTCACCCGTCACTAAATAGCAGGGCCGGACTTAACCACTGTGGGGCACAATGCGAAACGGATTTTGCATGGCCCAGTTTGGGTAGGGATACGGATAATAAGTGAAAATTAAGAGTTTGTATTAGAATATATATTCGTCTTTGCATTTTATTCATTCTTTACTACGCAGAGAATTACTACACGAGCCTTACGTGTAGCGAAGTCATACAGTAAATCATAAGAATTATGTCTCCTACATATCACGCTCAATAGCTAGAATTACCAAATGTTTCAATCTATCTTTGAAAATTATTGACCTCAAGTAATTCTTTAGTTTTTGTCGCGAGAAGCTTCTTTCACCAGATTCCACAATTACATTATAATGCCGTTATATATATATGTATCTCAATGTCCCAGATGTTCAGTTACAGTAACATGTCATGTGGCAGCATCAGATTTTGTTTAAGTTAAATGTTTCATGAGTAAATTTATTATACTTCACAAGTCACATCACGCATTAGGTCTGTTTCACATTTTTACATACTGGTGGCATACCCTACCACATATCATTGTCATTTTTGTGTAGCCTAAACGATGTCTGTATTAAAGTGTTATAAATGTCTAAACGCCATATCCCCGCATATCATTATAATCCTGGCGCCAACCACCTTGTCTGTGAATCACTCATCATACATCTTTGTGTCGCTACATCAAACATCGGTGTGTCGCTACATCAAACATCGGTATGTCGCTACATCAAACATCGGTGTGTCGCTACATCAAACATCGGTGTGTCGCTACATCAAACATCGGTGTGTCGCTACATCAAACATCTGTGTGTCGCTACACCAAACATCTGTGTGTCGCTACACCAAACATCTGTGTGTCGCTACACCAAACATATGTGTGTCGCTACACCAAACATATGTGTGTCGCTACATCAAACATCTGTGTGTCGCTACATCAAACATCTGTGTGTCGCTACATCAAACATCTGTGTGTCGCTACACCAAACATCTGTGTGTCGCTACATCAAACATCTGTGTGTCGCTACATCAAACATCTGTGTGTCGCTACATCAAACATCTGTGTGTCGCTACATCAAACATCTGTGTGTCGCTACATCAAGCATCTGTGTGTCGCTACATCAAGCATCTGTGTGTCGCTACATCAAGCATCTGTGTGTCGCTACATCAAGCATCTGTGTGTCGCTACATCAAGCATCTGTGTGTCGCTACATCAAGCATCTGTGTGTCGCTACATCAAGCATGTGTGTGTCGCTACATCAAGCATCGGTGTGTCGCTACATCAAGCATCGGTGTGTCGCTACATCAAGCATCGGTGTGTCGCTACATCAAGCATCGGTGTGTCGCTACATCAAGCATCGGTGTGTCGCTACATCAAGCATCGGTGTGTCGCTACATCAAGCATCGGTGTGTCGCTACATCAAGCATCGGTGTGTCGCTACATCAAGCATCGGTGTGTCGCTGCATCAAGCATCGGTGTGTCGCTGCATCAAGCATCGGTGTGTCGCTGCATCAAGCATCGGTGTGTCGCTGCATCAAGCATCGGTGTGTCGCTGCATCAAGCATCGGTGTGTCGCTGCATCAAGCATCGGTGTGTCGCTACATCAAGCATCGGTGTGTCGCTACATCAAGCATCGGTGTGTCGCTACATCAAGCATCGGTGTGTCGCTACATCAAGCATCGGTGTGTCGCTACATCAAGCATCGGTGTGTCGCTACATCAAGCATCGGTGTGTCGCTACATCAAGCATCGGTGTGTCGCTACACCAAGCATCGGTGTGTCGCTACACCAAGCATCGGTGTGTCGCTACACCAAGCATCGGTGTGTCGCTACACCAAGCATCGGTGTGTCGCTACACCAAGCATCGGTGTGTCGCTACACCAAGCATCGGTGTGTCGCTACATCAAGCATCGGTGTGTCGCTACATCAAGCATCGGTGTGTCGCTACATCAAGCATCGGTGTGTCGCTACATCAAGCATCGGTGTGTCGCTACATCAAGCATCGGTGTGTCGCTACATCAAGCATCGGTGTGTCGCTACATCAAGCATCGGTGTGTCGCTACATCAAGCATCGGTGTGTCGCTACATCAAGCATCGGTGTGTCGCTACATCAAGCATCGGTGTGTCGCTACATCAAGCATCGGTGTGTCGCTACATCAAGCATCGGTGTGTCGCTACATCAAGCATCGGTGTGTCGCTACATCAAGCATCAGTATGTGTGTTTGTGTGTATTTTTCTGTTGTGTTGTCTTTATATGAGAAAAGAGTCCTTGTAATCACAACAAATTTCCGTAAGGATCAATAAAGCAGTCTTAGTCTTAGTCTTAGTATGGTTCTCCATCAAGCATCAATGAGTCAGTCCATCAAACACTCCATCAACCATCATTGTGTTGCGGTCCTATAACAGCAACGCGTCATGTCATCAAACAGTGTTCACTCCCAAGATATCATTTATTTACTCTTTGCAGAACATCCTTTAAATACAACTTACACTGTACAGCTTACATTGTACAGTTTACACTGTAGAGCTTACACTTTAAAACTTACACTGTACAACTGCATCAATTGAATCATGGACTTAATATTTTTAGGTTTGGAAAAATCACATCTACAAAAGCCATCATAGATCAGACGACAAACAAATGTAAGGGTAAGTAATGTTTTGACATTCCCTAAATTAGCTTTTTGCACAACCCTAGATAAACCCATGTGAAGTGTGATTGAACTGAAGTATCTTTGCTGTGGACAGCAGGAGCGGGGGCTTGTGGGTGTAGGCCTCTTTAGGGAGGGAGGGAGGTGCGAAATATAGCAACATAGAAATGTGCTCGTTTAAAAACCTCATCACTGACTTGTAGTTCACTTCACGTTAAGCCAAGTTTTTTTTTAGCTATGGATCAAGTTATTTCTCACAAGGGTCTCCCCCCTGCCAATAGCTAAATTGAACTTTTTTAAATACCAAGTATCAAAAGTGAACTCTGAACATTCTGAGAGGAAAAACAGAAAAAAAGTGGGGATAAAAAAATAGTTTCGAAACTCCTCTCGTCAGCTGTCATTTCAATAAATTACATTGTAATGTTGTTTCATGATTTTCTCACGATTGAACTGAAGATCAATTCATTAATGTGAATACATTCTTTGGAAAGATTGACCTTCTTCACTATCTAGTTTTAATCAAACCATTTTTTTGTTGTTGTTGGTGTTTTTTCATGGACAACTCCTGATCACCAGACTAGAAATGACGTTTCGACATTTCACCAAAGAGGAGACAATGGTCTTCTAGCATCTGTAGTCTAACAAGTAGATCTAAACAATGGTCTTCTAACATC
>JAZGLO010001376.1:0-188622 GCA_036873155.1 Biomphalaria sudanica
GCAGAACCCAGCTGATACCTTTGCTAGCAAGCTACTTAGTATAGCCAGGAAAGTTGTCCCCCTAACCTCCGCAAATCCAAAACGGCCTAGCAAACCATGGTTTGATACAGCCTGCAAGGGTGCTATTGGCGATAGGAAAAAACGACTGGCTGCATTTATAAAAAATCCATCCCAGGAAAACCTAAAGCTATTCAGAATAGCTAGAGCAAAGGCTAGACAAACCATACGGTCAGCCA
Source organism: Biomphalaria sudanica (assembly GCA_036873155.1). NCBI lineage: Eukaryota > Metazoa > Mollusca > Gastropoda > Planorbidae > Biomphalaria > Biomphalaria sudanica. The sequence goes on from JAZGLO010001376.1 coordinate 237, forward strand.
AAAGGAATTCCTGGAGAAGTTTTGTCGGCAGTCTGGATGCCAAAACTTCTGCTAGAGCGGTCTGGAAGGCAGTAAGGCGAATCAAAGGGAAAGAATCAAATGCAATAGGGCATCTGAAAAACCAAGGACGAACTGTCACGTCCCCCAGAGAAATAGCTGACTGCCTTGCATCCTCAATAGCAGAAAAGTCATCCACTGCACATTACACGCCAGAGTTTCAAAAAGTCAAAACCAGGGAGGAAAGACACTCCATTGATTTCAGGTCAGAAAACAATGAAGACTACAACAAACCGTTCTCGCTTGAGGAACTGAGGGAATCGCTAGACAAGTCACATGACACAGCGCCCGGAGAAGATGAAATCCATTACCAGTTCCTCAAGCACCTTCCCGAACCCTCATTGGCAGTCCTGCTAGGGGTCTATAACTGTGTGTGGCAAACAGGCGCTTTCCCAAACAGCTGGAGGAAAGCCACAGTTATACCGATACCTAAACCGGGAAGAGACGGCTCTGACCCAGCTAACTATCGACCAATAGCACTAACAAGCTGCATCTGCAAAACCATGGAAAGAATGATTAACAGTAGGCTGGTCTGGTACCTGGAGAGGAACAAAGTGATCTCTAACTACCAGTGCGGATTCCGGCAAGGGCGGACAACAACTGACCACCTGGTAAGGCTGGAAGCTTGTATCAGAAATGCATTACTCAGAAGAGAACATCTAGTAGCTGTATTCTTCGATATAGAAAAGGCCTATGACACAACCTGGAAACATGGCATTCTACGTGATCTGGAGCTTATGGGGCTTAAGGGACATCTCCCCCGTTTTGTGGGGGAATTCCTGAAAGACTGAAAATTTCAGGTTCGAGTGGGCAACACCACTTCTGACACTCATGACCAGGAAATGGGTGTACCCCAGGGCAGCATTCTGTCAGTCACCCTGTTCAACATAAAAATAAATAGCATCATAAATGCTCTGTCCCCTGGCATAGAGTGCTCTTTGTATGTTGATGACTTTGTCATTTTTACTTATGGGAAAAAACATGAACACCCTAGAAAGAAAATTACAGTTATGTTTAAACAAAATTCAAAATTGGGCAAACGATAATGGTTTTAAATTTTCGGACTCCAAAACAGTTAGTATGCATTTTTGTAATTTAAGGGGACTCCACCCAGACCCTGAACTATTTATACACAAAAAGAAGATCCCTGTCGTGAAAACTACAAAATTTTTAGGCCTCACTCTAGATTCCAAATTTAATTTTCTCCCCCACATTAAGGAACTTAAGAGAAAATGCCAAAAATCATTAAACATACTTAGAGTGCTCAGCCATACGGACTGGGGAGCTGACAGAGATACTTTGCTGCTGCTATATCGGAGTCTAATTCGATCCAAGCTAGACTACGGATCCATAATATATGGAGCAGCAAGGAAGTCGTACCTAAAAATACTGGAACCAATACAAAATGCTGCCCTGCGTCTCTGTCTCGGCGCGTTTCGTACATCACCTATCCCAAGCCTCCATGTGGAGGCTGGAGAACTCCCCATGGATATAAGAATGAAAAAGCTTGCAATGCAGTATATAGTCAAGCTAAAATCCAACCCTACGAACCCTGCTTTCGATTCCATATTTAACCCCACAGAGGTAGAATTATACAACCGAAGGCCCTAACGTCATACAGCCGTTAGGCCTTCGAATGAGAGAACCCATCCAAAATTTAACCCCACCCATTAACCAAATCTCTAAAATAGAAACCCCTCAGAATCCTCCTTGGCTAATGAATAAACCCAAATTAAATTTATCCCTCCTTAATTTCAAAAAAGAAAATACAGACCCAAGCATACTACAAGTCCACTTTAGGGAACTGCAAGAGAGCTACGGAGATTGTGGCACCATCTACACAGACGGATCCAAAATGGATGGAAAGGTCGCGTGTGGCCTGCTCCTTTCGGAACAAAACAATCTCCCGTAGACTCCCCGATGGCTGCTCCATCTTTACGGCCGAATTACATGCAATATCGCTTGCACTTATGGCCGTCAAAGCATCAGAAAGGAGGAAATTTATAATCTGCTCCGACTCCAAATCTGCATTGCAAGCTTTGGGGCGGATGAAGACTGACATTCCACTGGTACATAAGAGCCTGAAGCTGTTGGACCAAATAACAGCCGACCATACGGATGTCACCTTCATCTGGGTCCCTTCCCATGTGGGCATTGAGGGAAACGAAGCCGCAGACAGAGAAGCAAAGAGAGCCCTAAATCATGCGGTATCAGGAACTCAAATTCCCTGCTCAGACCTGAGACAAAGTATTGCCACTGCCATCTACCAAGAGTGGCAGGATCGATGGGAGGCTGAGACTCACAATAAACTCAGGCAGATTGTGGCGGATGTCAGGTGGCGGTCCACATCTAAGGGTCTGACAAGGCGTGGTAGCACGACCATGTCTAGACTTAGGATTGGCCACACCTACATCACGCACTCTTTTGTGCTGAAGAAAGAAGAGCCCCCACTTTGTGACTATTGTGACTCTCGCCTCACCGTGGAACATATCCTCATTGACTGCCCCAGATACCAGGATGTCAGGGGAAAATATTTTAGAGCCACTAATTTAAAAACACTATTCAATAATGTCGACCCTGGGAAGGTACTGGGCTTTATCCGGGAAGTGGGATTGTCTACGAAGATCTGATTTCTAAACTCTGTACTTTTTACATTATATTTTTACCAAATTATTAAATTTTTACTACCTCTACTATTTTAATTGTAAATAGACCTTGATTTTAATTATATGACGGTATAGAATATCTATTTGTGTAGTCTACTATCCCTCGTAATACACGGCTAGTCAAACTAATCGGATATGACCACATGACCTTTAAACTAAATATTCACCCCTTTTAGCTGATTGGCTTGATGTGGATCCGTTCAGGTTTTCCAGTGACCTCTTTCCGTTTCCTGTGAACAGAAATTTAGATATCGATGATTTTATAAATATATTATATATATATATATATATATATATATATATAATGTTCATTAATTATATTTTTAAAGTACATAATCACATACTCCACCTTGCCCATGTGTTGTCTTGATCTAGTACGGTAAAATAAACAAAAAAAAAGTTTACAAAGACAGTTAGTGTGGAAACACAAACTTAAAATCGGCCACCGAAGTGGTCTTCCCATGCAGGTTAAAGGGCGGGTATCAATATTTTCAGAGAGAAAATCAGAATAAATTCGATCAATGACAAATGACAGAAGAATGGAGAAAAAAGGTTGACAAATCTTGTGTGATGGTCCAGCAAACTAAGGGATAGGTGAATGTGAAGTTAAATGTGAACCTGGCCCAACTGATGTCTAATAATGAATATAGAATTGATCTTAATTGCTCCATAACTTTGCATATTTTAACACATTTATGCAAACGGTTGTTGATCTTTTGTCAAAACTTTTGTTTTTATATTTGTATTATCAAGTTATGTAAGTTGTGTTATACTAAGTACTACATTTACACACCAACAAATGTTTACTGTTTTTTTAAAGAGAAAAAAACTATTTAGTGTGCATTATAAGTTAGACGTAATTTAAAGCAATTAATAATCTTGAAAACGGCATTTTTTATGTCGATTGCATAGCACTGCATTACTACAAAAATGTTTGTTTTTTCTTGAGGATTCGAATAAGAGATTGAGCCTTTACAAAACAATTAGATCAATTAAAAGACACCATTTAGGCCAGTATAACATCTAACTTTACATTCACTTTCACCTATCATTTAATCTGCTGACCGCTGGGACACTACACCAGACCTGTCAACGTTCTTTCTCCATTCTTATCTGTCATTTGTCTTTGCTATAATTTCATTTGGATGTTCTTTCTGAAAATATTGAAGCCTGTCTTTGTGGACCACTTCGGGGGCCGATTTTGAGTTTGTATATCCACAAAAACTGTTTTTGTAACCTTGTTGTAATTATATTTTGTCTGCATTTTTTTTTATGTCAGTTTTCTTTAAGGCCATCTTATAATAATAAGAATTGTCAATATATGCACCAAAGATGCGATTCAATATCTTTTCATGAGGAAGCCTGATCAAAAAGGTATGAAGGTGTCTGCAAAGGGGGAGTTGTGTGGAGTTTATTTTGTTCAGGTGGTAATTTAATAGTGGTGTGTGTCCTGTTCTTAGCTGGAAGATTATAGATTGTAGACCAATATCTTCAGCTTTTTGTCATTTCGCTGAGATCTAAGTTCATTATTAATTTGCATTAAAAAAATAATTAATTTATTTATTTATTAATTTATACAATGAATTACATACAAAATGTTTTGACCTAATGTCATTATATAGCAACAATCCTTCTTGTAAACCATACCATCAACATTTTGTGTTTTGCCTCTATTGTAATATTATTTTTCTTTGCATTCTTTAAACAAATTTTTTTAGTTTTTTTTTTTTTTTTTTAACAGATTGCCACGTTTTTCTTTAAGGGAATATACATAAGCAAGACTGCTTTAGAAGGTAAGAAGAAGGAAACTGTGTTCTTAGATCTATGATCGGCAATCTGAAAGAAAAGTTTTAATGAGATGGAATAAATTAAATGTAAATACATAAATGCTATCTTAAATTTGAAATATGCTGATTGTGTATCTTCCGTTTTTTTTTTTTAAAGTTTCACTGTGATTATTGTTTATCTTAACTTTAGAATAACTTTTCAGCCAACTTATTTTGTAAATTACCATTGAACTATAATTACAACAGAATGTAGTTGTATTATTAAGAGCCTGTGAGAAAATTAATATAAGTAAATTGGACAAAATATAATACAGAATGAATTAAAGCCTAGCTAGATCTAATCTGCCATTGCACTTTTAGCGTAGTCAAATACCAGTGCAACATTTGCTGACACCAATTCATAGCATTTAATTGAAGGAGAAGATTGAATTCCAAATTTTGAAATACCATTAATTTTTGTGTTGCTTAACAGGCTTTAGAAGCAACCTAATTTTTTAGCACCACTTATCATGGAAATATATCCATTAAATTATATGTCCACATAGATAATAAAGCTTAATGAAAGTAGTTTAGTTACATGACTATAATATTTGTTTGTTTGTTTGTTCCAGCTGCTGCATGGAAGTCAAAATATGATCACTTTACTGATGTTGAAATTAATGCCACCAGTCTTGAAGTCATCCGGTAATAAATGTGAATGCTGTCTTCATCTTATTTGTGCTGTTATATTTGTCTGTGTTATTTGTGTATTTGAGTTTAATTTCAGAATGAATGATCAGAGCATGCAAGTCTTATATAGTACTTTCCAAAAATTGTATTGTTTGCTAGAGTTCAAACCCAAAAATGTAAAATAACATGTCCATTATTGTACAAATATGTTGACATTATAGCTATATGTATATATAGATCATGCACTTATTCAATTATTCATTATAATTTCCAAACAATTATGTCAAAATAATTATATTGCTAGATCTAATTTATCAGTATGATAGTATGTAAAAGATTATAAATCTCATACTTAGAAATGGCAGTCCTGAAAAAAAGGGTAGAAAAAAAAAAAATTAGTAATGACTTTGTTTTAAACTACAGCATTGAAAAGCAATAAAAAATTATACGTAATTAAGCCTTAATAAATTTTTATGAAAAAGCTCCAGACCTTTGTTAACAGATGCCTAAGCCGGATATTGCTCCCCTTGGAGTGCACAGGATTAAGTAAATCAGTCAAAATGTAATTACTGAACCATTGGAGCCAGTATTTGCATGGTAATGGCATAATAATGGTAATCCCTAATGGAAACCCAATACAAGTTACATTACTAAACCATTACAGCCAGCATCGGACCAATAAATGCACTATAGCGGTTATCGCTAATTGAGCTTTAGTATATGCTTCTATTACTAAGCCATTAGGGCCATCATCGGACCTATAAAGGCACAATAATTGTTATCCCTAATTAAACCCCAATGACAATCTCAGTTACTAAACCATTTATGCCAGCATCGGACCGATAATGGCACAATACGTGTTCTCCCTAATTGAACCCCAATGAGAATCTCAGTTACTAAACCATTGGTGCCAGCATCGGACCGATAATGGCACAATAAGTGTTCTCCCTAATTGAACCCCAATGACATCCCTAATTGAACCCAATGACAACTCAGTTACTAAACCATTATGACCAGCATCGGACCGATAATGGAACAATAAGTGTTATCCCTAATTGAACCCCAATGACAATCTCAGTTACTAAACCATTGGTGCCAGCATCGGACCGATAATGGCACAATAAGTGTTATCCCTAATTGAACCCCAATGACAATCTCAGTTACTAAACCATTGGTGCCAGCATCGGACCTATAATGGCACAATAAGTGTTCTCCCTAATTGAACCCCAATGACAATCTCAGTTACTAAACCATTGGTGCCAGCATCGGACCGATAATGGCACAATAAGTTTTATCCCTAATTGAACCCTAATGACAATCTCAGTTACTAAACCATTATGGCCAGCATCGGACCGATAATGGCACAATAAGGGTGGAGGAAAATGTATGTGCAAGGAGTGAAAAGTACACAGAAGTGAAGGGGCGGGGTAGGTGTCACAGGTAATGACGAATCTAAAGGAAATGATCGCCAGGTGCATGACGCCAATGACCAGTGCTTGGTTCTGGTCTTGTCTTCATTTGTTTGACTTAACCTGCGTCAGGGGAGATGTGTCACCCAAATCACTCCTACCCAATTTCTCAAACTATATCTTTTAAAGGAATATTCGCTTGTTCGGATATTAAACTGATGTCAATTTTTAAATTTATTTCTTTTCGAAAGAAATCAAGAATGTCGTTTAGTGCGCTTAGCAGAACTCAGATATTTAAAGGGGAGGTCATTACCATTCAGGAACCAGACTTATTATATATTCATAAAATAAGCGAAAACTTTAATAAAAAAAGAAAACAAAACAAAAACAAAACAATTTGCTGGATGGCGTTAGAATTCATACTCAATCATCGTCAAATTATATTTGGCGCCAAAAACGTCTCCTGCGCCAAAACGATCCGCGCCAAAATCACCGCGCCTCCAATACAAATATAGTGTCCATGCGTGTAGGCCATGTTATTTTAGCACCAATGTTTATTAGGTGTACAATTGTTGAACGCACTTTCTTTGTTGCCTAGCTTTAATGCTTATGGGGTGGTTTTGTTTTGTTATGGTGATGGTTTAACGTGTCTTTCGTCTGTGTCCTCATGTGTAGGGCGAGTATTAAAGGCATCACTGTATTTCGCAGCTGTTTCGCTGCCATAGCATTATTAGTCTGAACCTTTCCATTTGTCTTTGCTCATGTCTCTACAGGGAGCTAGTTATGGGAATATCAAGCTTACATTGTAGTGTGTTATCGGCAGTGGGCCAGCGTACTTATGTGTTGCGTTGTAGGATAGCAAGGTGCAGAATTATTCTTTAATAAATATAATCACAATATTAGAATGTTTTAAACTCAATGGTATTACTCCATCAGTTTGTCATTATAACTTATACTCATATCATTAAACAATTACATTGTTAACAGTGAATCACATATTTATTGTAAGCACGAAGGTGCCTATTGAATGTCAGTGGCCCAAGCAAACGAGCTAAGGTTTTAACACAATCCCTTACATATATATGTAAGACATATCACACTGAGTTAAGTAAATACATACCAAAACTTTTCCATTCTATTGATAAAACAAAAAAAATTAGATAAAATTTCAATTATATAATTACATCCGTGTTTAATGGCTACTTTAAAGAAAGAAAAAAAAGACGCTTCACCTCTCTGCTGTCTATTCCGTTTAGATCTAAACACATGGGCGCCCACATGATTTTTTTTTTGGGGGATGGAAGGGGTGCAAGCTGCCAACAATGGCCTCAGACGTAGCATCCACTTTCTTGTTACGGAGAATAATATTAAAGAAAAAAAAAAGCAGGATCCCCACCCCTTCATCCATATACGATATTAAATGCACTGAAAAAAATTATTCCAATATCTATATTGTTATAAACCTGGCGGTGACACAGATGGGGAGGTGTAGACAGCCGACGCAAATCGCCCCATTCCAGCACTGTCGAGCGGTTAACCGTGACGTGGTACGAAAATCAGCTAAGACAGTTCGGGAAGGATCTGTGTTGTAAGCAGAGCTTACGAGCGTCATGAGGGATGTAGTCAGGGGACCACCCAGAAACGTCGAGCGGCGTTCTGCCCGGTTCTAGAAGGCCAACAGGGACCATATATAAAGAGCGGAGGTGTCACAGTCAAGACGGTTCACTACAGCCTTTTCAATACAGTCCGGTCGACTACAGCACAGTGCTATGTGGTTCAGCGGTGTGGTTATGTACGGAGCATTACGACGGTTCAGTGCGGAGTACTATCAAGTACAGTCAAGACGAACGCCGTGTTATGGTCTTGGTCTGTGATCGAGTCCGACACAACGTGCCTAGTGTGTGAAGTCAGTCCTGATCTGTTCAACCCAGGGCATGCCCGGAACGAGACGGAGAGGCCAGTGCAAGAGTTGGTACGGTTGATACGGAGAAATATTTGTACAGCCTGTGTTACGTGTTGCCAATTGTACAATATTGTCTTTGATTATTGGACATTATACCTTTACGTTATATTGGAGCCCTGAGTTGTCAAGTTCTTTAAGTTGGTGGTTTCGTGTGGTGCAGTTTGCAGAGAGCCTGGATAGTGAGATTCGTTACAATATATTGAAGCCAATGTTCGGATCCGGAATATATATATATAGGCTCTACTAATTTATGAAATAAAAAATAATAAACATGTGAACAAACTATTTAATCTACTCTTTGTTCAGTCTATACGGGCTGCCGGTCCCTCCCTACGGTCTGCCGGTCCCTCCCTACGGTCAATCAAACATAACACTGCAACTTAAGCTGCCAAAATTGTCAATAACTTGATTAATGCTTTTCGTCGCGATGAACGCTTATCATGCACAGTGCTGACATTTTTCTTTACTTTCCAGTTCTTGCACCGTCTTAGGATGCAGACAATTACTATTGCTCGAAAAGCGAGACGCTACTAAAGACTCTAACGAGTCAAGATACGAAATGTAAAGCCGTGTTTTTATAATAATTTAGAACTCCCAAAATCCAAACATATGGGGTTTTTTTTGCTCGGTGTGTCTGTTGACTGTAAATTGTAGGCAGCACCAACTTCCAGCAGTTTTGCCTTAATTGGCATGTCATCCCTGAAGTGTCCCTCGGCATGGTCAAGTTTTGATTATGTCATGGAGATTGCAGTTCAGCAGCTTTTATGTTAAGTTGAACAGACTGCAACTGCAAGGGAAACTAGTTAAAGAACAGATGAATAATTGACGACCATGAAAAGACAAATGAGAAACACGCGAGGATCAGACACTGATTATACATGTGCAGCTTGACTGTTTTTACGCAGCCGTTAAGATCCGCCAAATAGTCAAAGTTCTTCTCAAAGTATTTTCTTTTAAAGCGTGAATGGATTCTTATTTATCAGTCGATCGTGTCTCACACAAAAGAGGTAAATTTAGCACTAAAAGCTCTCGTTTGGGACTGTTACAGAAGAAATAGCCTTCTTGACGACACTAACAACAGCATTTACGTATGCCTGAAACGTTATTGATTGATTGGTTAATTGATAAGAATGTTAACTCTTTCTCTCCTAAATGACGATACCAGCGTTGATTCCACCAGAATGTGGTAAATGATTACAGAGAGAAAGAGTTAAGTCTGTCGGACGTGCAGCAGACAAAATCTGCTTTTGGATATTTCCCACGAATCCTTGCCTGAACACAGTTCTGAATGTTAGCTTTCACGGGAAGCCATCGTAGCCGTTTGCCAAGTAGTTTGTCCATGTCTAGACTGTACATCATGTATTCTTTGACAATGAGATAAGACACAGACAGTGCGTCTCTCTGAACAACAGGAACAAAACAAGTATTCTCGAATGCAATCGCCATCAAATGCAAGTGCAACTAACTGCAAACCTATAACAAATTGACCATCGTCGGCCATCAACTCATGTTTAACTATTCTATTTTACTACAATAAAAGCTTATCCTTACAACTGTACTTCAGTGGAAGCACTACTTGTTAAATAATAATAGATTTGAAGGTGTACGAAATTGACTAAAATTTAGAATTTAGAGAGGTGCCTAGGCTAGCCTACTGCAACAATAATGTATCCTTACATCTGTACTTAAGTGGAAGCACTACTTATTCACTTACTACTATAAGATAATTGATTTGAGGGTGTCAACAAATGTCTACAATTTGGCTACTTAGAATCCAAAAGAGTGGAAGTGCACCACCTGGCACTTACTAGAGGCGCCCATGTCAGGACTGCACTACGCATCTCTTTTGTCTGGTCTACTTATTGTCATGTGTAGCTCACGGCCCTGCATCCTCCACCAGAAAAAGTCTCTAATTCTAGAAAAATAGTTTGAATCGTTTTTTTTTTGAAAATCCGAATTGTGTCGTGACTTCCACAGATTACTCTGGAGATGTCCATGTCTGAGTTTCTTGTACGGATGTTTTCGATGCGCTTAAACTACAACGGAACAAGAGCTAAACATGTCACACGTAGAAAAGGCAAAGTCCAAACCGTTATATACTTGAATGGAGTGTAATTCTGAAAAGGCTACAGTCGAAGCACTGTCCGTAATACGGAGTTATCTACCTGGAGGTCTTAACACCAACGGACTAATAAATAGACTATAACCCACTACGTCGCTAAATGTGGCGGTCAAAGTCTGTCAACTATGGTGCGTCTCTGTACTAACTAAATCCCTAACAATACTAACTGTCTAACAGTATTCACAGTGTCCAATAGTGTCCATAAATGTTTGCAAGCTAATAAAAGTTATTTTCAACTAGTAAGATAAAAAAAAAGTATTTTTAAACTCAATTTCTTTATAAAGCTGATTCTTGCCTACCTGCTAAGCATGCGCGCATAAACCTTGATTCTCTACATTTTTCTGAAATAGAAAGAGTGAAACTATGCTGCTATGTATGGTATGTACTCGTACATAGCGTTTATTTTTTCTTAGCAATTTTAAACAGTCCCGTTTGGAAATTAAAATATTTACACAACTGTTATCAACTTAAAATCAATACCGCACTTATTCTAATTTTAAAGAGTTCATTGTAAACTTTAAGTGTATTACTTCCCTTCAATACAAAAAGCTGGCAAAAAGAAGAAAGTTTTATCCCTTGATGAACAAACCTTAACGTGCTAATCACAGCTGAAATGTTACCCAACAAGGGCTGCTGAAGTTCCATGACACGATATACATTTACTTCTCCACGTCTTTACACCAGAAATACTTTACAGGTAGTGTAACACCTATTTTTCATAGGTTATACAAAAAAAAAGATTATATCTAAGTGTTCAAGAGATTGGCCTCGCAGGACTAGGGCCTCGAGTTCGAATCGACTGAGATCTAGGACTTAGTGATTATTAGGACCGCCAGGGGTTATAGGAGGAGGCGCGGTGGCCGAGCGGTAAAGCGCTTGGATTCCGAATCGCTGTCCAAGGTTCGAATCCTGGTAAAGATTTTTAATTTCGGGATCTCCGGGTGTCTCTGAGTCCACCTAGCTGTAATGGGTACTTGACATTAGTTGGGGAAAAATAAAGGCGGTTGGTCGTTGTACTTGACACATGACACCCACGTTAACCGTAGGCCACAAAAACAGATGACCTTTACATCCTCTGCCCTATTGACCACAAGGTCTGAAAGGGGAATTTTACTTTACAGGGATTATGGGTACCCTGTACATGCTAAGAAGTTAAGAAGGTTGGTAGTTACTAGTTATGCAGACTACTATTGTTAACAGGAAAGCATATAAACAATGGGGTTTATCATGGTTTATGCCATCTGATTTGAAAGATAGTTGTGTCTGCTTCTGGTATACCACCGCCGGCCATTTCGAAGTAGCAAAAAACATTTAGATCGGCATATATATTTAGATCTATACCACTTCTATTATATCTTAATAGTTAATAGTGGATAGGTGTGGATTTTCTCTTTTTTCCTGGGTGGAGGCATGATCCCTCGAGATGCACATTATGCGTCGCAGGCAGCGTAAGTGGAAGCTATTTAATCTGTGTTCTTGACGCATGTAAGTTGCCCAACTCTCACTAACTACAAAATATACCAATACAAACTATACGTAAACCAATAAAGCTGTGTATCTAATGCGTAAATGTGAAACATTAAACAAAATTAAAGGAGTAACTGTGAAAACATTTCACGCTTCATTAGTAATACTTACCATAACGTCTCTTCATTTCCGCTTCTTTGGCTTTAAAAGAATATAGAGTGAAAAAAGATTATTATACAAATGCATAATTTTTGTTTGAAAAGTTTGAAAGAGAAGAAAGTCGATTTAGCTTTCTGTGGTCCGTCTGTCGTGTTAGATATTAAAAAAAAAACAACTAGAAGAGTTAGTGAAAATTCTATTTTACAATACCGTATTTTCAAGCATGTGACCCAACAGTTATACAGTGTTTTTTTTTTAACAAACGATTTATGCTGTGCGGGGTATACCAAGGACTCAGAGGCGTAGTGTGTAAAACGTGCATCCGGGGCAAGGTAGGCCTACTTTATTGTAGCCCCCCCTCCCCATTTTCCAGAACATTACATAGAAATATAGGTTTATACATAAAAATTTTTTGATCATACTGTAATACAAATAACCATAAAATGTATTGCCTAACTAAAATGTTTATAGTAATTTTTGGCGCCTCTCTATATGTGGCGCCCCCCCCCCTCCTAGGTTGGAGCCCGAGGCATTGCTTCCTCTCCCCCACTTCACTACGCCTATTAGTCAAAGGTGCGGGGTTTACACATTTTATTTTACACATAATAATAAGGCTTGTCTTCGAGTCCTAAGATAAATGATGATAATTTGCTACACCCAGCGCAGGTATAACCATTGTCCTCAGGTGGACGATTTAGATGTTCTTTTCGCCTGTCCTCTGAATTCCGCGGCCTTTGTGAGTGACCTCCGGCTGTCTCGTTCTGAAGCCGCAAGCCATCTGGTGCTCTCTTTTGTGTCAGTTAAAGCAAGTTGGCGCTGTCACAGACTCTTATCTTGTATAATACAGACGTTACTTCAAAAAGAAGATGATTACGTCCTACGCGTCATGCATTCAGTCATGCATATTAACCAATGACTTAAAGTCTGCCAAGTCACTGGTTTTCCTGGCTAGCTCAGGCAACCCATTCCATGCTCTAATAGCACTAGGGAAGAAGGAGTATTTGTATAAATATGTCCTAGCATATGGGATTTATGTAACTATTTAATGAAAAAGGTGAAAATCCCGCTGACGCATATTTAAGATAAGATAAAGACTTTGGAAACCTCTTGCCTAATTTAGTTTTTATTACACTATAAACAATCGGCCGTAGTATGGCCATATTACACGAACTTCCGGGCTCGCAAAAAACTTCCTTCAGGGTACAGTACCAAGAAAAAGAAGAAGAGGCAGACAGAGAAAGCGATGGGAGGACAACATAAAAGCATGGACGTGCTTTCCATTGAAAGAGGTTCTAACTAAGGCAAAAGAGAGAGAAATGGAAAAAGACCGTTGACGAATCTGGCATGGTGCCCCAACGGTCCACCAGACTAAGGGATAGGTAAGGTAAAAAAAAACAAAACATTAATAACGGTTGAACTAGTAGCTGGCTTAACAATTTCATTACTTTATTATAAAGAAAAAAAAATGGGCGTGTTGGTTGGGTGGAAAAGCGAATGGTGTTCCAGGGTTCGAATCTCGGTCTAGACCAGTATTTTTAATTTTCCGATTTTCCACCCAACTCTAATGGGCACTTGACCGTTCAGTAGGGAAAGTAAATTAGAATAATGAAAAGGGTGATAATCATTTTGATGATGTAGACCTTCTCTAGTCGTGCATTGATTATGGTTTTCTTTATATGAATATAGATCCTTATACATGTAACTCATTCTCACTGTCTATCTATAGCCTCGTTTGGCAACATCTATCTCGACATCAAAAAAATAACAATTATAGGGCTATTTCTTCCTAAGAACCAACATTGATGTTTATCTTGAAATAACAGTGAAGGGTCATTTTCTGTTCATTAGTTCTCCATTAATTAAGCTGAAGTGAGCATGAAAGCGAGAATCTTGAAGCCCCTTATAAGTTACTATTATGTAAGTTACTGACTTTAGATTTGCTTTACTTTATTGGAAAGAGGCTGCAACCCCAAAACCCCTTAACTACATTTACGTTTAAAATTTTCCTATAGTTTTTTTAATTGCAGGGAATATTAAACTTAATCTCATGGAATCTGCTTTAGTTTTTTCATCGAAAATTGAATTTTAACTTCAAAGTCTATTTTTGTGATTTTCCTATTTTTTTAAATTATATATATATATATATATATATATATATATATATATATATATATATATATATATATATATATATATATATACATATATGTAATGCCAACTATCGTGGAAATAACGAAAAAAATATACAAAGGATTGATAGAAAGCTTGCGTTTTATATAACGAAATTGCGGTGTTTAGGTTGTAAATGTAAACCTTTAAAAACCGGTTCTTAGAAAGCACTTAAGAGGAAAAATGTGTACGAAATTTCATTCGAATCCGTACGACAGTTGATAAGATTCTTGATACATACATGAATCATTCAGTCAATCTCTGGTATTATACAAATTTAATATAGATGTTTTAAAGAACTACAAGTCTGGTTAGGCAGATTAAATATATGAATCTGATTTAATACATACCTCTTGCCTCTTGTTCTCTTCTTTCTAAATAAGAGAAGAGATATAAAAAATTATTTTGATTAGAGTACATTTGATTTGATCTATTTTTGTTTAACAAAAATTCGCTTTTGGATATTATTGTTTTACAATGTTGTTGTGATCTTAAACACTGGAAAGGCCAGTTAACTCTTTTTCACCTGATTGACGATAACGTGGTTGATATTGACCTCCTTAATTTATTGTTTGATTGTATAAATTTACTTTGTGTTATATAAAGAGAGCAGGCATTCCCCTTTCATTCTACACGAAATAAAACATTTTCTGATAACAAATGACAAAGTTAATGAGGCTTACTCATAACCAGGGGAGTGAAACAGTAATGAGCAAAATGAAGAATTCCGTCTAAACGTGGAAAAATAATTACGAAGAGAAAGAGTTAAAATTGCGATTTGATCCTAATTTGTTGCTTGCATAAATTAGTTGCGCATTTTTTTTTGGTCTTGTCAAATTTTTAGGACTGATGAATAGAGAAGAGAGATAAAATGATTTGTGTTGATGGTAAAAGTCATCGGCAAGCCAGTGGCGTATCTAGGATGGGGGGGGAATCCAATTTTGAACATCCCTCCTGCTCTAACTTGAGGTGGCCCCAAATAAGTGTCCAAAATTTGTTTTTACATTAAATATTAAGGTCATAATCTTATGTCATAGTGTCGAATGTCAAAATGCAGGGGCCCCTAAAGATGTCAAGCTTCCCTTGGACCCCAAATCCCTAGCTAAACCACCTGCCGCAAGCTAAATTCTAAAGACCTATGCGCATATGTGAAGGTCACAATGAAATTTCCAAGAAGACCGGAAGCTGTTTTTTTATGTTGTGATGCTTCTTGTGTGATCGTAGCTGTGATACAGTAGCAGACGACTTGGCTGGCTTGGCCACGTTCACGGAATGCCAGAAGGTCGATTTCCACAAGACATTCTGTATGGTAATCTAACAGGAATCTCTTCAAAATCGACACTAGCAGTTGGGAAAAAGTGGCACTGGATAGATTCACACGAAAGCGAGCTTAATGAAGGAACCCGGCTTGCAGACGCCATACACGGCAGAAGTAGAAAAAAAGGTGAAAATGCAACGGCGCCTGGTGACTGCAGATTCATAAACCTGTGACCACAGCTGTGCATCAACGAGTGGCCTCTTTAGTTTCACAAGAAGGTAAAAAGGGAAAAATGTTGTCTCTCTAGACGTACAATGCCACAGATACGGGAAGTACAAGTGCCCAAATTGTATGGATAACAGGGCCGGTCATATGCGAAACGGCTTGCGTAAGGCCCAGTCTGGGCAGGGATAAGTATAATGTAAAAATTAAAATTTTGTATTAGGAAATACACTTGTCTTTGCAATGACTTTTTTTTCTATCGCTTGGGATTGGCACCCCAAAATGACAATTTTGTCCATTTTTTTAGACGATTTTTATGACTTTTCAGATTTTAATAATTTTAGAAGATTTCCAGGAGGTTCTGGAAAAAACAGGAGCTGCAGAAACCCTGTTATTATTTATAAGTGATATGGTTTAATTTAATAATTTACATCTACATTTAGCGCGGGGCCTATGAAAGTGCGGGGCCCACTGCAGCCGCTTAGGTTGCAGTGGCCTAAAGCCGGATCTGATGGACAAGAGAAAACTACGTTACATGGTGTCGCCACTACACAGAGGACGCAGAAACAGTAGACCATATTTACAAATGTCGCGTTCTGCATGTGTGATCGGGACAAGGATTTCGTAGAGAGAGAGAACTGGTTTGTGTGCCACAATAGATATGTCCTTGTACGAGGTCAAGGCGACCTTAAAACTCACTGCTCGCTTCCTTTCACGTGACTGTAAGGGAAGTAATTCTCAGCCATGGTTCGTTACTAATGGGATTCGGATAAGTCAGAGACGGGCATTGGTATCCAATTTTCTGCAAAGCCACGAAGATCAAAAGAATAGTTAGTCCTACCACAGCTGAATGGGAATTAGGCATGCCATCTTAGTCCTACCACAGCTAATAGGGCATCAAGCTTGCCATCTTAGTCCTACCACAGCTGAAAGGGCATTAGACATGTCATCTTAGTCCTACCACAGCTGATAGGGCATTAGGCTTGCCATCTTATACAAAAACAGTGTCAGAGGAACTCTTTGGTATTAAGACTGTTATTAAATTACATTAAATTACATTAACATAAAAAGTTTTACTCAAACATTAACTAGATAAGAAACAAAACATAATATTCGCTCACACACACGATTTTAAAGTTGGATTGTAACAGAGGCGTATTGAACAAAACGTGCGCCCGGGGAAAGTAACTTGGCGCCCGACCCTCACCCCCCCCCCCCCAGTTTTCATAAACATTACATAGAAATATAGGCTAATAAATAAAAAGTATTTAATAATAATACAATACAAGTCTTGGAATGTATTACTTAACGAATATATATTATACTTATTTTATTTTTTGGCGTAGCCCGCCCCCCCCCCCTCGCCGATGGTGGCGCCCCGGGCACCATGCCCCTCTTTGCCCTCCCCCTACGCCTCTAGATTGTAATCAATGAATCGCCATTGGAGCTTTTATAGCTATTGCTTACTTTCCTCCAGCACATCGGTTATAGTGTCCACTAATCGAGCGAGTTTAAATTTCAAATCAATAATTCTTTCGTTTTCCTTCAGTGCTCTATAATCTATAGTAGAAAAACCCCAGGACATCAATTGTTTCTCCATAAATTTCTCTTCTAGTGTTAAGGCTGCCATCCCAGAAAAGCATCCGACCGTGCAACGGACTGTGGAATAGAGACAGTGTAACACTATAGTTATCTAATATATAAAGTAGAAAGTAAGGGTATGTATTGTATGTATGTATGTATATAAGTATGTATTGTATGTATTGTATGTATATATGTATGTATGTATGTATGTATGTATTGTATGTATTGTATGTATTGTATGTATATATGTATGTATGTATGTAATGTATGTATATATGCATGTATGTATGTATTGTATGTATATATGCATGTATGTATGTATTGTATGTATATGTGTATGTATATATGTATGTATGTGTGTATGTATGTATTGTATGTATGTATGTAAGTATGTATTGTATGTATTGTATGTATTGTATGTATATATGTATGTATGTATGTAATGTATGTATATATGCATGTATGTATGTATTGTATGTATATATGCATGTATGTATGTAATGTATGTATATATGCATGTATGTATGTATTGTATGTATATATGCATGTATGTATGTATTGTATGTATATGTGTATGTATATATGTATGTATGTGTGTATGTATGTATTGTATGTATGTATGTATGTATGTATGTATTGTATGTATTGTATGTATGTATGTTTGTTTATATGTATGTATGTATGTATGTATGTATGTATGTATGTATGTTTATGTGTATGTATGTATTTATGTATGTATTATGTATGTATGTATGCATGTATGTGTATGTGTGTATTGTGTGTGTGTGTATTTCCATAAGGTTCAATAAAGCAGTCTAAGTCTTAGTATTTTTTTAATACAAATCAAAACCGTTTGACCAATCTTAATCAAACTTGGCATAAATGATCCTTAAATCATGGCCGAGACCTTAGTGTATGTTTAATGACTCTCCCACAATAGGAGGGCCCTTGCAATAGACAAAGAGTACCTAATTTAACAAATCTGGTAAACTGGTTTTCCAGTATTTTATATTTGATATGAATATGTCGGCTGAAAAGATAAACCCATTTTTACACTCTACTTTCCTTTTTGAATCATATTTCGTTGAGAAAAATAGCAATATTTACATAATTAATTTTATCTAAGTTTAAACAAAAACATGTTTACAACACCAGCTTTCTAACTCTCTCTACAAGCTTTAACCTCTAAGTTGAAACTTTTTGCTCCCCCCCCCGTACCTTTTCACAGCTACCTGTTTAAACAAACCACGTAGACACTTTTACCGCCTCTTGTCTCACAGTCACGCAGACGTATCGTATCGTATCATCACGATGACAAACATCCTTCTCTCACGCAGACGTATCGTATCGTATCATCACGATGACAAACATCCTTCTCTCACCCAGACGTATCGTATCGTATCATCACTATGACAATATCCTTCTCTCACGCAGACGTATCGTATCGTATCATCACGATGACAAACATCCTTCTCTCACGCAGACGTATCGTACCGTATCATCACGATGACAAACATCCTTCTCTCACGCAGACGTATCGTATCGTATCATCACGATGACAAACATCCTTCTCTCACGCAGACGTATCGTATCGTATCATCACGATGACAAACATCCTTCTCTCACGCAGACGTATCGTATCGTATCATCACGATGACAAACATCCTTCTCTCACGCAGATATTGACACATGCGCCCCTCTCCACTGTCTCCTGTGTCTATAAAGCAATATAGTGCTTCCACTTTTTTAAAATCAGATCCAGATCAAATAGTTTCATTATCCTTACAGTAGCTCTAAGCATTCCGAAATCTGACAGGTTATACTCAACAATCACAGGGGATATTTTTGCCCGCGGTTTAAGCGGTTCAGAAGAATATATTACATACACAATAAAATTCTGACCCGACTTACCGGAAATCATAATTGTTAGAAGCAGCAGTAACAAACTTTCAGCTGTCATGTTAGGATGTAACTGTATTGATTTTCAAGGAACAGTGCGGTGTCAGAAGCTGGCTTCCTTTATGTAGCCTTTTCATGACACGTGTACAGCGCAGCGTTTTATTTGTAATCGATTATCGCAATACTATCAAAGGTATATATATAGGATATCGCTCCTCTTGGCGTGAAGCTGTGAGTGTTGGATTCACGAGTTATGAAGCAAGAAGAGTGACCAGCGTGAAGGCCGCCGAACCAAAAAGCTGAGAGAAGAAGCAGCTCTATATGTTACTGACCAAACCTACCCATGTAACGTATGCGGCCGGCTTTTTAAAGCAAGTATTGGACTTTACAGTCATATTCGAGTTTATAGAATATGAAAAATGTACTCATCTTCGATCAAAAAGCGACGGTTCTCAATGATGGAATGCCTACTTTTAACTACTAATAAATTATAATAAACATTAAAAGTATTTTTCCCCACATTGAAAAAGGTGCTGGTACCGTCACAAAAATGAACTCAAAGGTGAATATACGATACGTGTTATGGGAGTTATACACATAAACTAGCAATGTGACATATGTCACGTCCCTAGTGACACCTTATTATTTACAAAATTAGGACATTGTACCTATCTCAAATCAGGTCAGCGTACCCACGCTTAAATGCCAGAAAGACGCCGATTAAAACATAGTTCAAGGCTACAGCAGGGAAACATAATTAACGTAGGTTAAATTGAAAACAATAATAGGGAAAATTAAATGTAAACGGGCCAAGGAGTCAAGGATGGGAATTGAGATGTCACTGTTCGTTATTCCAATGAAAGATATAATAGGACGAGTGTCATCTTGAGACGAGAGAGAGAGAGCTAGAAAGTTAGACTTAGAAGTCGCTAGTTTTTAAAGTAAATATTTACTCATTTCATTGACCATTTTCACTGCATCCTGTATCTTTTTTATATATCTTTGTACCTGCATTTATTGTTTCAAGTTCAAGTTTTAAAATAATTAACACTCAAGAAAAAATATCCGCACTTTGTTACTTCATTGATTATTAAAAAGTTTGAACTATAATGAAGGCACCTCCGAACCCACATATGTCACAAGTTTATAGCATCAAGATCTTCAAGTCAAATAAGCATAATAATCACGTGACAACATAAACTAGCGATGTGACATAAACTAGCGATGTGACATAAACTAGCGATGTGAAATAAACTAGCGATGTCACATAAACTAGCGATGTGACATAAACTAGCGATGTGACATAAACTTGCGATGTGACATAAACTTGCGATGTGACATAAACTAGCGATGTCACATAAACTAGCGATGTCACATAAACTAGCGATGTCACATAAACTAGCGATGTGACATAAACTAGCGATGTGACATAAACTAGCGATGTCACATAAACTAGCGATGTGACATAAACTAGCGATGTGACATAAACTAGCGATGTCACATAAACTTGCGATGTGAAATAAACTAGCGATGTGACATAAACTAGCGATGTCACATAAACTAGCGATGTGACATAAACTAGCGATGTCACATAAACTAGCGATGTCACATAAACTTGCGATGTGAAATAAACTAGCGATGTGACATAAACTAGCGATGTCACATAAACTAGCGATGTGACATAAACTAGCGATGTGACATAAACTAGCGATGTGAAATAAACTTGCGATGTGAAATAAACTTGCGATGTGAAATAAACTTGCGATGTGACATAAACTAGCGATGTGACATAAACTAGCGATGTGACATAAACTAGCGATGTGAAATAAACTTGCGATGTGACATAAACTAGCGATGTCACATAAACTAGCGATGTGACATAAACTAGCGATGTGACATAAACTAGCGATGTCACATAAACTAGCGATGTCACATAAACTAGCGATGTGACATAAACTAGCGATGTGAAATAAACTTGCGATGTCACATAAACTAGCGATGTCACATAAACTAGCGATGTCACATAAACTAGCGATGTGACATAAACTAGCGATGTGACATAAACTAGCGATGTGACATAAACTAGCGATGTCACATAAACTAGCGATGTCACATAAACTAGCGATGTGACATAAACTAGCGATGTGACATAAACTAGCGATGTCACATAAACTAGCGATGTCACATAAACTAGCGATGTGACATAAACTAGCGATGTGAAATAAACTTGCGATGTCACATAAACTAGCGATGTCACATAAACTAGCGATGTCACATAAACTAGCGATGTCACATAAACTAGCGATGTCACATAAACTAGCGATGTCACATAAACTAGCGATGTGACATAAACTAGCGATGTCACATAAACTAGCGATGTCACATAAACTAGCGATGTGATTATTCTACTGCTTCAAGGAAATCCGTCATCCCAGAAAAGTACATCACATGATCTCAACCAGTTTTTCCCAAACTATGTTCTGCGGAACCCCAGTGTTCCGCGAGGCCCTAAAAAACGTATTTCGCGAACTACTGGAATAATTAAATAGTAGGTCACCAGGGGAAATAATCACTGTAAAAAAAAAAAAGTAAAGTGTTCCGCTAAAAACTCCGAATGTGCGAAGTGTTCCGTTCAGGTCCCAAATAATCAAGCACTGATTGTGTGATTGACTCAGCAGTTTATTTAATTTTGTTTCTGTTGCTACAAAGCTTCTATCAACTCATTCTGTCTGTGAAAAGTTTTGACACGTTCTCCCACTCCTATTCTAGGATAAAAGTTTAAACCAGTGTCGTAGCTATGGTGGAGGGCGTGTGGGGGGGGAAGAATTTGAAAATCCTCCAGGGTGTCCGCTAAACCTTACATGAACCTTTAATCTACAAAAGTAAAGGAGGTTGGTCGTTGATCTGACAACAAGACACCCTCGTTAACCGTAGGCAACAAATCGCAAGGTCCAAAATGTACGTTTTTTTTAATTCACAGGTATCAATACACATCTTCGGTAGGAACTAGCTAAGTCCTCGTCAACACGGGAATACTAACAGACATTTGAAGGTACCAAAATAGCATTCGTGGCCTTAAATAAACTACTGTCTTTTTAAATATCGTAAGACTAAGTCATTGACAAAAGTAACAGCTGTGTATAATTATTAGTGCACAGAACATCAAAAACAGCAGTAGCTGTGAAATGTGTAACTACATTTGTGTCCATTGTCAACACAAAGAAAGAGAAACAAGTAATAGCAGAAGATATTCAAATTAGGATTCACTTAGGACGGTTCGACGCATTGTGCCATAAGCTGTCTCCACAAAAATCTGTCACTGGCAATGTCTGGAGCCTCTTCCCACTGCTCTGAGGTGTTCTATGACAGTTTGGCACACATATGTTTGCGCTTCCTTGTATTGGCCTCCATATCATTGCAACCCGTAGTATGCGTAATAACTCAAAATAATTAGTGTATATTATTTACATATCTAATAAATTCGTATACAAATTGTGTGATTTCTTTACTAAAATTCGTCCACCCCCCTCTTTTCGTTGAGGGAGGGCTCGGCCGAGTGCGGGCTGGGGGGGGGGGTGCAATCGCCCCTACCGTCCCCCATTAGATCCGCCAGTGTTCTAGTATCTCTATATTGTTGGCCTTTCGTCTTTGTAAATTTGTTTGGCTATTTGAGTGTTACATCCCATTAGACTCGTCTACACAAGACACAAAAAGAAGGCTCCTAACAAATAAAACAATAACAATAATACAAGTGTCCAAGTCTTTGTTAACAGAACACCAAAACACTAGCACTGTTTCAATTATCAACAACAACAAAAAAAAAGATCAACAAATTGAGTATTTGATCTAAAGATTACATCAACATGCACGCGCTGTAAAACAAAAAGAAAAAAAGGTTAGGCTAACAACAAAACACTGAACTTAGAGACACTCGGGGTCCAAGCATTTATTTCATTTAACAGGTTAGGCTAACAATAAAACACTGAACTTAGAGACACTCAGGGTCCAAGCATTTATTTCATATAACAGGCTAGGCTAACAACAAAACACTGAACTTAGAGACACTCGGGGTCCAAGCATTTATTTCATATAACAGGCTAGGCTAACAACAAAACACTGAACTTAGAGACACTCAGGGTCCAAGCATTTATTTCATTTAACAGGTTAGGCTAACAATAAAACACTGAACTTAGAGACTCTCGGGGTCCAAGCATTTATTTCATTTAACAGGTTAGGCTAACAATAAAACACTGAACTTAGAGACACTCGGGGTCCAAGGATTTATTTCATATGACAGGTTAGGCTAACAATAACACACTGAACTTAGAGACAATCGGGGTCCAAGCATTTATTTCATATAACAGGTTAGGCTAACAGCAAAACACTGAACTTAGAGACACTTGGGGTCCAAGCATTTATTTCATATAACAGGCTAGGCTAACAACAAAACATTGAACTTAAAGACACTCAGGGTCCAAGCATTTTTTTCATATATATAGTTCGTCCATCGTGGTTTGGTGATGACCACTTTGTCATCCAGCGGACTGAGGGCTTTGCACTGGGATTTTATGCCTCCTCATGTGGCTGGTGAGACCTATGTGAGCCCGGAATGTTCGGCAGCACACTGGGCAGGTTATTTCAGCTGGAGCTAGTGTCGTTTGCCTTGCTTTTCTTTTCTGGCGTTTTTCTTCTGCCAGCGTTGTTCTCACAGCGCGACGCCATGATGCTCTGTCATGTGCCTCTGTCACCCAGGTGCCTGGTGGTATGCTGAACGCCTTCAGAGAAGCTTTGAGGGTGTCCCCGAAGCGCTTTCTTTGACCACCTTACGAGCGCTTTCCTTCCCTTAGTTGGCCATACAAGAGTCGTTTAGGGATGCGGTGGTCTTTCATTCTGTAGACGTGACCTTCCCATCGCTGCTGGGACTGCATCAGGATTGTGTGGATGCTTTGCAGACACGCTCTTCGAAGAACTTCTGTATCTGGTATTTTGTCTTGCCATTTGACATTTAGTATTTTTCTCAGACATGTCATGTGGAAATGGTTCAGTTTCTTTGCATGTTTACTTACACTGTCTATGTTTCTGAGGCATAGAGCAATGTAGGGAGGATGACGGCTCTATAGACCCCTAGATTTGTGTTTGTGGTGATACCACGTCTGTTCCAGACAGTTTTAGACAGTCTGCCATAGGATGCACTGGCCTTGGCGATACGCAGGTCGATTTCACTATCGATTTTTCCATTTCTGGAGAGTGTGCTACCAAGATATGTGAATTTGTCTACTGCGTTTATATCCTGTCCATTTATAGTGATGCTTGGATCCGAGTAGGCTTTCTCACGAGCAGGTAGATATAAGACTTCAGTCTTGTTCGTATTGATGGTAAGGCCAAAGTCTGAGCATGCTCTTGAGAAGTCACTGACGATGCTCTGCAGATCGTTTTCAGAGTAGGCATTTAGGGCACAGTCGTCAGCAAACAGCAAGTCTCTAATTACTGCTGCATTTAATTTTAATTTTGCTTTGAGGCGCCTCGGGTTTAATAGGCCACCATCAAATCTGTATGATATATTTATCCCGTTGTTTTCTCTATTTGTGAATGCATCTGTCAGCATAGCGAAGAACATTATACTGAACCGTGTAGGTGCTAGGACACAGCCTTGTTTTACCTGGGTTGATACTTCGAAGGGTTCTGATGGTTCTCCACTTTCTTGGACACGAGCCTTCATACCATCATGAAATAGTCTAACCATGGTTATGAATTTTTGTCGACAGCCATACTTTGACAAGATCTTCCAGAGTCTTTCTCTGCTAACAATGTCGAATGCCTTTGTTTAGTTGACATGTATTGAGAACAGGTCAGCATTTTGTTCTTGTCATTTTTCCTGGAGCTGCCTTGCTGCAAAGATCATGTCAATGGTTCCACGCTCTTTTCTGAAGCCATTAATCAACTCTAATGGGTAACTGACTAAAGTTAGGAAAAGACACAAAGCGTTTGGTCGGTGTGCTGGTCACATGATACCTTGCTCGTTAACTGTTGGCAAAAGAAACAGATGACTTTAAACATTTTCTGCTCTATAGATCGCAGGTCTAAAGCGGGAACTGTTAGACATAAGTTAACTGTGTAGGCATACAAGTACTTCATTACCTATCTTAAGTTTAATGTTTCAAGTTTATCATTAATGTTAGTTCAATCTTTGTTGTGGGAATGTATCAAACTACAGTTTACATGTTAGCTTAGTCTCCTTTTTTTGGTGCAAACGTTGAGTTTGGCTAGTGATTTCAGCTTAGGAACAGCTTGGGTGTCTACTACTATCCATTACTGCTGGTAATTCTTTTTTGTTCTGTACAATAGAAAGCTATTATGGTTTTAAAAAGACTGATTGTCTTTATGAATAGAGATATTTTCCTTCTTATGGCTTACGTTATCCACGCGTGTGATAGAATAACATTATCTACAAATGAACATCATTGTACAGCTTGGGTCATCTTGTCCTCTCGAGGTAGCCACGACCAACATACCTTTTCCTACCACAGGACGAAACGCAATTTGTCGACTCATCTGCTTAGGTCGTCGAAGCCAGTCGATGATCAAAATATGTTTTACATAAAACACTCAACTCGTATACGCTCGAGGCCCAAATATCTATTATATAAAACACTCAACTCGTATAAGGTCGAGGCCCAAATATCTATTATATAAAACGTATAACTATGAGACACTCGATGACCTAATGATAATAAGGCTTGTTTTGGAATCCGAAGATAAATGAGGAAAGCAGCATTTCATGTGGCTACGCAGCCACAGCTGTGACCTACATACTTTGACACAACTGTCACAGGTAAAGCCATTGTCCTCCGATGGTTGATTTATATTTATTTTTCGCCTTTTACGTCTGTCCTCGGCCACAGATTTTCTTGTCTCAAATGTGTATCGGCATCAACTGTCTCGTTCTGAAGCTACCTGCAACCAGGTGCTCTCTTCTATTTCAGTTAAAGCAGTTAAGCTGGTCCTAACACACCTCTGTTATGTTGACCACCTTTTAGCTCACAAAAAAAACCTGCTTTAGGCATTCGTTCGTCCCAAATAAGGGATACGTGCCCTGTCCAGCGTAAGTGTCAGACCATAAGAAGTCCCTCTTCAATTTCCATGCCGCGCAAGGACATCGCTGTTTTTAGTGCGGTCTTGCCACCGCATGTCCATAATAAAGCGCGAGATTCTTTGGTAAAACCTCTAAGTAGTCGGAGTAGCTTTTTTATATAATACCCAAAGTCTCAGATCCATATAGAAGGATTGAGAGAACCACTGCTTGGTAGACACTGATTTTTTTGTGGAGGCAGGTGAAGCGATTTATTCCGCCAAACTCTAGCCTGGAGGCGTCCAAAAGCATTGACTCTATGCTTCCTAGATATGGGAAGTGGTCTACCGCGTTAAGGAAGTGTCCATTTAAGGTGATCTTTTTGGCGGGTTAGGTTTTATTGGGTGACTTCTGCAACATGACTTCTGTTTTTCCAAAAAGAAGCGGCAGCGTAAGCAAATTCCATGACCGCGAGCTTAAGAGTTAGTAGGTCCCAATCATCAGGATAGCGAAACGCTGTTATGACCATTTCCTTTGTTTGTGTATGGGGTTAGGGTTAGGATCGAAGATTCATATCGTTATTACACAAAACACTGAACTTTGAGATTCCCGGGGTCCAAGCATTTAATTCATAAAACAGGTTAGGCTAACAATAAAACTAATCTTCCATCAAAATAAATATTAACTCAAATCATGTTGTGTACTGTTGTTGCAAAGAGGCGCGGTGGCTGAGTGGTAAATCGGTTGGCTTCTGAATCGGAGGATCCTGGCTCGAATCTTGGTAAAGACTGAGATGTCTCCTTTCGGGATCTTTGGGCGCCCCTGAGTCCACCCAGTTAATATTATTATATATTACTAGCATTACCCACCGGCTACGCCCGTTTTATTTGGTTACAGGCTCTATTTTGTTTATTTTGCCATGTACCCTATTTCTTGTTTTCCTACTTATAACTTTGACCGCCCCGTGTATTCGACTTTCACTATTTCTCCCTCCCCCAACTAACCGCTTTAATTTTAAAATCTATGGCTCCTTCTATCTCGGAAGACAATGGATGCGCCCATGTGAATCAATGGCTTTGGTTTCGTCTTGAGACGGGCAGAATCTGGAGTGACTGATCAAGCCGATTCTAGAGCGGCAGAGTTTGCCACAGTTCGTGCATGTATATGTATCTGTCCTAGGGCTGGCTGACAGGGCAGCTTACTTCTTCTTTCTCTTGGCTGATGCAGCTTCGTTTGTTTTGCACTCGGCGAAGTTCGTACCATCACGTACAGTCTGTCTCCATGCTTGGGCTATCTCCTCCCACATACTTTGGTCGATGCCCGTGGTTCTCTTGTCTCACTTGCAGACATCTCTGTAGGTTAGTCTTGGGTCTCTTATTATTAACACTATCTGAGTATTCATGTACTTTTTATTTTATTTATGAAATTTTTGGGTGTTTTTTTTTATTGTATAAATACTGCTAATCGTAATGCTAGCATATTAATTTGGTCATATCATTCCCTATCATTTTTGTTACACTTTTTTTTTTAAGGTTTCATGTCTTTTGACGAAAATTTATTTTAATAGCATTTAGCACCAAACTTGGATTTAAAAAAAAATGCTTTCAAAAACTGACCAAATTCACCCAGTTATCCTTTTCTTTCTGCCCCCCCCCCTTCCATTTTTGCAACTGATCATAGCATGTTGAGAAAGCTAGAAGCAGGACTTTATGCTAAAGAAAACAATTGGTGCAAATATCGCACAGACATACTATTGTTTATATACATTCATTCATCATTTATTTACATTAATGATCTTAAATAATTGATAAAATTATACCTTGTATATGCTTTTGTTTTTTAATTTAAAAAAAGGATTATTTATGAAGGATGGACAGACAAACAGACTTCACAAAACTAATATCGGCTATTCCCTTTTCGGGACCGCTAAAAACAAAAACTCTAAAAAAAATATTTCATGAAACAAAAAGTCTCTTTATAGTGGAATTAATACAAATGTAGTTGTCTGCGCTTGAATAGTTGGACAAAAAGACCAAGAACAATAACTGCGAATGACGCTTTTGACACAAACTTCGCGTGACCACTAGAACTTGCTGGATTTCTTCGCCAGTGGCGTTTTTTAACCCCTGAAAAAAAAGGAAAATTTATGTCTAAGATTGGCAACAACAATAGTAACAAGAAAGACATACACATACATTTTAAAACGACCATACCTCCTTAATAGTGTAAGTCTATATAGTGATTGTTTTTTTATATCTAATAGGTATGTGGTTTAAATAAAAGGAGAATTTTTTTTTATCCCGCCCCAGTCTCCCCATTGTGCTGTGAAAATGGCTAAGCTAATAAAATCTACTACAATGTATAATATTCCAATGATAAGCCTTTTAAATCTAGAAGAAAACAGTTGGTAAAAATATTTGTAATAGCAGAGATTTGTTAATGTTAGTCAAGATCTATTTAAAAATTTAATTACATGACTGATCCAATCTAATTAATACAACTACCCTTAATTTATGCTTTTTCATTTAAAGTATTTTTCTTAAAATTCTCTTCCTGTTTATGTCCCTTTACTGTAACAAATATTTGGCGTCTGGAGGAATTCTCAGAGCCGCTTTCAGTCTAATTGTTGACTTTTGGCTTTTTTTAAATTAATTATTCGCAAACACACATTTTATTTTTATTATTTATTTATTTTTTGGGGTTTGATTCAACGAAACTCTATTTGTGTAGTTTACTATCCCTCGTAATACACGGCTAGTCTAACTAATCGGATATGACCACATGACCTTTAAACTAAATATTTACCCCTTTTAGCTGATTGGCTTGATGTGGATCCGTTCAGGTTTTCCAGTGACCTCTTTCCGTTTCCTGTGAACAGAAATTTAGATATCGATGATTTTATAAAATATATATATATATACATATAATGTTCATTAATTATATTTTAAAAGTACATAATCACATACTCCACCTTGCCCATGTGTTGTCTTGATCTAGTACGGTAAAAAAAAAAAAGTTTACAAAGACAGTTAGTGTGGAAACACAAACTTGAAATCGGCCACCGAAGTGGTCCGCCCTGGCAGGTTAAAGGGCGGGTATCAATATTTTCAGAGAGAAAATCAGAATAAATTCGATCAATGACAAATGACAGAAGAATGGAGAAAGAAGGTTGACAGATCTTGTGTGATGGTCCAGCAAACTAAGGGATAGGTGAATGTGAAGTTAAATGTGAACCTGGCCCAACTGATGTCTAATAATGAATATAGAATTGATCTTAATTGCTCCATAACTTTGCATATTTTAACACATCTATGCAAACGGTTGTTGATCTTTTGTCAAAACTTTTGTTTTTATATTTGTATTATCAAGTTATGTAAATTGTGTTATACTAAGTACTACATTTACACACCAACAAATGTTTACTGTTTTTTTAAAGAGAAAAAAAACTATTTAGTGTGCATTATAAGTTAGACGTAATTTAAGACAATTAATAATCTTGAAAACTGCATTTTCTTATGTCGATTGCATATCATTTCATTACTACAAAAATGTTTGTTTTTTCTTGAGGATTCGAATAAGAGATTGAGCCTTTACAAAACAATTAGATCAATTAAAAGACACCATTTAGGCCAGTATCACATCTAACTTTACATTCACTTTCACCTATCATTTAATCTGCTGACCGCTGGGACACTACACCAGATCTGTCAACCTTCTTTCTCCATTCTTATCTGTCATTTGTCTTTGCTATAAGTTCATTTGGATGTTCTTTCTGAAAATATTGAAGCCTGTCTTTGTGGACCACTTCGGGGGCCGATTTTGAGTTTGTATATCCACAAAAACTGTTTTTGTAACCTTGTTGTAATTATATTTTGTCTGCATTTTTTTTTATGTCAGTTTTCTTTAAGGCCATCTTATAATAATAAGAATTGTCAATATATGCACCACAGATGCGGTTCAATATCTTTTCATGAGGAAGCCTGATCAAAAAGGTATGAAGGTGTCTGCAAAGGGGGAGTTGTGTGGAGTTTATTTTGTTCAGGTGGTAATTTAATAGTGGTGTGTGTCCTGTTCTTAGTTGGAAGATTATAGATTGTAGACCAATATCTTCAGCTTTTTGTCATTTCGCTGAGATCTAAGTTCATTATTAATTTGCATTAAAAAAAATAATTTATTTATTAATTTATACAATGAATTACATACAAAATGTTTTGACCTAATGTCATTATATAGCAACAATCCTTCTTGTAAACCATACCATCAACATTTTGTGTTTTGCCTCTATTGTAATATTATTTTTCTTTGCATTCTTTAAACAAATTTTTTTAGTTTTTTTTTTTTTTTGACAGATTGCCACGTTTTTCTTTAAGGGAATATACATAAGCAAGACTGCTTTAGAAGGTAAGAAGAAGGAAACTGTGTTCTTAGATCTATGATCGGCAATCTGAAAGAAAAGTTTTAATGAGATGGAATAAATTAAATGTAAATACATAGATGCTATCTTAAATTTGAAATATGCTGATTGTGTATCTTCCGTTTTTTTTTTAAAGTTTCACTGTGATTACTGTTTATCTTAACTTTAGAATAACTTTTCAGCCAACTTATTTTGTAAATTACCATTGAACTATAATTACAACAGAATGTAGTTGTATTATTAAGAGCCTGTGAGAAAATTAATATAAGTAAATTGGACAAAATATAATATAGAATGAATTAAAGCCTAGCTAGATCTAGTCTGCAATTGCACTTTTAGCGTAGTCAACATTTGCAACATTTGCTGACATCAATTCATAGCATTTAATTGAAGGAGAAGATTGAATTCCAAATTTTGAAATTTTTCCATGAATAAAAGATAAAAAAAAGTGTGTTATTTGTGTATGTAAGTTTTATTTAAGAATGAATGATCAGAGCATGCAAGTCTTATATAGTACTTTCCAAAAATTGTATTGTTTGCTAGAGTTTAAACCCAAAAATGTAAAATAACATGTCCATTATTGTATAAATATGTTGACATTATAGCTATATGTATATATAGATCATGCACTGATTCAATTATTAATTATATTTTCAAAACAATTATGTCAAAAAAATTATATTGCTAGATCTAATTTATCAGTATGATAGTATGTAAAAGATTATAAATCTCATACTTAGAAATGGCATTCCTGAAAAAAAGGGTAGAAAAAAAAAAAATTAGTAATGACTTTGTTTTAAACTACAGCATTGAAAAGCAATAAAAAATTATACGTAATTAAGCCTTAATAAAATTCTATGAAAAGGCTCCAGACCTTTGTTAACAGATGCCTAAGCCGAATATTGCTCCCCTGGGAGTGCACAGGATTAAGTAAGTCAGTCAAAATGTAATTACTGAACCATTGGCGCCAGTATTTGCATGGTAATGGCATAATAATGGTAATCCCTAATAGAAACCCATTACAAGTTACATTACTAAACGATTACAGCCAGTCTCGGACCAATAAATGCACAATAGGGGTTATCGCTAATTGAGCCCTAGTATATGCTTTTGTTACTAATTGAACCCCAATAACAATCTCAGTTACTAAACCATTGGTGCCAGCATCGGACCGAAAATGGCACAATAAGTGTTATCCCTAATTGAACCCCAATGACAATCTCAGTTACTAAACCATTGGTGCCAGCATCGGACCGATAATGGCACAATAAGTGTTATCCCTAATTGAACCCCAATGACAATCTCAGTTACTAAACCATTGGTGCCAGCATCGGACCGATAATGGCACAATAAGTGTTATCCCTAATTGAACCCCAATGACAATCTCAGTTACTAAACCATTGGTGCCAGCATCGGACCGATAATGGCACAATAAGTGTTATCCCTAATTGAACCCCAATGACAATCTCAGTTACTAAACCATTATGGACAGCATCGGACCGATAATGGCACAATAAGTGTTATCCCTAATTGAACCCCAATGACAATCTCAGTTACTAAACCATTAGGCGCCAAAAACGTCCCTTGCGCCAAAACGTCCCACGCCAAAACCACCGCGCCTCCAATACAAATATAGTGTCCATGCGTGTAGGCCATGTTATTTTAGCACTAATGTTTATTAGGTGTACAATTGTTGAACGCACTTTCTTTGTTGCCTAGCTTTTATGCTTATGGAGGGTTTAGTTTTGTTATGGTGATGGTTTAACGTGTCTTTCGTCTGTGTCCCCATGTGTAGGGCGAGTATTAAAGGTATCACTGTATTTCGCAGCTGTTTCGCTGCCATAGCATTATTAGACTGGACCTTTCCATTTGTATTTGCTCATGTCTCTACAGGGAGCTAGTTATGGGAATATCAAGCTTACATTGGAGTTTGTTATCTGCAGTGGGTTAGTGTTGTGCGTACTTTTGTGTTGCGTTGTAGGATAGCAAGGTGCAGAATTATTCTTTAATAAATATAATCACAATATTAGAATGTTTTAAACTCAATGGTATTACTCCATCAGTTTGTCATTATAACTTATACTCATATCATTAAACAATTACATTGTTAACAGTGAATCACATATTTATTGTAAGCACAAAGGTGCCTATTGAATGTCAGTGGCCCAAGCAAACGAGCTAAGGTTTTAACACAATCCCTTACATATATATGTAAGACATATCACACTGAGTTAAGTAAATACATACCAAAACTTTTCCATTCTATTGATAAAAGAAAAAAAATTAGATACAATTTTAATTATATAATGACATCCGTGTTTAATGGCTACTTTAAAGAAAGAAAAAAAAAGACGCTTCACCTCTCTGCTGTCTATTCCGTTTAGATCTAAACACATGGGCGCCCACATAATTTTTTTTTGGGATGGAAGGGGTGCAAGCTGCCAACAATGGCCTCAGACGTAGCATCCAC
This sequence comes from Biomphalaria sudanica, assembly GCA_036873155.1. NCBI lineage: Eukaryota > Metazoa > Mollusca > Gastropoda > Planorbidae > Biomphalaria > Biomphalaria sudanica. The sequence continues at coordinate 33,621 of JAZGLO010001376.1, forward strand.
TTTCTTGTTACGGAGAATAATATTAAATAAAAAAAAAACAGGATCCCCACCCCTTCATCCATATACGATATTAAATGCACTGAAAAAAAATATTCCAATATCTATATTGTTATAAACCTGGCGGTGACACAGAGGGGGGGGTGTAGACAGCCGACGCAAATCGCCCCATTCCAGCACTAGTCGAGCGGTCAACCGTGACGTGGTACGAAGATCAGCTAAGACAGTTCGGGAAGGATCTGTGTTGTAAGTAGAGCTTACGAGCGTCATGAGGGATGTAGTCAGGGGACCACCCAGAAACGTCGAGGTCTGCAACAGGGACCATATATAAAGAGCGGAGGTGTCACAGTCAAGACGGTTCACTACAGCCCTGTTCAATACAGTCCGGTCGACTACAGCACAGTGCTATGTGGTTCAGCGGTGTGGTTCTGTACGGAGCATTTCGACGGTTCAGTGCGGAGTACTATCAAGTACAGTCAAGACGAACGGCGTCTTGGTCTTGGTCTGTGATCGAGTCCGACACAACGTGCCTAGTGTGTGAAGTCAGTCCTGATCTGTTCAACCCAGTGCACGCTCGGAACGAGACGGAGAGGCCAGTGCAAGAGTTGGTACGGTTGATACGGAGAAATATTTGTACAGCCTGTGTTACGTGTTGCCAATTGTACAATATTGGCTTTGATTATTGGACATTATACCTTTACGTTATATTGGAGCCCTGAGTTGTCAAGTTCTTTAAGTTGGTGGTTTCGTGTGGTGCAGTTTGCAGAGAGCCTTGATAGTGAGATTCGTTACAATATATTGAAGCCAATGTTCGGATCCGGAATATATATATAGGCTCTACTAATTTATGAAATAAAAAATAATAAACATGTGAACAAACTATTTAATCTACTCTTTGTTCAGTCTTTACGGGCTGCCGGTCTCTCCCTACGGTCTGCCGGTCCCTCCCTACGGTCAATCAAACATAACACCGCAACTTAAGCTGCCAAAATTGTCAATAACTTGATTAATGCTTTTCGTCGCGATAAACGCTTATCATGCACAGTGCTGACATTTTTCTTTACTTTCCAGTTTCTGCACCGTCTTAGGATGCAGACAATCACTATTGCTCGAAAAGCGAGACGCTACTAAAGACACTAACGAGTCAAGATACGAAATGTAAAGCCGTGTTTTTATAATAATTTAGAACTCCCAAAATTCAAACATATGGGTTTTTTTTTGCTCGGTGTGTCTGTTGACTGTAAATTGTAGGCAGCACCAACTTCCAGCAGTTTTGCCTTAATTGGCATGTCATCCCTGATGTGTCTCTTGGCATGGTCAAGTTTTGATTATGTCATGAAGATAGCAGTTCAGCAGCTTTTATGTTAAGTTGAACAGATTGCAACTGCAAGGGAAACTGGTTAAAGAACAGATGAATAATTGACGACCATGAAAAGACAAATGAGAAACACGCGAGGATCAGACACTGATTATACATGTGCAGCTTGACTGTTTTTACGCAGCCGTTAAGATCCGCCAAATAGTCAAAGTTCTTCTCAAAGTATTTTCTTTTAAAGCGTGAATGGATTCTTATTTATCAGTCGATCGTGTCTCACACAAAAGAGGTAAATTTAGCACTAAAAGCTCTCGTTTGGGACTGTTACAGAAGAAATAGCCTTCTTGACGACACTAACAACAGCATTACGTATGCCTGAAACGTTATTGATTGATTGGTTAATTGATAAGAATGTTAACTCTTTCTCTCCTAAATGACGATACCAGCGTTGATTCCACCAGAATGTGGTAAATGATTACAGAGAGAAAGAGTTAAGTCTGTCGGACGTGCAGCAGACAAAATCTGCTTTTGGATATTTCCCACGAATCCTTGCCTGAACACAGTTCTGAATGTTAGCTTTCACGGGCAGCCATCGTAGCCGTTTGCCAAGTAGTTTGTCCATGTCTAGACTGTATATCATGTATTCTTTGACAATGAGATAAGACACAGACAGTGCGTAGCTCTGAACAACAGGAACAAAACAACTGAAGTATTCTCGAATGCAATCGCCATCAAATGCAAGTGCAACTAACTGCAAACCTATAACAAATTGACCATGGTCGGCCACCAACTCATGTTTAACTATTCTATTTTACTACAATAAAAGCTTATCCTTACAACTGTACTTCAGTGGAAGCACTACTTGTTAAATAATAATAGATTTGAAGGTGTACGAAATTGACTAAAATTTAGAATTTAGAGAGGTGCCTAGGCTAGCCTACTCCAACAATAATGTATCCTTACACCTGTACTTCAGTGGAAGCACTACTTATTCACTTGCTACTATAAGATAATTGATTTGAGGGTGCAAAAAATTGTCTAGAATTTGGATACTCAGAATCCAGAAGAGTGCAAGTGCACCACCTTGCACCCACTAGAGGCGCCCATGTCAGGACTGAACACGTAGAGAAGCGAGTGAAAAATTTCTTTTTACCCTATCTTTTTGCTTTCTGGGTTTTAGGTCAACTGCTGGTTTGGGTTATACATCTAACGGTTGATGTGCGGACTTGACAGACAGAAGGATTAAGTTAATGCATTTTTTCTTTGTTTGTTTTTGAACATTTGAATTGTTTTGCATCTCGTCATCTCATTGGTATATTTACATAAAGAATACGGTCACTTTTCGTTTGGCGCGCTTTGCTTCGGAGCTGGGGCTAAAGCATGCAACTCAAGGAGGGATCAAGTGAAGAGAGGTGGTGTCCCTTTTTGTAAACAGAGCTGTAAGATGATCACAAAAAAACAAATATCCGTCTTTTTCACCAGCTCTTTTAGCTCTGGCCTACAGGGTTCACTGTTGCTGCCTACGTCTTTACCTACAGGGTTCTCTGTTGCTCCCTAGGTTTTTTCTTACAGGGTTCTCTGTTGCCACCTCTGTTTTTTCCTACAGGGTTCTCTGTTTTCACCTCTGTCTTTACTTACAAGGTTCACTGTTGCCACCTCGGTCATTTCCCCTCAGGGTTCACTGTTGCAGCCTCGGTCTTCACATTCCCACAGGGTTGTCTGTCGCCTCTAATTACAGTGTTCAATTTCTTGCCACTAACAATTTCCATGTCGCTTTTAATTCTCAAACTCAGTTTTACATTTCTTTGTTTTTGCGCTTGTTTTTGTTTTATTTTTGTTGACAAGCTTCGGATAAATCCAGACCTGTTTTTTTTTCATTTGGCCTCTGTTTTATGGTTTTGTTTACCCGACAAAAAATCGCGGACAAACTAGCGCCGATACAATAGCGCGAAATTTCCAGACGAAATAGCGCAAGGTAAAGTATCGTGTACTCATTTGTAGTATGTGTAATAAGTACTAGATTTGATTACAGTGAAGATCTTTCTACCACCACTACCACTACTACTATTACCACTTCTAGAAATATTTTCACTTTCACCACTTCTACCATCAACATTACAACCACTATGATCATTACCATTACCACTACCACCACTACTATCATTACCACTACCACTACCACCACCACCACCACCACCACTATCACCAACATTACAACAACTATGATCATTACCATTACCACTACCACCACTACTATCATTACCACTACCACTACCACCACCACCACCACCACTATCACCAACACTACAACCACTACTTAGACTTAGACTAAGACTGCTTTATTGATCCTTACGGAAATTTCTTGTGATTACAAGGACTCTTTTCTCATATAAAGACAACACAACAGAAAAATACACACAAATACAACAGACAACATAAAGAGTTCATTCAGCGACTACACACAGGTATCTTGGTGCATTTCATGTTCCCTGATCATTGAGTGGCGGTGATAGAGTCTGACCGAGTGAGGTACGAACGAGTTTTTGTACCGCTTCGTTCTTGTTTTGATTGACAGCAGTCGCCCACTTCGCAACGACCTGACGTAGTTCTGATGGAGAGGGGGGCCGTTGTCTTCCATGATTTTTTGATTTTACTTAGGCACTTTTGTTCAAAAAGTTCCTTTAAATGTGGTAATGTTGTAAGTGTAATTTTAGATGCTTTTTTAATGATTTTTTTTCTAGACGTCGCAACAGTTAAGATGAGGAGTTGCCTTGCCAACAAGTTATTCCGTATGTTAGCAGATTTTGTATAGTCGCACCGTAAAATGTCTCAAGGATCTTCTGGCTTAGTTAAAGCTGAGTTTGTATAGAAAAAAGAGTCGCTGGGCTGTTTTCTTTGTCAGAGTTCCAAGGTGGTCTTCCCATGAAAGCTTGTTGTTGATGATAACGCCTAGATATGTATATGCCATTACTTGTTCTATAGATAGTGTTTTTTTGCAGTTCACGTATAGTATGTTTTTTCTTTCTAAAATCTATTATAAGTTCTTTAGTTTTTGTTACATTCAGTTCTAGAAAGTTGTCGGTGCACCAGTTTGTAAACTCTTCTATCAAGATTCGATACTGAGTTTCGTCTCCTGAAATAAGACCGACTATGGCAATATCATCATCGAATTTAATGAGTTTAACTGGGTCATAGATGCTTCTTATGTCATTAGTGTAAAGAGTGTATAGTACAGGAGAAAATACACAACCTTGTGGAGCAACCGATTTGATGTTGTTGACTTTAACATACATTCTAAGTTTAGAACCCATGCTTGTAAGTAAAGGCTTAATTTCAAGTTACTCAGTTTGTTTATCATTAGATGTGGCTGTATGGTATTGAAAGCCGAGGAGAAATCTACGAAGAGGACTACCACTACCACTACCATTACTACCAATAAAAGTTCTACCACTACCACCACTACCACCACTACCACTACCACCACTACCATTTCTATCACTACCAACACCACTATCACCACTACCATTTCTATCACTACCACCACCACTACCGCTACCACTACCATTACTACTACCACTACCATTACTACCACTACCATTACTACTACCACTACCATTACTACCACTACCATTACTACCACTAACTTTACTACCACTACCATTACTACCACCACTACCATTACCACCACTACCATTACTACCATTACCACCATCACTACCACTACCACCATCACTACCACTTCCACCACTACCATTACTACCACTACCATTACTACCACTACCATTACTACTACCACTACCATTACTACCACTACCACTACTACCACCATTACCATTACCAACACTACCACCATTACCATTACTACCACTACCACCACAACCACCACTACCATTACTACCACTACCACCACAACCACCACTACCATTACTACCATCACTACTGCCACTACCACTACTAACACCACTAGTACTACTACAATAACTAACTAATCATTTGAACATAGAAATACTTGCTTACCTTTAGCTTCATCTTTTATAATATCACTCAATTTGTATAATTCGTGTTTAAGCTCAAGATATCTTTTGTCATTGAGAATCGCAGAGGCATACTCTTTCCGCAAATTTCTCTCCACCAATAGCTCTTCCACTAAGCTCCTTTCTACCAGCTTGAAATCAGAAGAATAACACCCATAGGTCGAACTGACTATGTAAATATATAAAGGTAAACACTAGTATTATACTACTGTTAAAAACAGTTACAAAACTTACTTCTACAGACTATATTTCAAAGTCATGACTACTAACTGGTAAGCTCTATGACTAAAACGTAACTTGTTATTACCTGACTTGTGCCAAGAACAACTAAGCCATTTCATTTTCACGATCGCTAATACCAGAGGAGAAATAATTATTTATTTGCCAATTCGTCTGCTTACATCCACACTGATGTCATCACATCTAGATGTCATCTACGAATTGGCACAGTTGAACGTGAGTGATTCACGCATGAACACGAAACATCTATTTGAAAATGTGTGTGTGAGAGAGATTGTGTGTGTGTGAGAGAGAGATTGTGTATGTGTGTGTGTGAGAGAGAGATTGTGTGTGTGAGAGAGAGAGAGATTGTGTGTGTGAGAGACAGATTGTGTGTGTGTATGAGAGAGAGATTGTATATATGTGTGTGTGTGAGAAAGAGATTGTATGTGTATGTGTGTGTGAGAGATTGTGTATGTGTGTGAGAGAGAGATTGTGTGTGTAAAAGAGAGATTGTGTGTGAGAGAGAGAGATTGTGTGTGTGAGAGAGAAAGAGATTGTGTGTGTGTGAGAGAGAGATTGTGTGTCTGTGATAGAGATTGTGTGTGTGTGTGTGAGATTGTGTGTGTGGGAGAGAGAGAGATTGTGTGTGTGTGTGTGGAGAACATTAATACAGATTGGAATGTAAGGAAAGCAGTTAAACTTAGTGTAGCATAACTTTATCACTGTTATACTACAAGTAAGCCTCTGTTTTGAAATCAACTATTGAAAATAATACAAGAAATTAGTCTCATGGAATATATTGGCAGATTGAATTTGTGAGAATCTGTTATCTATTCAAACTTCCGCGGGACGGCCGTTTTATTCGAAAAAATATTGTGCGTATAAAGAGGAGGAGCGTAATAGTGTGTTGGTAGATTGAAAGCTACCACTGAATGGCCTAAGAAGTGTTTATGCATATTCCATAATAGAGGGTTGCGGGCCGTTCAACTAATACTTCAGTATTCACAGATATTGCAAAATTAATTACCTAAAGTCGCCTTGAAAAATGGTTATTGTTATTTGTTTCTCACGCATTCTCCGATCAAGTTGATACTTTGAGCAACTATTTATTGTACCTAACAAAACACGAGTCACTAAAAAATACACAATTAGTTAATTAATTATTTTGTTTGATATCGAATAAGGGAAATATCTTGTACATTGGTAGATATAGTTTTAAGGACAGAGTTCTTCGGTTTAGACACGCTTTGATGTTGTTTTAAAGGATTTTTAAAATTCTGCTAGTCTTTATTATTTTTTTCCACCTGGTCCTCCCAGTCATAAGACTAAGACTAAAACTAAAGACTAAAGACAAAGACAAAGACAAAGACTAAAGACTTAAGACTTAAGACTAAGAATGCTTTATGGAAACACGTTGTGATTACAAGGACTCTTTTGTAACATAAAGACAACACAACAGAAACATACAACTAAATAGAATGCTGCCGACGCTGGGGCAAATACAAGTGAAACACTAAAGTCACTGATCCAATAAAATCAAATAAAACAACAGTCACAAAATTGATAAATCTTGTTTCGGGTAGTTGGTAGCACACACAGACTTACCCGAAAGTATTGTGAAGAGAAACAAGGATACAACACTTTGAACTAACATATTGTAGATGTGATGTAACTGCATTAAGTTGCAAGAATCTGTGTGGTGTCAGAAGCGGGCTGTCTTTTAAAAACCTCTTCTCTTGGCACGTGTCAGCTTTTGGTTTGTAATCGATTCTGGCAATAATCTTAGAGAAGTAATTACGTTGAGCGTTGTGGGAGTTATACAAACAAAAACAAACTAGATATATCTTTATTCCATTGTTTGCGTTGTATTTTTGTAGAAAGTTTATTTCAACTCACTCTGGTATAAAGTTTGTACACGTTATTTCTCCAACATCCAATCTCGGATCGAGCTGAAATTTTGCACAATTATTTCTTTTACTTGACAACACAAGAATCAATAACTAAATTAGCCAATTAATTTATAAACTATTGGTAATTTTTTTTTTGGTTGGTACAATGAAAAGAAATTGAACTTGACTAATGTGGTGGTAAAAGATGAAGTAGTCCCCTTTATATGTCGCTACTGTAAACTGAAAGAAACAATAAATAGCTATATAACTTATCTTCTCTACTCATAAGTACCTCACAAGCAGAATGGTTAGCACGTCGGCCCGAGGAGGCGCCAGTTTTCACAGCGCGACGCCATGATGCTCTGTCATGTACTTTTGTCTCCCAGCTGGCTGGGTCTATGCTGAACGCCTTCAGAGAAGCTTTGAGGTTGCCTCTGAAGCGTTTTCTTTGTCCGCCTTGCGAGCGCTTTCCTTCGCTTACTTGGTCATACATGAGTCGTTTAAGGATGCGGCGGTCTTCCATTCTGCAGATGTGTCCTGCCCATCGCAGCTGGGACTGCATCAGGATTGTGTTGATGCTTTGCAGACACGCTCTTCGTAGGGCTTCAGTATTTAGTATTTTGTTGTTTTTTTTGCTATTCGACATTCAGTATTTTTCTTAGACATGTCATGTGGAAGTGATTCAGTTGTCTTTTTTTTCGTATGTGTAATTAATTACTGGTAATTCATTATTTTGTTAAATAACAACAAGGGAAACTAATACTTCAGTTTTCACAAATATGGCTAAATTTGTTGTGTTTAGTCCCCATAAAAATGTTAATGCTATTTCTCCCTCAGGCATACTCAGATCAAGTTATATTTTAGACAAATATTAATTATACCTAACAAAACACGAATCAGTGAACAAAAAATACTCAATTACTCAATTAATTATAAGTATTGAATTATTTTGTTTCATATCGAATAAGGACAATAACTTTGTACATGATAGGTTGATATAGTTTTAAGGACAGTGTTCTTCCCCATAGATAAGCTTATTTTTTTTAAAGAAGGATCTTTAAACCTTTTTTTTAAAACAAAAACTACACACTGAACCCAAAACGATCCATTTCGCTGTCCATCGAATTCTAGAATCTTTCAGGTATACTTTTATAATCCCGAGAATTCACTTTTTACAGAAAAAGAATGCCACTGACCACTTTATTGGCATCATAGAACATGTATCCACTGCTTCACAGACTCAGGGGCGGACTGGCTATATGGGCATTCGGGCAAATGCCCGGTGGGCCGGTACCCAAATGGGGTTGGTAGGGCCAGGAAAGGGCCGCATGGATGTCCCTCTGAGCGTTGTGTTAAAACAAAACGTTCACAGACTCTACAGTGTAATACTATTTTATTTTCATAACATTGTGATAGCCTACACCCGTAGATAGTGCCACTAGTAAGGCTTCATTCTTTTAGGGCCTACACATTTAGCGATTAAAAAGCAGCATAAGGTATACATTATCAAACTTAACATAATGACTTAGAGGACAGTTAGGTCTAGAATGGTATGCCCATCATACGATATACAAGTTATGGGCCGGATTGTATAGAAATGCCCGGGCCAATTTCGACACCCAGCCCGACCCTGTAATCACAGTGAAACATATCTGGCATTGTCAGCACTCAGCACTGACAACATATTCGAGTCTTTCAATCTCAGGTTGAGCTCATGCAAAGTTTTGTGTATTCACTTTTTGTACGTTGTTTAAAAAAAACTATTTATCGAAAAGTTAATTTTTTAGCAAAAAGGAAAAAACACTTGTATCAGTGAACATCATCCTCTGGGGTCTCCACTTGACGGGTTCCCCAAATGAGTGTGCCAGATTTGTTTTATTATATTAAAGATTTCGTCATTATCTCAGGTCATGATGTCCAATGCCAAAACCAAAATGCAGGGGCCCCTAAGGAGTTCAAGACCCCCCGGGGACCCCCAAATCCCTAGCTACGCCAATGATTTGTATGTAAAACAGTTAGAATTTAGTTTACATCAGGACTGCTGTATCGTTGTATGGTCTGTCATCTGTTGGTCTCGTTAGTCCTGGACTGAAACTCTGCCCGCTCTGCTAACCTTGCCTATGCCGAAGGCCGACCCTGATGCAATTATCTTCAGATCTGAAAGAACACCCGAAACATGTATAACCAAGAAACACACACACACACGCACGTTTGGATTACTCTTTGTAACTGAATGCAGCTATAATAGTTGCTCTAGTAACTGGCTTATTTTAATCACACCGAGATTCAGCACATTCTATCCTCCTAGTGTTGAGCCCTTGCTTTGTCCTGGTAGTGTATTTGAACCTATGTTTACATCAGTACATTGTGAATCAAGAGTTAACTATACTTGTATTTTATCGATAAGACGTTTCCTTATTGACTGCATCCACTTCTACCAATTATAGAGAACTGAATATATTGATGAATAGACATGTCTTTTTTTCCTAGTTCACTGTGTTCTAAGCGTGAGAGTAATTACATATTTGCATCATGATACAGTCTGGGTGTTATAAACGTAAAGATAAGAGAGTCGAGAACCATGTCTGTATAGTATGGCTTTAATACACTGAATGACTACACAACACACATTTCGTGAACACATTCTCACGGACGAGTTACAAGCACATGTAAACATAAGAACGACAACCGATACAGAATATAATTTTCATAACATTCACCCCCGGTTCAAATAATGCTAACTAGTATTATAAACAATAGAAGAATTAGGTAAGTGCAGAATAATAATAGAGGTTCAAGTAAACAAACAATGTAGAATAGCATGACATAATGTTACATGTTGATATAAGTAAGTGTAAATCAAATAGCTTATTAAAATATATCATAAGAGATCAAATAGATGAAATATCTCATTAAACGCAAGTCAACAAAACCAAATGAAAGTAGTAAAATAAACAAATGTCATTTTGGAGACAAAACTAAACGTCAAAGTAAGAGTTATAGTAAGCTGAAAAGCTTTTACACTTTATAGTTGGGCCTAGTTCTCCTTACTCTAAGATTGTATGTATGTGTAGTTTCATCTGCTTGAGTTTCGGACGGTCTGGCTATGTCTTCATGGTGCTGGTGGTTTCTTCAGGCATGATAGAATCAGTAGGTTGATTCCTGGGAGGTGAGCTTTGGATGGGGCAGCCAATATCAAGCTCTGTTCTACTCTAATTCTCATTTTCTAAAATTTTTTGTTCCTCCCTAGGGGCTAACATTCGTAATGAGACAGTTTCCTCTCGACCGGTTGGTGTTCGGATTACAGCGTACTGAGGGTTGCATGTTACCAAATCAACTTCATCTGATATGGGTTCGTATTTAGATGATCTAACGTTCTTCTTTAGCAGGACAGGACCAGGAGAGAGAGAGAGAGAGAGAGAGACAAAGGGGAAAGAGAGAGAGAGAGAGAGAGAGAGAGACAAGGGGGAAAGAGAGAGAGAGAGAGAGAGAGACAAGGGGGAAAGAGAGAGAGAGAGAGAGACAAGGGGGAAAGAGAGAGAGAGAGAGAGAGAGAGAATGTATGAACGCTTTACCAACTAAGAAATATTTCCATTTCCTCAGCGACTCAACAATGGCATATGCTTCTTTCTCAACTGAAGAATGTTTTCTTTCACTTTTTGTTAATGAGCGAGAGAAGAAAACAACGGGCCGGCCATCTTGGTTGAGGGTAGCTGCAATGGCTATATCAGAAGCATCCGTCTCAACGGTTAAAGGGCGATTCGGATCAGTAGTATATACGGCGCTTTTTCAAGCTCATTTTTCAAACTTTCAAATGTTCTTTTGACTTCTTCGGAGACAGGAAATTGTTGATTTCTTGTTAACAGGCTAATTTTTGTTGAGAAGTTAGGTTTCCACTGTGAGTAGTAAGCCAGAAGACCCACTACTCGTTTCTGTTCACGCATGTTCACTGGTACGGGTAATTCCCTTAGAGCGCGAAATCTCACAGGATCCGGCTTAAGTTGTCTTTTGGAAATCTCGTATCCTAACAGTCTCACTTTAGCAGTGCTAATTTCACTTTTTGTTTTATTAAGACTGATTCCATACTTTTGAGCACTATCAAGAAATCGCTGTAGGTTTCGGTCGTGTGATTCAGAGTCCATACCGCAGATGGTCACATTGTCCACATAAGCAAAAGTGTCAGTGAGTCGTCTTTCTTCGATGATTTTGTCAATCATACGCTGAAAACAGGCGACTCCATTCGTAACGCCAAACGGAATCCGACGGAATTGATACAGTTTCCCGCATGCTTCGAAGGGACTTTCCTCTTCTTTTATAGGAATCTGATGGTATGCACTTTTCAGGTCTAAAGTGCTATATATAGAGTATTGCGAAATCTTCTCTGCCAGTTCGTCAATTCTGGGCATAGGGTAGGCGTCTAGTAGAGTGAACCGGTTTATGGTTTGGCTGTAGTCCACAACCATTCTAGATCTAGATCTACCTCAGTCAACACTAAACTTAAAAAGGAAACAACAGTCATAATCAATCATCACACTTTAGATCAATGCAACTTCAAAAATAACCTAACATACACATCAATAACATTAAAGAAGATTACCCATCACAAATGGAAGTTCTCAATCAGACATAGTAGAAATAAATAACCTTTCACTGTTAATATTAATAGCAGGAGATGTAGAGTCAAATCCAGGGCCTAGATCTAAAGATAGATGCAACATCTGCAAAAAAGTATGCACCATGAAACAGAAAGCCATTCAATGTGACACCTGCGATGAATGGTACCATGCATCATGTCTCCATATGAATACACCTGTGTATTATGCCTTAGGCAACAAAGATGCATCATGGCACTGTGTACCGTGTGGGTTACCTCAGTTTACATCAGGACTGTTTGATTCCTTTGATGCGGACACTTCTAACCCATACAACATCTTAAACACCATCCCAAAACCAACTCACCAACCACTAGCCAGATCCACTCCTGTTAAACCTAAATCTACTAAAATTAATACAACAGCCTCACTAAACAAACCTCCTAAAGAAGTAATACCAAAATACCTTAAAACCTTAGTAATAAATTTTCAAAGTATTAGGAACAAAACAGCAGACTTAGAAATTTTATTAGAATGTGAGAAACCAGACATAATTGCAGGAACAGAAACTTGGCTACATCCTGAAATTTATAATGCAGAAATTTTCAATAGTAATTATGAAATTTTTAGAAAAGATAGGGCTGATAATCATGGAGGAGTTCTTTTAGCAATAAAAAACACTCTTATAGCAGAAGAAATTACCTTACCTAACTCAAAAAACATAGAATCTACATTTTGTAAAATTAATACCACCTCAACATCCCTTATAATAGGCAGCATTTACAGACCACCAAATTCTAGTTTAGAATACATGCAGGAACTATGTAATCAGATTACTACACTTAAAGAGACAAATAAAAATGCAGTTTTTTGGATTATGGGTGACTTCAACCTACCTGATTGTGACGAGATGTTTAATTATTCAATAGTTGGCTAGTTTATTTAAGTCTAGGGGAGATTTATTAATTTTATCCCGCTCACATATAAGATTTTGTACAGGCACACCGCAACTAACAGTAAGAACAGACCAATATTATAAGTTTATAAATAAAAATAATTTAATAAATGAAAGTTTACAAAAGATAAATGATCAAATAAATTTATAATTAAGAAATGAAATGAAGGTGCTAATATTTAATATAACTGCTCATCATGGATTGCTAATTGGTGAGTGATTGGAAAAGAAGAAGAGTGTTCCTATGCCTTGAGTACTTATACTCTTTGCTGCTAGCCCGTGGGTTGTGGGTCGTCTTCTGGCGGTCGAAGGACTAGCACTCAGAAGGATGATTCATCCGGCTCTGTCTTAGGACGTCGGCTCGGGATAGTCTCTATGCTGTAGGCAAGCTGGCTCTAGGGTGAGGCCGCTGCCTGTTTAGCAGTAGAGAGGGTTGGTGCTGCAGACTAAGTTGTAGTGGGGTGATCTCTCAGCTGTGATCTCTAGCTCGTAGAGAGCCGTGCTAACTCAACACCAGTTTGTCTTCTGCAGCGAAGGTTGCTCTAATCTGTCGGCATTAGGCAATAGCTATAGGGCAGTGGACAGTTTGGGCCGGGTACTGGGCAGATGATACTGGGCAGTATAAGGCACTGTGGACACTGGTCAATATGTTAAGGCCAAGGACAGTAGGCAATGCCTTCTTGCTAACAGGTATATAATTGGGGGGGGGGGTGTATCTGGTGTGGTCTGCCCCGGTTACAGCTTTGGGTGGAGATCTGGTGGTTGTAGCAATCGGGTGTAGCAATCGTGCGTAGCAATCAGGGGTAGCAACCAGGGGTAGCAACCAGGGGTAGCAACCAGGCTGGGGATAAGACAGACAATTAGGAACCTTCTAAAGGCATTGAGCAGGGATTCCCATATGCCTTGCAATCAATCAGATGTAGGCATTGGTATCAATCCCAATAAGGCATTTAAGACAATTAAGTATAAAATCTTAAAGCATGCGTATAACTCAATAACAAAAGATACAAGTAAGATAACCACAATAAATGTGTCATCATACAATGTAGGATGATACTAGTCAAGATTCATCCATTAAATTTGATTACGACGATAAGCAATCAGTTATAGTACAATGGGGAATGAGCATATTATATACTAAAGGATAAGATGAAAATAAAATACTATGGATCGAGATACAATGATAAGGGTTTGATATAATTAATCACAAATAAACTCATCTAAGGAATTATAAGTTCACAAGTGTGTGAGACATAATAATATGTATGAGGGATATAATAGAAAAGTGAAATAATTAATTCCACATGGGCTCTGTAAGTTCAGAGCACTGTGATCTAAGTTCATAGACAGTACTTAGATTCACGAAAGGTTATTGCTTACATCAATCACTAAGATACAGGAATGGATGAAACATAACACATCAAATATAATAACTATGGCCTCAAACTTGGACAATCATAGCGGCATTAATAATACTATATGAAGATATAGCATTGACATAGAATAGCACAATGTACATACACAATAATGTCATAATGTAATGATGGGGAACGTGGTTGTGTACTAATGTGTACTCACACATTCCTATAAGATAAAATAAGTATAGTAAAATGTTTACACTTACCCGTTTGTCCCTAATGAAACCTCACAACTAAACTTCCTAATAGAGGAGACTATATGAATCCTAGCGGGCCTAACTTGGAATGCTTTGGTCTCTCTCTATATATAGTTGGGGCATTTCGTTTAACGGGTGGGGAAGAAAGTATGTGATTTTCTCACAGGTATCGATGTACCGGAATTGTCAGGCGTCATGTCCGATTTATGGCCTGTACGGTGAGAGTAGGGACTAGGACGAATATGCATTTGTCCAGTCCGGGTGCAACGCTATTCTTAGAGCGGTGCGTATCCTGCGGGGGGGGGGGGGTTAGAAAGGGGGAATGGGCGTGAAAAGTTATTAAGGATGCCGCGACCATTGTGTGCTGGTCAGCTGTCCAGCGGTCAAAAATTAAAAGTTAGCCCTAGAGAAGCCAGTTAATGTTTTACGACGAGATTCGTCCCGTGAGAAACAGTACGAGGGGAGATAAATCCTACAAGAATTCAGTTATGGGTGGACAGGAAAATAATGATTAAATTAAAATTTAAAGTTTCTCACGGTTGGCTGGGAACAACTCAAATGAATTTTTGTATGCAAGTTTCGTATCGTCACATACCCACCCACTTAAAAAGTATTCGCAGAATACTATTAGTACTTGCATACAAGTTTCATTTGAGCTTTGTCGTTGTCCAGTCTAATGGTCCTAAGGGAAAAAAAATTAATCTGATTTCGAGGAACGAGTCGTAAGGAAGATTTGGCGTCCAGGTATCCGTTTAAAGTCTAATTTCGATCCCACCGTGGACTGTTGTGTTTGGGTGGAAAATAACGTGACCTGGGGTTGAGGTCAGGTTTGTTTGGGTACCTGTGCGTCCTACCTGAGGCGGTGAGGGGCGATGGGGCAGAGTTGCAATATGATGGACTGAGCGGGAATCGGTGGTTACTACCACTTTCGTGATTCCATGCAGGTATCATATTTATACGTGGGGGCCAAGATTGTTGACCACGCCAACGCCTTCTGACACTGTCAATGTCAGGAATTAGGGGTTTAATTCCCTTAGTTCGGTTGAACTGAGGTTTTAAGTGATGGCGTCCAGTGTTTGACTGATTTGGCCCATCCTTCTGTCTAGTCGTTCTACCGACTGGCAGGGAAAAATATGGCTTCTTGACATTTCCCAATGGTACGTATTGGGAGCCAAGAATAAAGTCGTACGCGGGTGACTCCATAACAGCAGCGTTTATGGTCCCGTGCACGTATCGACATTCTACATGAACCTTCGCTATGGGCAAGATCATTGGAGGTGTAGTTTTGTCGACGGTTTGGATCTCTACCGTTTCACCGGTGAGATCTGCTGAATCGATCAGCGTTTTACTAACTATAGCACTAAAAGTACAGGCGCTGTCAAATATTATATAAGTTCTCACGCCGTTTATTAGGGCCTGCTCTACACCTGGGGGTGATGTAGAGGGGTGAGGAGGTATACAAGGGGTTTCTGGGTCTACAGGGTTACCAGTCTTGGGCCGTCGAACGGTGATCAGGGCCGATACGACATGTTGGGTATGTTGTTGTCGAGTCCTCCTGTCGTCACGCGTGTTTTGTGAGTCACGGTGAGAGGGGTGGTAGGAATTATTCTGGCGTGATTGATGGGAAGGGCGGTTCGACTGGTTGGATTGGTGTTGTGATGGGACACGTACCTGGTTGGGTTGATTTTTGTTGTGAGGTGTGGGTTGGGCAGGGGAGGTTTCGCTAGTTTGTGGTTCTGTTACGGGTGTTTTAGCTTTCTGGTCTCGTCTGGCAGCTATGTATCGGTCAGCGGCAGTTGCAATGTCACAAGGGTCAATCACCTGTTGCTCATTGACATATATTCGAGTTTCCTGCGTTAAGCAGTCTCGAAGCTGCTCAGCCAGAATAAGGTTTCTAAGACCTTCAAACGTTTCGGGCATTTTGCTTAGGGCTAGCCATTTCCCGAGGTATTTGTCCAGCCTGTCGCAAAGATTGACATAAGTTTCTTTGCGCTCAAGGCGGGACCCTCGAAATTTCTTGTGGTATGATTCAGAGGTTAGCTCAAATTGAACCAGTAGTGCCTCTTTTAGGGCTTCAAAGTCCTCCCGTTGGTATGAGGGGAGCTTTGTGTAAGCCTCGTAAGCTTTGCCTCTAAGGCATTGAGCTAGTCTAAAACACCACCTATCCTTGGGCAAGCTATAATAGCGTGCCACCTCTTCGAATCGTGTTAAGTAAACCTCAACACTTTCGCTCTTCTCATCGAAGGGCTCGAAGGGGATGTTGGGTGAGCTACTTGAGGACCCTTGGCTGGAAGCTGGGCTAGCAGGCTGAGAATCAGCGACTGTGCGAGCCGTCTCATTCTCTTGAGCTATTTTAGCTCTTTCCGTCGCCTGTCTCTCCCGCTCCATGGCTAACTCATGCTCATTTTTGAGTCTCTCGTGTTCGAGTTTTTCTTTTTCTAATGCTAGCTCGTGCTCATTTTTGAGTTTATCATTTTCGTTTTTCTCCCTCTCTATTGCTAACTCGAATTCTCGTTCTCGAGCTAACTTCTCCTCTAATTCCCATTCATCCAACTTTTGTCGGATGTAGTCAGAGCGATCTTTCCCTTCTAATTCTAACAATGCTGCTGTCTCTGTCAGCTCTTGTATTTTTAGTTTTCTGTCAGAGTCAGTTTTGGACCTTGTATTGCTGGCCATTATTTATGTATGAAAGAAATAAAATGGGAGAATATTAAGACTAAAAGGAGGGATATTATTAAATTAAGAAGAGCGTTATATGAAACCCGTATGCAACAACCACGTTGCCCGTAATAATAATATAATATTAGGCACAGTGATGCTACTTAAAATAACCACAAATAATAATATTAAACTAAGTTAATATGTGATTAAGTCTAAAATAAAATAGACATAAAATAAAGACTCTAGTAACACTCTTCACTCAGTTTGCAATCCGTTACTTTGAGATAAATAAAAAAAATATATTAGCTTTTTTGGAAAGTTCTACTGCTGTATGCCTGTGCCTGTCTGATATAGGATTCTAGTTACAGATCCCGTGACAAGACCCCATTAATATGTGACGAGATGTTTAATTAGTCAATAGTTGGCTAGTTTATTTAAGTCTAGGGGAGATTTATTAATTTTATCCCGCTCACATATAAGATTTTGTACAGGCACACCGCAACTAACAGTAAGAACAGACCAATATTATAAGTTTATAAATAAAAATAATTTAATAAATGAAAGTTTACAAAAGATAAATGATCAAATAAATTTATAATTAAGAAATGAAATGAAGGTGCTAATATTTAATATAACTGCTCATCATGGATTGCTAATTGGTGAGTGATTGGAAGAGAAGAAGAGTGTTCCTATGCCTTGAGTACTTATACTCTTTGCTGCTAGCCCGTGGGTTGTGGGTCGTCTTCTGGCGGTCGAAGGACTAGCACTCAGAAGGATGATTCATCCGGCTCTGTCTTAGGACGTCGGCTCGGGATAGTCTCTATGCTGTAGGCAAGCTGGCTCTAGGGTGAGGCCGCTGCCTGTTTAGCAGTAGAGAGGGTTGGTGCTGCAGACTAAGTTGTAGTGGGGTGATCTCTCAGCTGTGATCTCTAGCTCGTAGAGAGCCGTGCTAACTCAACACCAGTTTGTCTTCTGCAGCGAAGGTTGCTCTAATCTGTCGGCATTAGGCAATAGCTATAGGGCAGTGGACAGTTTGGGCCGGGTACTGGGCAGATGATACTGGGCAGTATAAGGCACTGTGGACACTGGTCAATATGTTAAGGCCAAGGACAGTAGGCAATGCCTTCTTGCTAACAGGTATATAATTGGGGGGGGGTGTATCTGGTGTGGTCTGCCCCGGTTACAGCTTTGGGTGGAGATCTGGTGGTTGTAGCAATCGGGTGTAGCAATCGTGCGTAGCAATGGGGTAGCAACAGGGGTAGCAACCAGGGGTAGCAACCAGGCTGGGGATAAGACAGACAATTAGGAACCTCCTAAAGGCATTGAGCAGGGATTCCCATATGCCTTGCAATCAATCAGATGTAGGCATTGGTATCAATCCCAATAAGGCATTTAAGACAATTAAGTATAAAATCTTAAAGCATGCGTATAACTCAATAACAAAAGATACAAGTAAGATAACCACAATAAATGTGTCATCATACAATGTAGGATGATACTAGTCAAGATTCATCCATTAAATTTGATTACGACGATAAGCAATCAGTTATAGTACAATGGGGAATGAGCATATTATATACTAAAGGATAAGATGAAAATAAAATACTATGGATCGAGATACAATGATAAGGGTTTGATATAATTAATCACAAATAAACTCATCTAAGGAATTATAAGTTCACAAGTGTGTGAGACATAATAATATGTATGAGGGATATAATAGAAAAGTGAAATAATTAATTCCACATGGGCTCTGTAAGTTCAGAGCACTGTGATCTAAGTTCATAGACAGTACTTAGATTCACGAAAGGTTATTGCTTACATCAATCACTAAGATACAGGAATGGATGAAACATAACACATCAAATATAATAACTATGGCCTCAAACTTGGACAATCATAGCGGCATTAATAATACTATATGAAGATATAGCATTGACATAGAATAGCACAATGTACATACACAATAATGTCATAATGTAATGATGGGGAACGTGGTTGTGTACTAATGTGTACTCACACATTCCTATAAGATAAAATAAGTATAGTAAAATGTTTACACTTACCCGTTTGTCCCTAATGAAACCTCACAACTAAACTTCCTAATAGAGGAGACTATATGAATCCTAGCGGGCCTAACTTGGAATGCTTTGGTCTCTCTCTATATATAGTTGGGGCATTTCGTTTAACGGGTGGGGAAGAAAGTATGTGATTTTCTCACAGGTATCGATGTACCGGAATTGTCAGGCGTCATGTCCGATTTATGGCCTGTACGGTGAGAGTAGGGACTAGGACGAATATGCATTTGTCCAGTCCGGGTGCAACGCTATTCTTAGAGCGGTGCGTATCCTGCGGGGGGGGGGGTTAGAAAGGGGGAATGGGCGTGAAAAGTTATTAAGGATGCCGCGACCATTGTGTGCTGGTCAGCTGTCCAGCGGTCAAAAATTAAAAGTTAGCCCTAGAGAAGCCAGTTAATGTTTTACGACGAGATTCGTCCCGTGAGAAACAGTACGAGGGGAGATAAATCCTACAAGAATTCAGTTATGGGTGGACAGGAAAATAATGATTAAATTAAAATTTAAAGTTTCTCACGGTTGG
The DNA here is from genome assembly GCA_036873155.1 of Biomphalaria sudanica. Classification (NCBI taxonomy): domain Eukaryota; kingdom Metazoa; phylum Mollusca; class Gastropoda; family Planorbidae; genus Biomphalaria; species Biomphalaria sudanica. Next base: position 53,499 of record JAZGLO010001376.1, read on the forward strand.
CTGGGAACAACTCAAATGAATTTTTGTATGCAAGTTTCGTATCGTCACACTGATATAAATTGGAAAACACTAACCATAGATAAACACCAAAACCTTAAGGACATAAATGAGCTTTTCATAGAAACTTTACACAACCTAAGTTTAGATCAAATGATTAAAAAGCCAACTAGATTAAACAACACATTAGATCTCTTCTTAACCAACAGACCTGGATTAGTAGTTGATTATGATATTATCCCTGGTCTATCAGACCATGAGATCATAAAAATACACAGTCAGATAAAAGCAGTAGCCAATACAAAAACCAAAAGAAAAATCTTACTCTGGAATAAATGTAACCTAACACAACTACACCAAGCTGCATTAAACTTTCAACAAACATTCTTATTAGAAAAAGACATTAACCAACCAGTCGATGACCTCTGGAATTTCATTAAAAACCATCTTAAAAGCATTATAGAAAATCATATACCAACTAAATACACATCAAACAAAATAAATAAATGCTGGTTTAATAATAGACTAAAGAAGCTTTGTAAACAGAAGGAAAACCTATATAGAAAATTTAAAGAAACCAAGGCAGAAAGAGTTTACAAAAAGTATATAAAAATTAAACACCTAACCCAAAAAGTAAGCAGACAGCTGCAGAGTGAATACATAAACAATGTAATATCTAAAGATAACAACAAAAACCTATGGTCATACATTAAGTCTAAGAAAATGGAAACAACAGGCATAGCGCCATTAAAAGATGAACATAACATAATACATAATGATAATGAAACTAAAGCAAACATCCTAAACAAATACTTTGCATCAGCATTCTCAGCCCCAGGAGACAAAGACATATTTCTTAATTTGAACCAAGTAGACAACATAGAAGATTTAGTAGTACAAGAAAATGGAATTAAAAAACTATTAGCCAACACCAAACCAAATAAAGCGTCTGGACCTGATGGTATTCCAGCTAGATTACTCAAAGAACTAAGCAATGAGCTAGCCCCAGTGTTCAAAATACTCTTTCAGGCATCGCTTAACCAGGGCAGAGTACCAAAGGACTGGAAAGAAGCTAATGTCACCCCCCTATTTAAAAAAGGAGAAAAATCTGATCCAGGAAACTACAGACCAGTATCACTTACCAGCATCACATGTAAAATACTAGAACACATAATATGTAGCAACATCATAAACCACTTAGACAAACATAATGTCCTCACCCCATACCAACATGGCTTTAGGAAATATAGATCATGTGAAACACAACTAATAGGACTAATTGATGATTTCTCAAAAGGTTTAGATAATAGTGAACAAATAGATGCTATCTTACTAGATTTTTCCAAGGCTTTTGACAAAGTTCACCACCATAGTTTGCTTAAAAAATTAAAATATTTCGGCATTAACGGTCCACTGTATCAGTGGATTAAAGATTTTCTGATAGGGAGAGAACAAACTGTAATAATAAATGGCTCTAAATCAACACCAATAACAGTAAACTCAGGTGTACCTAAAGGAACAGTCTTGGGTCCACTACTATTTTTAATTTACATAAATGATTTACCAAATTGCATTAGTTCAGGAACAAAAGTCAGATTATTTGCAGACGATTGCATAATATATAGAACAATAAAAACAAAACAAGACACAGATATTTTACAAAGAGAATTAGATGAATTACAGAAATGGGAATCAAATTGGAGCATGTCTTTCCACCCAGAAAAATGTCAGTTGTTAAGAGTAACAAAAAAATTAAACAAATTAATTCCACTTATCTTATTCATGGCAAACCAGTAACACAGACTAAAAACTCAAAATACCTAGGTGTTATAATAAATGAAAAACTGTCATGGAATCCACATATTGATGAAACTATAAAAAAATCCAACAAAGCATTAGGGTTTATTAAAAGAAATTTCTATAAATCAAATAAGAACATAAAACTAAAATGTTATTTAACCTTGGTTAGGCCAATAATAGAATATGCATCCACCGTGTGGGACCCCTCAACTCAAGAAAACATTAAGAAACTGGAACAAACACAAAATAGAGCAGTGAGATTCATAACAAACGAATATTCACATTTGACTAGGGTAACACCATTAGTAAAATCACTAAATTTAGAAAGCCTTCAGGACAGAAGACTCAAAAGTAAAGTAGCAATTATACATAAAACACTGAACCATAATCTTCAAATACAAAAACAAAATTTAATAAAATACTCTGAAAGACACAAAAATAAAGGCACATTCCTCGTCCCATATGCTAGGACAAATTTGTACAAATACTCCTTCTTCCCTAGTGCTATTAGAGCATGGAATGGGTTGCCTGAGCTAGCCAGAAGAGCCAGTGACTTGGCAGAATTTAAGTCATTGGTTAATATGCATGACTAAATGCATGACGCGTAGGACGTAATCATCTTCTTTTTTGAAGTAACGTCTGTATTATATAAGATAAGATTCTTTTCTTATGTCTGTCATTTGTTGTGACTAGGACTTGTGCACGCCAGGGAGATTTAGATGGCTCATAATTTCATCCTTTATTAGTTGTTGAATTTCCTTCTCTATAAACTTTCTATCTGGAACTGAGTATCTGCGAGACCTTGTAGCCACTGGGGTACAGTTTGGTGACAGATTACTAAATAAGTTAGGAGCCTCTACCTTCGCTGGCTGGAGAGTACTCAGGCATAATGATGGTTTCTGACCATCGAAAGGAATAAACATCTTTTGGTGTAAACTTATAAGTCAAGTCCAAGAATTACGTCAGAGCATAAATTGTCTAGTAGAGAAAGTCTAACTCCCTCGTATCGTTCATTTTTGAGACGTATGTTAGCGTAGATATGTTCTTGAGTGATCCGAGATAGATGGGTGGAAGCCATAAAGATTCTGTTGCCTGAGGAACATGTCTGCCATTTGTGCTTCTTAGCGATGTGCGTCGAAATATAGCTTTCACAGCTCCCAGTGTCTACTGGGGCTTTCAACGGCACGTTGTTGATGCAAATTGGTATTGTAGATTTGTTTAAATTCAAAGGCTGCACAGTAGCAATAGCCGAAAATGTTGAAGATCTAGATTTGCAAACTCTTTGAAAGTGACCCTTTTTGAAGCACTGATTGCATGTCACTTCCCTTGCAGGGCATTGAGAGCGGGTATGCTTAACCTTGCCGCAAAAATAACACTTCCTAGCTAATGCATTTATTTCATGTGTGTGTGAATTGCTTGCACTTTGAGGAATCGTTACGTTTGGCAAGGGTGAGGCCTCTTCTTGGTGTTGTTCAGCAGTCACCGCTTTGAAGTTGCAATCTTTGGAAAGAATTCTTAATTTCTGCATGTAGGCGTCTATCGTTTGACCTTGCTCTTGTTTGCAAGTAGCTAACCTGTGCCTAGCAAACACCTCATTCTTTGGTTGAATGTAGATGCCATTTAGAGTCTGGATAGCTTCATCAAATGTCTCTTTATCAAGTATCATTTGATATACAGCAGGAGAGAGATAGTTTATCAGTAGTTTCTTAGTATCAAGATTGTCTACTGATACTACCGATATAAAATTTTTAAACGTTTCATACCAGTGCTGCCAATGCTCTGCTGCTTGAGATGCTGTGGGCTCGATGTCAAACTTCTCTGGGCAAAATATCCTATCCGTTTCGAAATTCTAACAACTTCACAGTTTTTGGATTCAGTGTATTAAATTGCTATAAACATAAAGATAAGAGCGTCGAGAACCATGTCTGTATAGTATGGCTTTAATACACTGAATGACTACACAACACACATTTCGTGAACACATTCTCACGGACGAGTTACAAGCACATGTAAACATAAGAACGACAACCGATACAGAATATAATTTTCATAACACTGTTGTTTTTTTTTCTTCTATGACTTAACTACCATTTCATCCTACCTTCATCTTTTTATTTGAAGTAACGTCTGTATTTTATAAGATAAGATCTATACATAGTGCCGGCCTTAGGTCAATGCAAACCTATGCTGTCGGAGTAGGCGCCGCACTTTCATAGGCCACGCCCAAAATCTAGGTGTAAATTATGACATTGAAACATTATAACTTATAACAGGGTTTCCAAAATGAAGACTAAGACGAAGACTCTGCTTTATTGATCATGACGTAAATTTGTTGTGATTACAAAAACTCTTTTCTCATTTCTTTGCTCCCCCACCCCAAATAATTTCTTATTTCCATACTTTATATACATGACACATCGACTAAACGTTTGTTAAGACTTATAAAAGCCACTAGAAATGATTGAAAGTAAGCTTGTCGGTAGACGTCTGTCAGGCCAGATTTAGAAGTACGCAACTTGAGTCGAAATAATGATGTGTAATTAATTTTTTTTTTTTTGGGGGGGGGGGGTTGTTATCCAAACTGTCAAAAGAAAAAAAAATTATTATAGTCGTATGTTTTACCCCAACCATTTGATGTCAGAACTTCAGTGATCAACTTCAACATTCTTGATAGCAGCACTTCACTCATCTGGACACCTTAACTTTATGCTGACACCAATGTAATAGATACAAATGTTGTTTTTTAAAACTCCTTTTAAAATCTTACTAATTACAAATGAATACAAACTTTGAATGTCAGTTTTTTTTATTGACAGATGATAAAGCTATAGAAGTATATATATCCATCAATACAGTAATTTATTGATTTGTTGCATTTTTTTTAAATTATTAAAAGTTAACGAATTAAACATTCAGTTTTTGATCAACTATAAGAATGTCATTTTGACTTAAACAATTCTCTACACCTTGTTTAACTTATGAAACAGTTTCTTCAGTGCCAAGACCTGGATAGAGTGTGTATAACAACTGGCGTGTTGGATGACATGAGTTAATGTTCTTTACAGCTCATAGGCATTTCTTTCGAATTTTTTTTTTTTTTTTTGAAATTTGTGAAATAAAAATTCATGAAATAAATTTGTAGTTAATGTGTTGTTGTTTCATGTGTGGCCAACTCTTTTTTGCAGTCCAATAAATGGAGACATATTGATGTTGTGAACACACCACACATGCCATGACTTGGGTTGTTCATTTTGTTTGCATTCCTTGTAGTCTACTCCAATACTGTTGGCAGACTCTGTGTGACATTCTGCGTAGCCAGGGGAGGTTTTTCCAACCCCCTCCCCTTAAGGTCGGAGTTATGTGACAGATTTTTAGCTTTGATTTTTGTTTATTTTAGGTTTTTATACTAAACCATCACTTGTGCCAGCGTAGTCAAGAGAGTTTTGAGTTAAAAAACCCCTACCTGGTAGTTTTGCAGTAAAATCCCCCCTTATCTTTAAAACAAAACAAAAAAAAAATTAACGCAAACGACAATCCCCAAATTCTAAGAGTATAGCTAAGGAAGATTTTGATTTTAAAACCCCCTCCGAATTTAACGATAACCCCCCTCTTCAATATATGACTTCATTTTTCAGTCACCAGATTCTATGAGCGTAGCCAAGAGGGATTTTTTGTTTAAAAACCCCCCTTTAGTGGGGTTTGCAGCTAAAAACCACCTCTTTCATCTAAAAAAAGAAAAATACACACTCAAAATTCTATGAGCGTCGCCAGAGAGTGTTTTGAGTTTAAACCCTCTGCAGCGTTTTTGTAACTAAAAAATACCTCCTCAAAAAAAAAAAAAGCAAAATACACACTCCAAAAGCTATGAGCATACATAAAGGGGGTGTGAGTTTACCACCCCCCTTTTGATGCTAAAAACCACCTTTGTAATGCACTGTAAAAATGCACTGTAGATACGTCAGAATATTCATTTTGTTGGTTTTAAATATCGGAATTAAAAGGCCAATAATAGAATATGTATCCACCTTGTGTGACCCCTCAACTCAGGAAAACATTATGAAACTGGAACAAACATAAAATAGAGCAGTGAGATTCATAACAAACGAATATTCGCATTTGACTAGGGTAACACCATTAGTAAAATCACTAAATTTAGAAAGCCTTTTGGACAGAAGACTCAAAAGTAAAGTAGCAATTATACATAAAACACTGAACCATAATCTACAAATACAAAAACAAAATTTAATAAAATACCCTGAAAGACACAAAAATAAAGGCACATTCCTCGTCCCATATGCTAGGACAAATTTGTACAAATACTTCTTCTTCCCTAGGGCTATTAGAGCATGGAATAGGTTGCCTGAGCTAGCCAGAAAAACCAGTGACTTGGCAGAATTTAAGTCATTGGTTAATATGCATGACTAAATGCATGACGCGTATGACGTAATCATCTTCTTTTTTTGAAGTAACGTCTGTATTATATAAGATAAGATTAAAATACCTCTTCAATATAAAAAATAGCAAATTCTGTACTAAAATTCTGAGCCTAGCCAAGCCAAGGGTTGGGGTGGGTGAGTTTACCCTTCACCACATTTAAAGGGCATTTTTTAAAATCTAAAACCCCTCCAGGTGGCATTGAGTTTAAAATCCCCTACAAAGAGTTTTAAGGTTGAAAACCTTTCTCTTCAATATTATTTTAAAGCAAACAACTGTCATTAAATTCTATGAGCTTAGCTAAGGGGGTTTTAAATTTGTTAAAATAAATTCCAGAGGATTTTTTAGTTTAAAACCTCCCAATAGATGATTTTGCCCTTTTCGAAATAAAATCTAAAGCAAACTTCAGTTACCTAATTCCAAGAGCGTGGCCAAGAGAAGTTACAAATTTCTACCAGTGGCTAGGCTTCATCAATAAAGTGCGAATAATAGTCATCTACCAAATTGAAAAAAACTTAATGTGGCTAAATAAAGATGGCTAAGACGGATTTTAGGATTCAATTATAGAGATCGGGTCTCAATCAATGAAATCCTAGGCCGAAGTGGGAGTCGACCCCTTAGTAAGGTTGTAACAGAGCGTCGTATGATGTTTGATGGACATGTCTCTGACATATGGAATTATGCATAATATGAGTTGCGATGACATGGATGCCATTACGAGGAAAGAGCAAACAAGGACATCCTAAGTACATTTGGCACCACTCTATCATGGAGGTCATCAAAGCAGGCTTCACACATTGCCAGTGACAGAATTTTGTGAAAAACAGCTTGTGGCCCAATGTGCCGAACGGTGCGTGAGGGTCTAAGTCAGTAAAATTAGCACATTCGATTTTCGAAATAAAAGCTATTAATAGCAGGATAATGCACTGTAGATACCTCAGAATATGCATTTTGTTTGTTTTCAATACCGGAAATAGTGCTCTCGGCGCTCCCCCAGACCCCCTGGGGAGTCTACAATGTTTCCACTAACTCCAGGAAGAATATTTTCTAGGGTACAATAAACGTCTTCCGAAAGCTTGAAGGGTCTAATGTAGGTTTTTAAAGATTAATTAATATGTATATATCAATGGAGGGGGGGGGGAATCCAAAAAAAATAATTCTTGCTAAGCCCACGGTGCCACGTCGCTATTTGTTTTATTACTACACTAACTCCAGGAAGAACCTATTCTAGGTTACAATAAACGGCTTCCGAAAGCATGAAGGGTCAGAATGTAGGCTAATAAATATTAATTATGTACACACACACACACATATATGTATATATCTAATATAAAAAAAATTCTTGCTACGCCAATGGTGCCACGTCACTAATTGTTTTATTACTCAAGTGCGCATGTCTCTATTTACAAAAGACTACTTTATTCTCTATCTCTTGACAAGAAAAGCAGGCCTTTTATACGATTAAAGTAGACTTATTTATCGGTACAAACAAATAGAAATTAAGTTTGTCTACAATGGCAAACTCGAAATTTGTATAACAACAGTAACAGTTTAGACACAAACACAAATAACACAACAGAAAATCTCCACACACACACATAGCCAGTGCTTGCTGTATCGCCACGTATGTATTTCTAGGCGACGATGACTGACAATGAACTAAACATGTATCTTGATTATGTGTGTAGCCCCCAGAACACAACGTGTATTTAAAGACAGCCCGTTTCAGACACCACACAGATTCAAGTCGACACAGTTTGAATCACATCTCCAAAATGACAGCCCGAAGTGTGTTACTCCTGTTTCCTTTCATTATGTATTTTGGTAAGTTTGTTATGATTTCTGCATACTCCCCACGAAGTTTTCTACGCTGTGCCCAGCCTCCCTAATGACGCCAGACACCAAACCCACAGGGAGTTAGTGGCGGTCACTGTTAAATATACCAGGGGCGTTGCTCCGCAACCTTTTTATTAAACGTTTTATAAGGGATTTATGATCTCGCTGGTTTATTCTCTGCAATTCTTTTGCAGGTATCTCTTTTGCCATACATTTATAGGTTTCTCTTCTGTCACACATTTGCAGGTATCTCTTCTGTCACACATTTGCAGGTATCTCTTCTGCCACACATTTGCAGGTATCTCTTCTGTCACACATTTGCAGGTAGGCTTTTTCTTCTTTCATACATTTGCATGTTGGCTTTCTCTTCTGTCTCACATTTGCAGGTAGGCTTTCTCTTCTGACACACAATTGCAAGTTGACTTTTTCTTCTGCCACACATTTGCAGGTAGGCTTTCTCTTCTGCAAAACATTTGCAGGTAGGATTTCTCTTCTGCTACAAATTCTCATGTATCTCTTTTGTCACACATTTGCAGGTAGGCTTTCTTTTCAGCCACACATTTGCAGGTAAATCTTCTGTCATATATTTGAGGTAGGCTTTCTTTGCTACCACAAATTTGTAGGTATCTCTTCTGCCACACATTTTCAGGTAGGCTTTTTCTTCTGGCACACATTTGGAGGTATTTCTTCTGCCACACATTTGCAGGTAGGCTTTCTCTTCTGTCACACATTTGCAGGTAGGCTTTCTCTTCTGTCACACTTTTGCAGGTATCTCTTCTGCCGAACATTTGCATGTATCTCTTCTATCACACATCTGCAAGTATCTCTTCTTCCAAACATTTGCAGGTAGGCTTTTTCTTTTGCCACACTTTTACAAGTATTTCTTCTGTCACACATTTGCAGGTAGGCTTTTTTTTCTGCCACACATTTGCAGGTATCTCTTCTACCACACATTTGTAGGTATCTTTTCTGCCACAAATTTGCAGGTATCTCCTGTGTCACACTTTTGCAGGTAGGCTTTCTTTTCTGCCACACATTTGCAGGTATTTCTTCTGTCACACATTTGCAGGGAGGCTTTCTTTTCTGCCACACATTTGCAGGTATCTCTTCTGTCACACATTTGCAGGTAGGCTTTCTCTTCTGTCACACATTTGCAGGTATTTCTTCTGCCGAACATTTGCATGTTTCTCTTCTATCACACATTTGCAGGTATTTCTTCTGTCACACATTTGCAGGGAGGCTTTCTTTTCTGCCACACATTTGCAGGTATCTCTTCTGTCACACATTTGCAGGTAGGCTTTCTCTTCTGCCACACATTTGCAGGTATTTCTTCTGCCGAACATTTGCATGTTTCTCTTCTATCACACATTTGCAGGTATCTCGTATGCCACACATTTGCAAGTATCTCATCTTCTAAACATTTGCAGGTAGGCTTTCTCTTTTGCCACATATTTGCAAGTATCTCTTGTCACACATTTGCAGGTAGGCTTTCTTCTCTGCCACACATTTGCAGAAATCTCTTCTGTCAGACATTTGTATGTATCTCTTCTACCACACATATGCAGGTATCTCTTCTGCCACACATTTTCATGTATCTCTTCTGTCACACATTTGCAGGTTGGCTTTCTTTTCTGCCACAATTTGCAGGTATCTCTTATGCCACACATTTGCAAGTATTACCTCTGCCACACATTTGCAGGTATCTCTTCTGTCACTTATTTGCAGATGGGCTTTCTCTTCGGTCACTTATTTGCAGATAGGCTTTCTATTCTGCCACACATTTGGAGGTATTTCTTCTACCACACATTTGTGTGAGAGCTTTCTCTTCTGTCAGACATTTGCAGGTAGGCTTTCTCTTCTGTCAAACCTTTGCAGGTAGGCTTTCTTTTTTGTCACACTATTGCAGGTAAAAAATTCTTCTGCCACACATTTGCAGGTATCTGTTTTGCCACACATTTGCAAGTAGGCTTTCTCTTCTGTCACTTATTTGCAGGTAGGCTTTTCATTCTGCCACACTCTTACAGGTATCTTTTCTGCCACACATTTGCAGGTATCTCTTCTGCCACACATTTGCAGGTATCTCTTCTACCACACATTTGCAGGTAGGCTTTCTCTTCTGTCACATATTGACAGGTAGGCTTTCTCTTTTGCCACACATTTGCAGATATCTCTTCTCTCACACATTTGCAGGTATTTTTTCTGTCACATATTTGCAGGAATCTTTTCAGTCACTTATTTGCAGGTAGACTTTCTTTTCTGTCACACATTTGCAGGTAGGCTTTCTCTTCTGTCTTACATTTGCAGGTGGGTATTCTCTTCTGTCACACATTTGCAGGTATTGCTTCACTCACACATTTCCAGGTATTTCTTCTGTCACGCATTTGCAGGTAGGTTTTTTCTTTTGCCACACATTTGCAGGTAGGCTTTCTCTACTGCAACACATTTGCAGGTATCTTTTCTGCCACACATTTGCATGTATCTCTTTTGCCACACATTTACAGGTATCTCTTCTGTCACACATTTGCAGGTATATCTTCTGACACACATTTGCATGTATCTCTTCTGCCACACATTTGCAGGTATCTCTTCTGCCACACATTCGCAGGTATCTCTTCTACCACACATTTGCAGGTATCTCTTCTGCTACACATATGCAGGTATCACTTCTGCCACACATTTGCAGGTATTACTTCTGTCACACTTTTGCAGGTATCTCTTCTGTCACACATTTTTAGATATCGTTTCTGCTACACATTTGCAGGTATCTCTTTTTTCACACATTTGCAAGTATCACTTCTGCCACACATTTGCAGGTATTACTTCTGCCACACGTTTGCGGGTATTTATTCTGCCACACATTTTCGGATATCACTTCTGCCACACATTTACAGTTATCTTTATTCTATACGCGGCATGAATTGCAAGTTATTAAGATTTAAGTTCCCTCTTCAGGCAATGTCTTCTCTGTCTCTGCCTTTTTTGGGACCCATATTCACAAATTGACATATTGGCATCAAGTGTAACGCATCAGAGATGGTCTTCAGGCTATCAGTATTTAAGTTGTGATCTGTCAGGATGATTGTTTGATCTAATTGATTGATTGATCTGTCTGGTCGATTGATAGATCAGTCTGGTTGATTGGTTGATCTTTCTGGTTGATTGACTGAGTTGTCTCATTGATTGATTGGTCTGTTGATGGATAGATCTTTCTGGTTGATTAATTAATTTGTCTGGTTGATTGATTGATTGATCTGTCTGGTTGATTTATCGATCTGTCTGGTAGATTGAGGTACTATTAGCAGGTACATCGTTTTTTAAATATTCAGTTACATTATAGATTTCTTTTGTTGTTTCTTCATCTGTCTTTTCTCAAGTCGCTACCTATCGTTGAGAGCGTTAAAGCATTACGTCCCTCGTCTCTAAATCACACCCGCAAGACAAGTCCACAACAGTGCAGGGAGAGAGAGAAAGAGAAATGTGATGCTTATAGGTTTATTTTCATCATATCTTGGCTCTAATTAGCAGAGACGTCATACAAACCAGACGATTTAGTAGTCTATCTAACAAATAAAAAAAATGTATTTGTAGCGGCCCTCGAATGGGGAAAAGACGCTATTAGTTTTGTGTGGCCTATCTGTCCGTATGTCCGTCCGTTCGTCCGTCCCGCTAAGATCTCAGAAACTAGAAGATAAAATGAAAATCGGACATCATGATATTTCAGATCAATCATTCATTTTCTTTTCCGAAAGTGAACCATCTAGTTTTCATCATATCTTGGCTCTAATTAGCAGAGACGTCATACAAACCAGACGATTTAGTAGTTTATCTAACAAATGAAAAAAAGTGTATTTGTAGAGGCCCTCGAATGGGTAAAAGACGCTATTAGTTTTGTGTGGTCTTATGTCCGTCGGGCCGTCGTTCCCGATTAGATCTCAGAAACTAGATAGAGAAAATGAAAATCGGACATCATGATATTTCAGATCATTCAAAGTTCTAAGCAAAGGATAATTTTTTTTTTCCGAAAGTGAACCATCTAGTTTTTGAAATGCGAGCAGATTTTTCAAAAAATTACACCACTTTGCAATGAAAAACTACAGGGTAGGTAACTTTTTTTTTAAAAAAAAAGGTCATGGAATTCTTTATTATCTCAAGCCTATTTCATAGACTCGAGCATTGGTACAAAAAATTAGCATCTAATGTCACAGTTGTAAAAGTGTCAATGGATCATTATAAAATATATTTTCCATTTATTAATTAACTCATTAAATAGGATAGATTCAAATGTTATTTAAAAAAAAAAGAATTCTGATACGAACTTCGTTTTAGTAGTTTCAAAAATAACGAACTACTTTTACAGCGCGCACTTGTGACATATCCTCATTATAGGGGCCTAAACTTGACAGTCTAAATAAGACTAAATAGAGCCCAGATCTAGATATATTTATAATATGTATATAGGCCTATTATAAAATTTTGATATTTTGATCAAAATTTTAATTATTAAAGTAATAACTTATTTTCTATAACCTTAGGGGTGCAGATTTTATTATGTAAATAATAGGATCAGATTGAGAAATGAAACGGATTCGAACAGCATAATACACCATTAGCCTACATGGTAACAAAAGGCCTACTATTCATGCTTATAACGTTGTCCTAGGTCTATTAATTTTGTGGTTAAACGTTTAAATTCATACGAGTTCTAGTCTAGATTCTTCATCAAGATTCTATATAAGATAAGATAAGATATAGACTTACAATAGATCTAATTGTAGATCTATACTTAGATCTATTTCTAGATCTAGACTTAGATCTATTTCTAGATCTAGACTTAGATCTTGAGTCTAGATTTAGATCTAAAACTAGGTCTAGATCTAGCTAGATCTATGTCTAGTTTGCATGAAAAATGACTATGAAGATATTTAGTTTTATTTGTAGTCATGTGTACACAATTGTAGCTTCAAGTAGATTAAGAATTGTTTTTCGTGTTGTCAATTTATCTAATTTTGTTAGAAGAATAAATCTGTATTACTTTCTCTTTATTACATGTAACATATTATTAATTTTAAATGTATGGATAAGGTTAATAATTATTATTTATAAAGAAATAAAAATGCACGCTAAATGAATATATGCAGATGCTGTGGCTGAGGTGTACAGCACTTGGAACCGGAAGTCCCGTGTTCGAATCCTGGTGAAGACTCTAAGTGGACCACTTTGGGGGGCCGTTTTTTAATTTGTGTTTTCACACAAACTGTCTTTATAACCTTGTTTTTCAATTTAGACTATGAGAAAGCTTCTTGCATTTTAAAAAAAAAATTTCTTTAATTGACGATAAAGCAATAATTAACATGACTTTTTCTAATGGTTCCCATCAGCCAGTGGCGTAGCTAAGGTGGGAGGAGGAGGAGGGGTGGAGAATTAGAAAATACCCCCAGGCCACCACTTGAGGGGGACCCCAAATGAGTTTTTACATTAAAATTAGATATTACGAAAAATGCAGGGACCCAAAAGAGAACAAGCCCCCCGGGACCCCAAACAATGGAAGTTTCCTAGCTACGCCCCTGCCATCAGCATGCGTTGGGGTTGAGTCTGGTTCATTTCAATGTGAGTTATTTAAATAAATAAAGAATCTTTTAATCACTTTACTATAACAGTATTTACTTGCTTCTATCATTAGCACATAGGACTGATGGGTGCCAACCAACATTGGAAGCGACGGAAATGCAATGGCTAGAAGAAGAACTGGCGGATTTTAAACTCGCACCGCATGGCATCCAAGAATATACAAATGCTATACGCAATCACCCTAGATTTAAATCACTGAAGAATGAAATGAATACATTGTATGAGACATTGTTAAAAGAGTATAAAAGTAAGCTGCTGTTTTCATAATACATCACATTACTATAACAGTATTTACTTGCTTCTATCATTAGCTTATAGGACTGATGGGTGCCAATCAACATTGGAAGCGACGGGAATGCAATGGCTAGAAAAGAAACTGGCGGATTTGAAATTCGCACAGCATATGTCAAGACTCGTTTCCTCTCTAATATACGTATGTGTATTACTAAATGAACACAAGTCCTGGGTAACACCATATTAACACATACAACGACATAGTAACAATTCCGAATGCCAATTCACAGATATAAAACACGTTTATTACATTATCTGTACTATAATACAGAATCAGTTCAGACATTTCAAATATCCCGTATCAATTAAAACAAATATAACAGCTTAACTATTCCATAGACTGAATAGTGACAACACAGAAAACTATTTAGAGTCTACACTTCGACTATATCTATATCCAAAAGTCCAACTGTTTTAAACTAGGAACAAAACCACACTGCCTTATTATGAGTTACATTATATTAAACAAAAACATCTCACCAAGTAAAAACAACCCAAAACAATAACAGTTTTGAGGTCAACAACCTGAATTGCTCCGCTTCTCCTCTACAGTAAACAGGAGACCCAGACTGACCAGAACTCAGTCCTGACATTTCTCCCCCCTCTAATTTTTGTCTGTTTCTGGGTTCATTTAAAACAGACAAACTTTCAAAACGTACATATATCATCATGCAAACAAATGTAATCTTGGTACTAAAACATAGCCTACAGTTTGTAAAAAAAAACACAAAATAAAAACGATGTATCCACATAAAATGTCAATACTATAGACAACCTGCTAGGCAATAATTCTTGTTTTTCGTTTTTGGTGCTTTTATATTCAATACCTTGTCTCTGTTATTGGGTTCTGTGTATATGTTTCCTTCACCTACAATATTACACAAGAAAGTTATTTTAGGATACGCGATTTCAAGTTTGCTTGGCTTGATAGTAAAACCATATTCTTTTAGCCTGGACAACACTTTCTCTAGTGCTATTAAGTGTAATGGCCAATCATGTCCGATTACACAAATGTCATCAAAATAAAACACAACTTTTTCCAGTTCTTTAAGAATGGTCCTAACAGTGCGATAAAAAAAAACTAGGAGAATTAAGCAGACCAAACGTTAGATATTTAAATTGAAAGTGACCACTTGGTACCCTGAATGCAGTGTACTTCCAACTATTCTCTTCTATTGGTATTTGCCAGAAGCCTTTTGTTAGATCTATCTTTGTAAAAAAATTGGCACTATTAAGTGGTAAGAAAAGATCTTCTTGGTCTGGAATAACATACGCGTCAAATTTGGTAACCGCGTTTAATTTCCGAAAATCTATGCAAGTACGTACTGTTGAATCTTTTTTCTTAACCAAAACAACAGGAAATGCATAGGGCGATTGAGACTCTTCAATAATGTCTATTTGAATCATGTTCACTATCTCCTTGTATAAGACATCTCTCATAGAAATAGGAACTGCGTATGGTCTCAGTGTAATAGGCTTTTCTGTTGTGAGCGCAATGTTGAATGCTTTAAGCTTCGCTTTACTCGGTATATCAGTAATTATATCTTTATACTTCTCAACTAGCTTCTGAATCTGTTCTCTTTGGGATTCGGTTAATTCAGTATTGATATTAATATGTTCCCTGGAATTGGTACTCTCAAGTGTAGGTAACTCAGTAACTTCATCCTCTTGGTTATCATCTTCCTGGTCGGCTACAAGGGACGCTATGCACGCATGTAATAATTCTTCCCCTTGACCCCCATACAAGACATGCGACGCACTCCCGAGAGTTGTAGATCACTATTTTCCATAACCATATATTCCGTGTTGTTTTTTCCATGACATTTTACAAGTCTGTTAACATGAAGAATTTTTACTCGATTGCCTTTCTTTATTTTTACTTGTTAATTCTTTTTTCTACTTTATAGGGCCCCTCCCAGTGCAAGGCTAACTTATTCTGTCTCTGTGGTTTCAGTAAAAGCACAGAATCACCTGTTTGAATATCTTTTTCTTTGCTATTTCTATCATAATACCTTTTATAACTTTCCTTACATTTTGAGCTTTTTTTTCTGAGCTATTTCACAAGCCACAGCCAACCTACTTTTTAGGTCTAATAAATAGTCAAACACATTCTTTCTTTCTGGTTCTTCCATACAACATTTCATAAGGGAAAATGTTAGTAGACTCATTTGGTACCTCTCTGTACGCAAACAGAAGTGCATTTATAACTCTATCCCAATTCTTAGGTTCTGCTTCGGCCGTCTTTCTCAGCATGCACTTCAAAGTCCCGTTAAAGCGTTCTACGCCCCCATTTGACATGGCGTGGAATGGTGTTGATTTAACAATCTTTATTTTAAAAAACTGACATATTTCTTTGTATAATTCGGATCTGAACTGAGATCCATTATCAGAGAGTATCTGTTCCGGAATCCTCTTCTAGTAAAAATACCACTTAGAGCTTCTACTACTACTGGTGTTGTTGTATTAGGTAGTTGTACAGCTTTCGGCCATCTTGTTGCCAAATCAACCAACGTTAAAATGAATCTATTCTTCCGATCTGTCATTTGGAATGGTCCTATGATATCAATAGCAACTTTAGCAAATGGAGTGGAAATAATATTTATGCCCCTAGTTTTACCTTTCCAGCTTTTCCTGCGCGCTTGTAGTTTTTCTTTGCATTTACTATTGGTGTTTTAGGGTATAGGAAGTAGTTTCTTCTAAGTGCGTTTTGTTGTCTAGAAGATTGTGTGTGTGTGTTTACGTCATCCTTAGTTTCCGCAAGAGAGAGAGAGCTGCTTTTGTGAGCTTGGTAGCTGTTTTTTTGGTTCCCCTTGTAAGGGTACGTAAGTACATAGTTTTATTAAGTAAGTTGATCGGTACGGGTGTCGCTATTGAAAAAGTTCTTTCTTGTAGCGGCAGCGCTAGATCTAGGTTTTCTTTTCGTTTCAGGGTGTTAGGTTTGGGCTATGGGAAAGTTTGTCGTCTTTCTGCCCTTGGAGTTGTGTAGCAACTATCAGTGTTGAGGTGTAGGGAGTTGAGCTTCTGTTGGGCGCCGAGATGAGTG
Source organism: Biomphalaria sudanica (assembly GCA_036873155.1). Lineage (NCBI taxonomy): Eukaryota > Metazoa > Mollusca > Gastropoda > Planorbidae > Biomphalaria > Biomphalaria sudanica. Next base: position 70,531 of record JAZGLO010001376.1, read on the forward strand.
TGAAGCTGTGTTACGGAAACCTGTTGGTGTGATATTAGATTAATTAGTATCAAATACTAACTTCAAGGATATTGATGTAAATGCCAATATGTTTGAAACTTACAATTAAGTTTAATTAAATATTGTTCCTGTTGACAACTGTTGTTGTTCACTAAATGTTCAGTTGAAGAACGGTTATGCAATGTTTGTAGTTTACATGCTAATATCTTTAGGTTCTTGTGTTACTCTGTTCAGGCTGGGGATACGGGACCGTAATATCATATCATACCCTAGCTCATCTGAAATCCCACCCTGACAGTGTCTACCTCTTTGACAAAGGTCACAACATTTAATTTATGTTTTAATATCTTTATCTACCCCAGGCCAAAAAAAATGCGAATATATCCGATACTTGGTTCTATTTATAGACATATGTTCAGCTAAAGGTGTAGAATGTGCTATTTTTAATATTAGTTCACGTCTATTCGTAGGGATAACAAGTTGTCGTTCTATTACCCCAGGGCTATCTTTTCTCTCAAATTCTTTGTAAATTAAACCTTCTTCCACAATAAATGATACCAATCCCTTTTTCTTATCTTCGACCGTTCTTGCTTTCGCTTTTTCCCATAATCTAACTAACGAACTATCATTTCTTTGATCCTCTCTAAAATCGCTGTCCAATTCCATCCACTTACTTAAACCAACCCTGTCCTTATCTTCCGATTTGACCCTAGTGTCTTCTGTTTTCGCCATTGCCCTAGTAACAGCATTCCCATATAAAAATGCTTTAGCCTGATCAACATTTCCAATAATAATATCTGCTATTGGATCCTTAAACATGGCCGCTACAAAGACTCCTTTTAAAAAAAGAGTATCAATGTCTATCCACGCAAGTGTATACTGAAAAGTTTGTCCATCTATTAATTTTAAAGTGAAAAACCCATCTATCTTTCGACTTTTTTCTATCAAACTTTCTCAGACCCCAATTATGCTCGCCCCTGTATCTCGTAGAACAGATACCCTTCGATCTCCTAAAAATCCCTCAACTATTTTCAATCCACCAACTGATTTATCTTTATAATCTAAAAAATTATATGTATCAGTGTGACATGCAAACAATCCCACTTGTCGCCCCCTTTCTGGTAATACTCTTTGTCATTGCTGTGTTGGACCTCTATTCTCATTTATCTTTACCCGACACCATCGAGCAATGTATCCGCCCTTTCCACATCTATAGCATATCACTTGTGTACCCTGTGTGTTTATATTATTCGGGCGACGACTGTTAGATTGACCATCGGCACCAAATGCTACATATGGGATATCGTTACTAGTTACTTTGTTACTTCCCTTTACAATATGTGTAGAGCCTTTCGTTGCTTCTCTAAATTGATCAGTAGATTCTAAGACCTCTTGGGCTGAAGTAGGCTTTTATAGCAAAATTACTTTTAGGGCCTCAGAAGATAGCACACTGTAAAGTCTGTCTCTCATTATAAAGTCAATTATACCGTCTACTGTCAATGGGGTTTGTGATGTTTTAAGCCAGTTGTCAAATGTCCTTTTCAAATGGACATAAAAATCTTTCATATCGTCCGTCTTTGGGGAAAATTCATGCCACAGTGTCCGGCATGCTTCTTCCGTGAGTTGGACTTGTTTTAGGAGCTCCCCCTTAACAAAATCATAGTCAGTGTTATGTATCAGTTTTGTTGGTATCATACACAATTTTAATTTTTCATTTAATTGTAAGTGAGGACAAGTGGCCATCTTGTCTTGGGAATGTCGTTAGCAGTAGCAGTTGTTTCGAACAGTTCTAAGTAGAAAAACAAGTCCTCGTTGTCTGTCATGCATTCTAGGTTTTTGTCTAACTGTTTACTCTGTTTGGGGTTGTTGTTAACTGTCATGTCTTTCTGATCCAGTTCATGTTGTCTTGCTAGTTGTTTGTTCACCATCTCTCTTATATGTCTTCTCTCCTCCGCTTCCCTTGTCAGTCTATCTAAGTCAATTTTCTGTTGGGCATCTATAAATTTCTTTAATGTTTTGCCCTTAAACCCCAACATTTGAGCCTGGGCTACTATCTCCTCAAATGGACGAGGTTTAAACTCTGACATTTTCCTAGAGCAGTGTCCTTTATTACAATATTACCTCACAAAATGATAAACATACAAAAACAACTTAAGCAAAATTAAAATAATACTAATACCTCTGCTCCTACTAATGTTGTTCAACTGGTACTCCAACAGGTTAAAGACAATAGTCCAAGGTTATCCAATATAGTGATTTCTCTTAGTCTATTTCATGTAGATAATCCAACAAGTAATCCCAACATGGCTTTATACATACGCGCGGTACCGGTACTTGGAATGTACCACAAAAGTTAAATTCATATAAGTATAAGATCCAGCAGCAGCTTCTTCAGTATAATCCAAATAGAATGTACCACAAAAGTTAAATTCATATAAGTATGAGATCCAGCAGAAGCTTCTTCAGTATAATCCAAGGAATGAGCGTATTGGTAATCCAAAATGCCCTTGCATATACACTTATGTTTAGACATACTAAGGGGTGCTACTATTACTTATAGTGAACACATTAGTCTAGCTTTGTATTCCATATCTAAACTTGACAGAGGAGACGTGGCAGCCGAGCAATAAAGGGCTTGGCTTCCAAACCGGGTGATCCGGAATCGAATCCTGGAGTAAACTGGGATTTTTAATTTCGGGATCTTTGGCGCCACTGAGTCCACCAGCTATAATGAGTACCTGAGATTAGTTGTGCTGGCCACATGACACCCTCGTTAGCCGTGAGCCACAGAAAATGGTGAACTTTTCATCATCTGCCATATAGATAGCAAACTGGAAACTATACTTCTTTTACTTTAAAACTGTACAGACTAAAAACAAAAGATAACATAACGCTAAAGCGGCTGTTCCCATTATTTAAAACCGATAAATACCGATATATATGTATAATTAACAAATTTATTTTTTTTTTTTTCAGAACAAGAAATAGTGGGTATGTATAAAACTGGATTAATACATGTTGATGTGTCCATCAAAACTGTTAACAGCGCTCAATAAAACAAAGTGGTATTATTATAATCAGCCAAAGGTTAACCAAAGAATTAAAAGCGAAATTTTGTTTTCATACAAACTAAGAATAGGAACCAAAGGGTTCAACCACTGCTCCTTTAGTCGTCGGCGCAAACAGGCTCTTTTGCCGGGAAAATACCGTGATTAAAACACACAGAAGAAACTACAACATCTGAAGGCACTACGACATTTCAAGGAATTACAACATATAAAGGCACTACGACATTTCAAGAAACTACAACATCTGAAGACCAGGGGATGAAATGACAAGGGGATGAAATGATTGGGGATAAAATGACAAGGAAATAAAATGACAAGGGGATGAAATGACAAGGGGATGAAATGACAAGGGGATGAAATGAAAAAGGGATAAAATGACTGGGGATGAAATGACAAGGGATAGAAATGACAAGGGGATGAAATGACAAGGGTATGAAATGACACGTGGATAAAACAACAAGAGGATAAAATGACAAGGGGATGAAATGAGACGGGGATAAAATGACAAGTGGATGAAATGACAAGTAGAGGAAATGACAAAGGGATAAAATGACATGGGTATAAAATGACATGGGGATGAAATGACATGGGAATGAAATGACAAGGGGATGAATTGACAAGGGGATGAAATGACAAGGGGATGAAATGACAAGGGGATGGAATGACAAGGGGGAGGAAATAACAAGGGGAGGAAATGAAAAGGGTATGAAATGACAAGGGGGGGAAATGAGAAGAAGAGGAAATACCAAGGGAATTAAATGACAAGGCGATGAAACGACAAGGGAATGAAATAACAAGGAAATGAAATGACAAGGGGATGAAATCACAAAGGGATGAAATGACATAGGGATAAAATGACAAGGGAATGTAATGACAATAAGATGAAATGACAATTGGATGAATTGAAAAGGGATTGAAATGACAATGGGATTAAATGACAAGGGGATAAAATGCAAAGGGGATGAAATGACAAGGTGATGAAATGACAAAGGGATGAAATGACAAGGGGATGAAATGCCAAGGGGATAAAATGCCAAGGGGATAAAATGACAAGGAGATGAAATGCCAAGAGGATGAAATGACAAGGGGATGAATTGACACGGGGATGAAATGACAAGTGGATAAAATGACAAGGGGATAAAATGAGAAGGGGATGAAATAGAAAGGGGATGAAATGACAAGAGAATAAAATGAAAAGGGGGTGAAGTGAGACGGGAATAAAATGACAGGGGATGAAATGACAAGGAGATGAAATGACAAGGGGATGAAATAAAAAGGGGATGAAATAACAAATGGCGGAAATGACAAGGGGATGAAATGACAAGGAAATGAAATGACAAGGGGATGAAATGAAAAGTGGAGGAAATGACAAGGGGATGAAATGACAAGGGGATGAAATGTTAAGGAGATGAAATGACAAGGGGATGAAATGACCAGGGGATAAATTGACAAGGGGGTTAAATAACAATAAGATAAAATGACAATAGGATGAAATGACTGGAGATAAAATGACATAGGAATAAAATGACAAGGGGATGATATGACAAGAGAATGAAATGACTGGGGATGAAATGACAAGGGATAGAAATGAATAAGGGGTGAAATGACAAGGGTATGAAATGACACGTGGAGGAAATGACAAGAGGATAAAATGACAGAGGGGATGAAATGACAAGAGGAGGAAATGACAAGTAGAGGAAATGACAAGGGGATAAAATGACAAGGGGATAAAATGACAAGGGGATTAAATGGAAAGAGGATGAAATGACAAGAGAATGAAATGACAAAGAGATGAAATGATAGGGAGGTGAAATGACAATTGGATGAATTGAAAAGGGATTGAAATGACAATGGGATAAAATGACAAGAGGATTAAATGAAAAAGGGATAAAATGACAAGGAGATGAAATGCCAAGGGGATAAAATGACAAGAAGATGAAATGACAATTGGATGAATTAAAAAGGGATTTAAATGACAATAAGATAAATGACAAGGGGATGAAATGACAAGGGAATGAAATGAAAATTGGATGAAATGACGAGATGAAATGCTAAGGTGAGGAAATGCCAAGGGGATGAAATGACAAGGCGATGAAATGACAAGGGGATGAAATGACAAGGAAATGAAATAACAAGGGTATGAAATGACAAAGAGATGAAATGACAAGGGGATGAAATGACAAAGGGGATAAAATGACAAGGGTATAAAATGACAATGGGATGAAATGACAAGAAGATGAAATGACATTTGAATGAATTGAAAAGGGATTGAAATGACAATGGGATAAAATGACAAGGGGATGAAATGACAAGGGGATGAAATGAAAAGGGGATGAAATGAGAAGGAGATGAAAAGCCAAGGAATTGAAATGACAATGGGATAAAATGACAAGGGGATGAAATTACAAGGGGATGAAATGACAAGGGAAGGAAATGACAATGGGAGGAAATGACAAGGGGAGGAAATGATAAGGGGAAGAAATGTCAAGTGGAAGAAATGACAAGGGGAGGAAATGACTAGGGGAAGAAATGTCAAGGGGATAAAATGACAAGGGGATGAAATGACAAAGGGATGAAATGACAAGGGGATGAAATGCCAAGGGGATAAAATGCCAAGGGGATAAAATGACAAGGAGATGAAATGCCAAGAGGATGAAATGACAAGGGGATGAATTGACACGGGGATGAAATGACAAGTGGATAAAATGACAAGGGGATAAAATGAGAAGGGGATGAAATAGAAAGGGGATGAAATGACAAGAGAATAAAATGAAAAGGGGGTGAAGTGAGACGGGAATAAAATGACAGGGGATGAAATGACAAGGAGATGAAATGACAAGGGGATGAAATAAAAAGGGGATGAAATAACAAATGGCGGAAATGACAAGGGGATGAAATGACAAGGAAATGAAATGACAAGGGGATGAAATGAAAAGTGGAGGAAATGACAAGAGGATGAAATGACAAGGGGATGAAATGTTAAGGAGATGAAATGACAAGGGGATGAAATGACCAGGGGATAAATTGACAAGGGGGTTAAATAACAATAAGATAAAATGACAATAGGATGAAATGACTGGAGATAAAATGACATAGGAATAAAATGACAAGGGGATGATATGACAAGAGAATGAAATGACTGGGGATGAAATGACAAGGGATAGAAATGAATAAGGGGTGAAATGACAAGGGTATGAAATGACACGTGGAGGAAATGACAAGAGGATAAAATGACAGAGGGGATGAAATGACAAGAGGAGGAAATGACAAGTAGAGGAAATGACAAGGGGATAAAATGACAAGGGGATAAAATGACAAGGGGATTAAATGGAAAGAGGATGAAATGACAAGAGAATGAAATGACAAAGAGATGAAATGATAGGGAGGTGAAATGACAATTGGATGAATTGAAAAGATATTGAAATGACAATGGGATAAAATGACAAGGGGATTAAATGAAAAAGGGATAAAATGACAAGGAGATGAAATGCCAAGGGGATAAAATGACAAGAAGATGAAATGACAATTGGATGAATTAAAAAGGGATTTAAATGACAATAAGATAAATGACAAGGGGATGAAATGACAAGGGAATGAAATGAAAAATGGATGAAATGACGAGATGAAATGCTAAGGTGAGGAAATGCCAAGGGGATGAAATGACAAGGCGATGAAATGACAAGGGGATGAAATGACAAGGAAATGAAATAACAAGGGTATGAAATGACAAAGAGATGAAATGACAAGGGGATGAAATGACAAAGGGGATAAAATGACAAGGGTATAAAATGACAATGGGATGAAATGACAAGAAAATGAAATGACATTTGAATGAATTGAAAAGGGATTGAAATGACAATGGGATAAAATGACAAGGGGATGAAATGACAAAGGGATGAAATGAAAAGGGGATGAAATGAGAAGGAGATGAAAAGCCAAGGAATTGAAATGACAATGGGATAAAATGACAAGGGGATGAAATTACAAGGGGATGAAATGACAAGGGAAGGAAATGACAATGGGAGGAAATGACAAGGGGAGGAAATGATAAGGGGAAGAAATGTCAAGTAGAAGAAATGACAAGGGGAGGAAATGACTAGGGGAAGAAATGTCAAGGGGATAAAATGACAAGGGGATGAAATGACTAGAGGGTGAAATGACAAGGGGACAAAAAGACAAGGGGATGAAATGACAAGGGGATGAAATGACATGGGGATGAAATGACATGGTAATGAAATGACAAGGGGATTAAATGACAAGGGGATGAAATGCCAAGGGGATGAAATGACAAGGGGAGGAAATAACAAGGGGAGGAAATGACAAGGGTATGAAATGACAAAGGGGGGAAATGAGAAGAAGAGGAAATGCCAAGGGGATTAAATGACAAGGCGATGAAATGACAAGGGAATGAAATAACAAGGAAATGAAATAACAAGGGGATGAAATCACAAGGGGATGAAATGACATAGGGATAAAATGACAAGGGAATGTTATGACATTAAGATGAAATGACAATTGGATGAATTGAAAAGGGATTGAAATGACAATGGGATTAAATGACAATGGGATTAAATGACAATGGGATGAAATGACAAGGGGATGAAATGACAAGGGGATGAAATGCCAAGGGGATAAAATGACAAGGAGATAAAATGCCAAGAGGATGAAATTTACAAGGGGATGAATTGACAAGGGGATGAAATGACAAGGGGATAAAATGACAAGGGGATAAAATGAGAAGGGAATGAAATAGAGAGGGGATGAAATGACAAGAGAATAAAATGACAAGGGGGTGAAGTGAGACTGGAATAAAATGACAGTGGATGAAATGACAAGGGGAGGAAATGATAAGGGAAAGAAATGTCAAGTGGAAGAAATGACAAGGGGAGGAAATGACAAGGGGAAGAAATGTCAAGGGGATAAAATGACAAGGCGATTAAATGACAAGGGGATGAAATGACAAGGAAATATATTGACAAGGGGATGAAATGTTTAGAGGAGGAAATGACAAGTAGAGAAAATGACAAGTAGAGGAAATGACAAGGGGATAAAATGTCAAGGGGATTAAATGACAAGGGGATTAAATGGAAAGAGAATGAAATGACAAGGAGATGAAATGACAAGGGGATGAAATGACAAGGGGATGAAATGCCAAGGGGATAAAATGACAAGGAGATGAAATGCCAAGAGGATGAAATTTACAAGGGGATGAATTGACAAGGGGATGAAATGACAAGGGGATAAAATGACAAGGGGATAAAATGACAAGTGGATGAAATAGAAAGGGGATGAAATGACAAGAGAATAAAATGACAAGGGGGTGAAGTGAGACTGGAATAAAATGACAGGGGATGAAATGACAAGGGGATGAAATGACAAGGGGATGAAATGAAAATGGGATGAAATAACAAATGGCGGAAATGACAAGGGGATGAAATAACAAGGAGATGAAATGACAGTGAGGTGCAATAAAAAGGGGATTAAATGACAAGGAAATAAAATGACAAGGGGATGAAATGAAAAGTGGAGGAAAAGACAAGGGGATGAAATGACAAGGGGATGAAATGTTAAGGAGATGAAATGACAAGGGGATGAAATGACCAGGGGATAAATTGAAAAGGGGGTTAAATGACAATGGGATAAAATGACAAAAGGATGAAATGACAGGGAATGAAATGACATAGGAATGAAATGACAAGGGGATGAAATGACAAGAGAATGAAATGACTGCGGATGAAATGACAAGGGATAGAAATAACAAGGGGATGAAATGACAAGGGTATGAAATGACACGTAAAGGAAATGACAAGTAGAGGAAATGACAAGGGGGTTAAAATGACAAGGGGATTAAATGGAAAGAGGATGAAATGACAAGGGTATGAAATGACACGTAAAAGAAATGACAAGTAGAGGAAATGACAAGGGGGTTAAAATGACAAGGGGATTAAATGGAAAGAGGATGAAAAGACAAGGGAATAAAATGACAAGGAGATGAAATGACAGGGAGGTGAAATGACAAGGGGATGAAAAGACAAAAGAATGAAATGACAAGGGATTAAAATGACAAGTGGAAGAAATGACAAGGATGAATTGACAAGGGGATGAAATGACAAGGAGATAAAATGACAAGGGGATGAAATGACCAGGGGATGAAATGACAAGGGGTTTAAATGACAATGGGATAAAATGACAAAGGGATGAAATGAGAGGGGATAAAATGACAAGGAAATAAAAATGACAAGGGTATGAAATGACAAAGGGATGAAATGACAAGGGGATGAAATGACAAAGGGGAAAAACAGACAAGGGTATAAAATGACAAGGGGATTAAATGACAAGAAGATGAATTGACAATTAGATGAATTAAAAAGGGATTGAAATGACAATGGGATAAAATGACAAGGGGATTAAATGAAAAAGGGATAAAATGACAAGGAGATGAAATGCCAAGGGGATAAAATGACAAGAAGATTAAATGCTAAGGGGATAAAATGACAAGGCGATGTATTGACAACGGGATGAAATGACAAGGAGATAAAATGCCAAGGGGATAAAATGACAAGAAGATTAAATGCTAAGGGGATAAAATGACAAGGCGATGTATTGACAACGGGATGAAATGACAAGGAGATAAAATGACAAGGGGATGAAATGACAAGGGGTTGAAATGGAAAGGGGATGAAATGACAAGAGAATAAAATGACAAGGGGGTGAAGTGAGACGGGGATGAAATGACAAGGGGATTAAATGACATAACGATGAAATGAAAAGGGGATGAAATGACAACGGAATGAAATGACAAGGGGGTGAAATAACAAATGGCGGAAATGACAAGGGGATGAAATGACAAGGAAATGAAATGACAGGGAGGTGAAATGACAAGGGGGTAAAATGACAAGGGGGTAAAATGACAAGGGGATGAAATGACAAGGGGATGAAATGACAAGTGGAGGAAATGACAAGGGGATGAAATGACAAGGGGATGAAATGACAAGAGGATGAAATGACCAAAGGATGAAATGACAAGGGGGTTAAATGACAAGGGTGTTAAATGACAATGGGATAAAATGACAATAGGATGAAATGACTGGGGATAATATGACATAGGAATGAAATGACAAGGGGATGATATGAAAAGAGAATGAAATGACTGGGGATGAAATGACAAGGGATAGAAATGACAATTAAATGGAATGAAAAGTGTATGAAATGACACGTGGAGGAAATGACAAGTGGTTAAAATGACAAGGGGATGAAATGAGACGGGGATGAAATAAAAAGTGGAGGAAATGACAAGTAGAGGAAATGACAAGGGGATTAAATGGAAAGAGGATGAAATGACAAGAGGATGAAATGACAAGGAGATGTAATGAAAGGGAGGTGAAATGACAAGGGGATGAAATGATAAAAGAATGAAATGACAAGAGGATTAAATGACAAGTGGAGGAAATGACAAGTGGAGGAAATGACAGGGGGATGAAATGACAAGGAGATAAAATGACAAGGGGATGAAATTATCAGGGGATGAAATGACAAGGGGTTTAAATGACAATGGGATAAAATGACAAAGAGATGAAATGACAGGGGATGAAATGACAAGGAAATGAAATGACAAGGGGATGAAATGACAAATGGATGAAATGAAAAGGGGATGAAATGACAAGGGAATAAAATGACAAGGGTATAAAATGGCAAGGGGATGAAATGACAAGAAGATGAAAAGACAATTGGATGAATTAAAAAGGGATTGAAATGACAATGAGATGAAATGACAAGGGGATGAAATGAAAAGGGGATGAAATGACAAAGAGATGAAATGCCAAGGGGAGGAAATGACAAGGGGATGAAATGACAAGGCGATAAAATGACAAGGGGTTAAATGACATAGAAATGAAATGACAAGGGGATGAAATGACAAAAAGATGAAATGACAAGGGGATGAAATGACAAAGGGAACAAAATGACAAGGGGATGAAATGAAAAGAAGATGAAATGACAATTGGATGAATTTAAAAGGGATTGAAATGACAATGGGATGAAATGAGAAGGGGATGAAATGACAAGGGGATGAAATGAAAAGGGGATGAAATGACAAGGAGATGAAATGCCAAGGGGATGAAATGCCAAGGGGGTTAATTGACAAGGGGATGAAATGACAAGGGGATGAAATGACAAGGGGATGAAATGACAAGAGGATAAAATGACAAGGGGATGAAATGACAAGGGAATGAAATGACAAGGGAAAGAAATGACAAGGGGATGAAATGCCAAGGAGAGGAAATGACAAGTGGAGGAAATGATAAGTGGAGGAAATGACAAGGGGATAAAATGACAAGGGGATGAAAACACGTGGGAATGAAATGTTAAGGGGATGAAATGACAAGGGGATGAAAAGACAAGGGGATGAAATCACTACGGATGAAATAACAAGGGATGAAATGACAAGGGATGTAATGACAATGGGATGAAGTGACTGGGTATGAAATGATAGTATGAGATTCAGCAGAATCTTCTTCATTATAATCCAAGGAATGAGCGTATTGGTAATCCAAATTGCACTTGCATATACACTTATGTTTAGACGTACTAAGGGTTGCTACTATTACTTGCTAATAGTGAACACATTAGTCGAGCTTCGTATTCCATATCTAAATTTGACAGAGGAGACTCGGCAGCCGAGCAATAAAGGGCTTGGCTTCCAAACCGGGTAATCCGGGTTCGAATCCTGGAGTAAACTGGGATTTTTAATTTCGGGATCTTTGGGGCGCCACTGAAACCACAAGCTGTAATGAGTACCTGAGATTAGCTGTGCTGGCCACATGACACCCTCGTTAGCCGTGAGCCACAGAAAATGGTGAACTTTTCATCATCTGCCATATAGATAGCAAACTGGAAACTATACTTCTTTTACTTTAAAACTGTACTGACTAAAAACAAAAGATAACATAACGCTAAAGCGGCTGTTCCCATTATTTAAAACCGATAAATACCAATGTATATGTATAATTAACAAATTTATATATTTATTTTTTTTCAGCAAAAAAAACAATGGGTGGTATGTATAAAACTGGATTAATACATTTTGATGTGTCCATAAAAACTTATTTTTAGATAAGTTTGTAATTTTAGCGTCTCGTGTTGAGGTCTGTAGTGTTACTGGAGCGCCTTGAGCTTACATTGCGTCTGTTAACAGCGCTCAATAAAACAAAGTAGTATTATTATAATCAGCCAAAGTTAAACCAAAGAATTAAAAGCGAAATTTTGTTTTCACACAAACTAAGAATAGGAACCAAAGGGTTCAACCACTGCTCCTTTAGTCGTCGGCGCAAACAGTCTTTTTTGCCGGGGAGATTCCGTGATTGAAACACACTGAAGAAACTGTTGTGTTTTTTTTTTAGTTCAAACAATTTATTGATTCTCATAAAAACCCATGGGCCTGTAAGGTTTCAAGGAACTACAGCTCAAGTAATTACATCTCAAGGAACTACAACATCTCAAGGACCTACAACATCTCAAGGAACTACAACAACTCAAGATAATACAACATCTCAAGGTAATACAACATCTCAAGGAACTACAACAACTAAAGGAACTACAACATCTCAAGGAAGTACAACATCTCAAGGAACTACAACATATCAAGGAACTACAACATCTAAAAGTAATACAACATCTCAAGGTAATACAACATCTCAAGGTAATACAACATCTCAAGGTAATACAACATTTCAAGGTACTACAACATCTGAAGGCACTACGACATGTCAAGGACTACAACATCTGAAGGCACAACGACATTTTAAGAAACTACAACTACTGAAGCCAAGGGCATGAAATGACAAGGGGATGAAATGACTGGGGATGAAATGACAAGGGGATGAAAGACAAGGGAATGAAATGACAAAGGGGATGAAATGTAAAGGGAATGAAATGACTGGGGATGAAATAACAAGGGAATGAAATTACAAGGGAATGAAATGACAAGGGGATGAAATGACAAGGGATGAAATGATAAGGGGATAAAATGACAAGGGGATGAAATGACAAGTGGAAGAAAATGACAAGAGGGTGAAATGACAAGGGGACTAAATGACAAGGGGATTAAATGACAAGGGGATTAAATGACAAAAGGATGAAATGACAAGGGTATGAAATGACAAGGGGATAAAATGACAGAGGAATGAAATGACAAGGGGATGAAATGACAAGGGGAGGAAATGACAAGGGGAGGAAATGACAAGGGGAGGAAATGACAAGGGGATGAAATGACAAGGAGATGAAATGACAAGGGGATGAAATATCAAGGGGATGAAATGACAAGGGGATGAAATGACAAGTGGAGGAAATGTCAAGTGGAGGAAATGACAAGGGGATAAAATGACAAGGGGATAAAATGACAAGGGGATGACATGACAAGGGGGTGAAATGACAAGGGGATGAAATGACAAGGGGATGAAATGACAAGTGGATGAAATGACAAGGGGATGAAATGACAAGGGGATGAAATGACAAAGGAATAAATTGACAAGGGGATGAAATGAAAGGGAATGAAATGACAGGGGGATGAAATGACAAGGAGATGAAATGACAAGGGAATGAATTGACATGGTGAGAAAATGACAATGGGATGAACTGACACGAGGATGAAATGACAATGGAATGAAATGACAAGGGGATGAAATGACATGGGTATGAAATGACAAGGGGATGAAATGACAAGGGGATGAAATGACAATGGGATAAAATGATTAGGGAATGAAATGACAAGGGGATGAAATGACAAGGGAATGAAATGACAAGGGAAGGAAATGACAAGAGAATGAAATGACAAGGGAATTAAATGACATAGGGAGGAAATGACAAGGGGATGAAATGACACGAGGATGAAATGACGATGGGATGAAATGACAAGTGGATAAAATGACAAGGGGATGATATGACTGGGGATGAAATGACAAGGGATGAAATGACAAGGGATGAAATGACATTGTGATGAAGTGACTGGGTATGAAATGACAGGGAACCATACATACACACCCCTTACTATTTACTTATATATATATATATATATATATATATATATATATATATATATATATAGAGTGAGAGAGTGAGAGAGAGAGAGAGAGATTTAGACATTGATAGAAAACAAACAAAAAACATTTGTTATCACAGGAACAAGTTTGATAGAAAAAAAAGCATAGAACCACGAATCAACTTTGCGTTGTCAAATATTTGTTTCAGCCTTTTATCAGAAAAAAAAGTAAATGTATCTGGGTTTTTTTTTAATTTTGTCTTTAAAAAAATACTACTTTTGTTTCTATTTGCAGAAGTATTCGGAGAAATAGTAGACAATGCAATATATATAATGGAAGAGTTGATGAAAGCTAGGGCAATAGCTGAAAAAAAGAGGAAAGAAAAGATAGCATTGGAAGCTAAATTGAGTTCTGGTAAGCAACTATTATAATACGTTATGTATGCACACAGAGGCGTAGCAAGATACCCGTGGGCCCGGATTCAAGAATACATTGGTGGCCCCTCCCTCAATAAACAAATACAATTCATGACAAAACAATTGAATAATGTGAATGTATCGGTACATTGACCAAAAGACATTCTAATTAAAAGAAAATTAGCTTTTTAATCATCTTATTTCGATTGACTCTGTTAGAAGTCTCCAACACCAATTCAAAGTCAATGTTTGTCCATTTTTAAACAAAATTAAACAAGGTAACTGGGTTTCAAATATATAAAGTAAAGTTTTATGACTTCTAGTTCCCATTCTACACATTGACTTGCCTAAAACACTTCTAAGTGTCAAACTTTGAAGCATTGATACAAACTAGTATCTAGTTCTACGTCCGATATTTCACAGTAAATAGATCGAATATTTATTGACTGAACATTTCTCTAACCTTCTATCTAGTAAAGTAAGAAACCAGTGCATCTATTTCTTCTGATGAAACAATGCCCTAATGCCATTGTAGTATCCAGTCATGTTGGAAGCACCATCATAGCTTACGCCTTGCAGTTTAATTATGGATAAATGTGGATTTTTTTTTATTACTTTGAGCATTGTTCAGCAAATTCTGCTGACGTCTAATTCTAACAAATATGAAAACCTAGAATTGACTATCTGATTTCTTTTTCTTTAAATGTTCCGTCATCGGAGATCACTTGCAGTATAAAAAAAATAATAATTCGAATTTTGTATCAACTTTTTATTTGTCTAAAGTGCCGCCACTAATAAAAGAGACAAAATGGTACAGAATGGATGTCCTAAAGTACCAGTATTATACCAAGACATCGAGAGGTCCTGAAGTTCTGTTAGAATCACCAGAGACTGAAAAGATGTCAGTCATAGTTTGGTAATTCAAAAACCATGACGAACTTATTAGTGCAAAAAGATAATTTTACATACTTTAAATACAAAACAAATTAAAATCATATTAAGCTTTGAAAAAATTGAATAACTTGTAGCTGTATCGAAATTTTAATTAGTGACACTCGGGACTATCCATACTTCTTAACCAAACTCTCTCCATCCCCCACCATTCCTGTACTACCCATAAGTGTATAACAATAAACAGACAAGAAAAAAACAACACCAAATGGGACGATATGGAGACGATTGACACCTCGAACGCACGATTAGTGTTAGCCACCATTACAATTCACAAAACCTGATAGAAAGCAAATCCTTACATTAAAGCTTAAAACACTGCTTTTTAAGTTCATACAAATTCTGGGACAAAGCTCAGGATATTTTGAGGGAGCTTTTTAAATTCTATTTTTATCGGTTTTTTCAAAAGTGCATTTATTTTTTTCACTTTGGTGTCATCCCAAAGTTCTCAACAGGTCAAGAGTCATGGGCCCAGTCGCGGAAATAGTAATGAGCCAAATGAAGAATTCCTTCGAAGCGTGGAAAAATAATTCCGGAGATAAAGAGTTAAAAAGCTGGTAACTCATCTTCGTTCATCAGACCCTCGATTGGAAAAGACACAAATTATCTAACTCGTTCTCTCCTATCTTACGATACCAGCATTGATTCCACCAGAATGTGGTAAATAAATACGGAGAGAAAGAGTTAAACTCTGAACAAATTATTATTCAATTTTATTTTTACCAGCATGTGTAGATGTTTAGATCTAAAAGCGATATTAGAATACCAGTGTGGAATTCAATGCTAGATGTTGAAGAGCAGTATGGAATTCAATGCTAGATGTTGAAGACCAGTGTGGAATTCAATGCTAAATGCTGAAGACCAGTGTGGAATTCAATGCTAGATGTTGAAGACCAGTGTGGAATCGTAAAAATTTTGAACAACTTGAATTAATGTAAACGCAGCGTTACGCCATTGTGGAATCATAGATATTATCTTTATGGTGACGTAGTGAGGAAATGATCCATGTTATTGACATTAATATCCCCATTATGGTATGCACTAAAAATGGATCTAGCACAAAATAACATCAAAAAAAAGTTATGTCGATTAATTAACGGTATGGTTTTAGTTGAATAGTTTAATCAGGAATTGAAAAAAAAAACCAGTACATTATTTGTAATGAAGTTCTAACTGTTGAAGCTATAAGACCGAAATAACTTAAACATCCGAGGTTTGCCGACAGATCGCCCATTATTGTAAAGGTAATGGTTTGGAATTGAAGTAAAGACGATCTTAAAGACGTCTCATACAAACCTCTTGAAACTACAGCAGCGTGGGCTCTATCAGAGAAAATTGGTTCTTTTTTTTGTCAAAAAAGTGTGTAAGGTATCTTAGAACAATGTTAGTGAACTCTGTACATATGGTTACCAAAATTTATTGAATCTCATCATATGATTTATAAAGAAGACACTGCTATCTAAAAATGACACAAAGCAATGACAAACTTCAATGTAAAGATCAAATACCTCAAGAGGCCGGAAAAAATCTATTCTTCAAACTATAACTTCCAATAGGCAGAAGATTGGGGGGGGGGGGAAATAATATTTACACGTTGCCAATTCTATCTGCTCTGTATAAAACTAAAAAAAAAAATACTCAGAAAGGCACAAAGATAAAGGCACATTCCTCATCCCATATGCTAGGGCAAATTTGTACAAAAGATCCTTTTCCCTAGTGCTATTAGAGCATGGAATGGGTTGCCTGAGCTAGCCAGGAAAACCAGTGACTTGGCGGATTTAAGTTCATTGGCTAATATGCATGACTAAATGCATGACACCTAGGACGTAATCATCTTCTTTTTTAAAGTAACGTCTGTATCATATAAGATAAGATAAGATAAGATAATATAAGATAAGATAAGATAAGATAAGATAAAAAATAACATTGAAGCTGGCAAACAGGTAATAATTTTCGGGCAAAGAACATTTGCGCACGCGGACGAAACATCATCATTCTTTTCTAATCTACCTGACTTCACGTTTGCTTTTGTCATAGTCGAAGTTAAAGATGTTTCGGACACAGAAAGATTTTCTTGAACTCAAGAAACCAATGTAGCGAGAAATGATTTCTCTTCAATGTCAGTTACAAAAATCTAAAGCTTTAACAGTTTTTTTGTGTCTTACAGAGATGGTTCCTTCTTATACTTAATCCTCTTTTATATTATCTCTTTAGTGTTTGCACAGCTAGAAGAGCTCAGACAAAACGAACTACGAAGACAAAAAGAAGGTATGCTTTATTTTAAAATAGTTTTCTCTGTCTGGTGATATGGTGCGCAAAGTGCACTCTTTCAAGAAAATAAAGTTGTTCTTTTCCGCCATGACCCTAGTGGCAGTTGCTGACTGAGAGAAACTACATCTTATTTAACAATGTTTATCAAGCCGTTACATATTTCGATTTACTAATATGATAATCTTGAAAGGCCACCCATTATTGATTATTTCATTTATCTATCAAAAGAAATGAGCAACAGCCGTACGGATTGGCATGAAATTTCGTACACACGCTTTTTATAGCCGTATCTTTTAAGTGCTTCTTAAGAAAAGAGGTTTTATCAGATAAGAAGTAATCAATTACTTTTTCCTAAACACATCCATGTCAAATAAAGTTTAAATGCAAATAGCTCAAAAATAAAACTTCGGTGTATTTTAAGAATATTTTCTTTCTTTTTTCATATTCCACTACTTTGTACTCTACCTTACTTTATATTGTATTTTCATTCTTCGCTTTAGTGTAGACGTGGTCGAAATAAAAAGTAGACACTAATAGCATTTAAATGAATGTGTATGTTACTTTAAAGTTATTGTCTTTATCGTAATTCACATGCTAAAAAATTGTAATACGGTAACTGGAGGCATGCAATGGGCTCAAAGATTTACACTAGTAGAAATAAAATTAAATGGATTTTGTCTTATTATAGTAGACACAATGCCAAAGTAAATCTGGCGTGGGGATCTGAAATGGGTCTTTCGTAATGGACAATTGTTTTTCTTTAGCCAGCAACTGATAGTCTATAGAAATGAGTGGTTTATATAAAACTGATAGTTCAAAGAAATGAGTGGGTTATAAAAAACTGATAGTTTAAAGAAATGAGTGGTTTATATAAAACTGATAGTTCAAAGAAATGAGTGGGCTATAAAAAACTGATAGTCTAAAGAAAAGAGTGGCTTATATAAAACTGAAAGTCTTAAAAGAAATGAGTGGTTTATATGAAACTGGTAGTCTATAGAAATGAGTGGTTTATATGAAACTGATAGTCTATTTAAATGAGTGGTTTATATAAAACTGATAGTCTATATAAATGTGTGGTTTATATGAAACTGATATTCTAAAGAAATGGATAGGTTGTATGAAACTGATAATCTCTAGAAATGGGTGGGTTGTACGAAATTGATAGTCTAAAGAAATGAATGTGTTGTAATAACTGATATTCTTAAAAAATGGATGGGTTGTATAAAACTGATAGTCTAAAGAAATGGATGGGCTGTATGAAACTAATAGTCTAAAAAAATGGATGTGTTGTTTGAACTGATAGTCAAAAGAAATGGATGGGTTGTATGAACTGATAGTCTAAAGAAAAGGATGGGCTGTATGGAACTGAAAGTCTAACAAAATTAATAGGTTGTATGAACTGAGAGGCTAAAGAAATGGATGGGTTGTTAGAAACTGAAAGTCTAAAAAAATGGATGGGTTGTATGAAACTGATAGTCTAAAGAAATTGATGGGTTGTATGAAACTGATAGTCTACAAAAAATGGATGGGTTGTATGAACTTATAGTCTAAAGAATTTGGTTGGCTGTATAAAACTAATAGTCTAAAGAAATGGATGGGTTGTACGAAACTGATAGTCTAAAAAAATGGGTGGGTTGTATGAACTGATAGTCTAAAGAGTTTGGTTGGCTGTATAAAACTGATAGTCTGAAGAAATGGATGGGTTGTACGAAAGTGATAGTCAAAAGAAATGGATGGGTTGTATGAACTGATAGTCTAAAGAAATGGATGGGTTGTATGAAACTAATAGTCTAAAGAAATGTATGGATTGTAACAACTGATAGTCTAAAGAAATGGATGGGTAGTATGAAACTGATAGACTAAAGAAATCAATAGGTTGTATGAACTGATAGTCTAAAGAAATGGATGGGTTGTATGAACTGATAGTTTAAAGAAATAGATGGGTTGTATGAAACTGATAGTTTAAAGAAAGGGATGGGTTGTATGAAACTGATATTCTAATGAAATGGATGGGTTTTATGAAACTGATAGTCTAAAGAATTATATGGGTTGTAGGAAACTGGAAGTCTAAAGAAATTGATGGGTTGTATGAAACTAAAAGTCTGAAGTAAGAAAAAGGTTGTATAAAACTAATACTCTACAGAAATTGATGGGTTGTATAAAACTAAAAGTCTAAAAAAATGGATGGGTTGTATGAAACTGATAGTCTAAAGAAATTGATGGGTTGTATGAAACTGATAGTAAAAAAATGGATCTGTTGTTTGAAACTGACAGTCTAAAGAAATGAATGGGTTGTATGAACTGATATTCTTAAGAAATGGATGGGTTGTATGAACTGATAGTGTAAAGAATTTGGTTGGCTGTATAAAACTGATTGTCTAAAGAAATGGATGGGTTGTACGAAACTAATAGTCTAAAAAAATGGGTGGGTTGTATGAACTGATAGTCTAAAGAAATGGATGGGTTGTATAAATTGATAGTCTAAAGAGTTTTTTTTTGGCTGTATAAAACTGATAGTCTAAAGAAATGGATGGGTTGTACGAACGTGATAGTCAAAAGAAATGGATGGGTTGTATGAACTGATAGTCTAAAGAAATGTATGGATTGTATCAACTGATAGTCTAAAGAAATGGATGGGTTGTATGAACTGATATTTTTAAGAAATGGATGGGTTGTATGAACTGATAGTGTACAAAAAATTGATGGGTTGTATGAACTGATAGTGTAAAGAATTTGGTTGGCTGTATAAAACTGATAGTCTAAAGAAATGGATGGGTTGTATGAAACTGATATTCTAATGAAATGGATGGGTTTTATAAAACTGATAGTCTAAAGAATTATATGGGTTGTAGAAAACTGATAGTCTAAAGAAATTGATGGTTTGTATAAAACTGATAGTCAAAAAAATGGATTTGTTGTATGAAACGAATAGTCTAAAGTAATGAATGGGTTGTATGAACTGATATTCTTAAGAAATGGATGGGTTCTATGAACTGATAGTCTAAAGATATGGATGGGTTGTATGAACTGATAGTCTAAAGAAATGGATGGGTTGAATGAACTGATAGTCTAAAGAATTTGGTTAACTGTATAAAACTGATAGTCTATAGAAATGGATGGGTTGTACGAAAGTGATAGTCAAAAGAAATGGATGGGTTGTATGAACTGATAGTCTAAAGAAAGGGATAGGACTTATAAACTGATAGTTTAAAGAATTTGGTTGGCTGTATAAACTTATAGTCTAAAGAAATGGATGGGTTGTACAAAAGTGATAGTCAAAAGAAATGGATGGCTTGTATGAAACTGATAAGTTAAAGAAATGGATGGGTTGTATGAAACTAATAGTCTAAAAAAATCAATGGGTTGTATGAACTGATATTCTTAAGAAATGGATGGGTTGTATGAACTGATAGTGTAAAGAATTTGGTTGGCTGTATAAAATTGATAGTCTAAAGAAATGGATGGGTTGTACGAAACTGATAGTCTTAAAAAATGGGTGGGTTGTATGAACTGATAGTCTAAAGAAATGGATGGGTTGTATAAATTGATAGTATAAAGAGTTTTTTTTGGCTGTATAAAACTGATAGTCTAAAGAAATGGATGGGTTGTACGAA
Organism: Biomphalaria sudanica; assembly: GCA_036873155.1. Lineage (NCBI taxonomy): Eukaryota > Metazoa > Mollusca > Gastropoda > Planorbidae > Biomphalaria > Biomphalaria sudanica. The sequence goes on from JAZGLO010001376.1 coordinate 91,887, forward strand.
CGTGATAGTCAAAAGAAATGGATGGGTTGTATGATCTGATAGCCTAAAGAAATGTATGGATTGTATCAACTGATAGTCTAAAGAAATGGATGGGTAGTATGAAACTGATAGTCTAAAAAAATCAATGGGTTGTATGAACTGATAGTCTAAAGAAATTAATGGGTTGCATGAAACTGATAGTCTAAAGAAAGGGATGGGTTGTATGAAATTACTAGTCTACAGAAATAGATGGGTTGTATGAAACTGATATTCTAATGAAATGGATGGGTTTTATAAAACTGATAGTCTAAAGAATTATATGGGTTGTAGAAACGAATAGTCTAAAGTAATGAATGGGTTGTATGAACTGATATTCTTAAGAAATGGATGGGTTCTATGAACTGATAGTCTAAAGATATGTATGGGTTGTATGAACTGATAGTCTAAAGAATTTTGTTAGCTGTATAAAACTGATAGTCTATAGAAATGGATGGGTTGTACGAAAGTGATAGTCAAAAGAAATGGATGGGTTGTATAAACTGATAGTCTAAAGAAAGGGATAGGACTTATGAACTGATAGTTTAAAGAATTTGGTTGGCTGTATAAAACTTATAGTCTAAAGAAATGGATGGGTTGTACGAAAGTGATAGTCAAAAGAAATGGATGGGTTGTATGAAACTGATAAGTTAAAGAAATGGATGGGTTGTATGAAACTAATAGTCTAAAAAAATCAATGGGTTGTATGAACTGATTTTCTTAAGAAATGGGTGGATTGTATAAACTGATAGTCTAAAGAATTTGGTTGGCTGTATAAAACTTATAGTCTAAAGAAATGGATGGGTTGTATGAACTGATAGTCTAAAGAAATGGATGGGTTGTATAAAAGTGATAGTCTAAAGAAATGAATGGGTTGTATGAACTAATATTCTTAAGAAATGGATGGGTTGTATAAACTGATAGTCTACAAAAAATAAATCGGTTGTATGAACTGATAGTCTAAAGAATTTGGTTGGCTGTATAAAACTGATATTCTAAAAAAATAAATGGGTAGTATAAAACTTATAGTCTAAAGAATAGATGGGTTGTACAAAAGTTATAGTCTAAAGAAATGGATGAGCTGTACGAAAGTAATAGTCTAAAGAAAAAAATGGGTTGTATAAAACTGATAGTTTAATCAAATGGATGGGTTGTATGAAACTGATAGTCTAAAGAAATGGATGGGTTGTATGAAACTGATAGTGTAAAGAAATGGATGGGTTGAATGAAACTGATAATCTAAAGAAATGGATGGGTTGTAGGAAACTGATTGTCAAAAGAAAAGGATGGGTTGTATAAAACTGATAGTCTAAAGAAATGGATGAGTTATATGAAACTGATAGTCTAAAGAAATGGATGGGTTGTATGAAACTAATAGTCTAAAGAAATGTTTGGATTGTATCAACTGATAGTCTAAAGAAATGGATGGGTTGTATGAACTGATAGTCTAAAGAAATAGATGGGTTGTATGAAAATGATAGTCTAAAGAAAGGGATGGGTTGTATGAAACTACTAGTCTACAGAAATGGATGGGTTGTATGAAACTGATATTCTAATAAAATGGATGGGTTTTATGAAACTGATAGTCTAAAGAATTATATGGGTTGTAGAAAACTGATAGTCTAAAAAAATTGATGGGTTGTATAAAACTGATAGTCAAAAAAATGGATTGGTTGTATGAAACTAATAGTCTAAAGTAATGAATGGGTTGTAAGAACTGATATTCTTAAAAAATGGATGGGTTGTATGAACTGATAGTCTAAAGATTCGGATGGGTTGTATGAACTGATAGTCTAAAGAATTTGGTTGGCTGTATAAAACTTATAGCCTAAAGAAATGGATGGGTTGTATGAACTGATAGTCTAAAGAAATGGATGGGTTGTAAAAAAGTTATAGTCTAAAGAAATGAATGGGTTGTATTAACTGATATTCTTAAGAAATGGATGGGTTGTATGAACTAATAGTCTACAAAAAATGGATCGGTTGTATAAACTGATAGTCTAAAGAATTTGGTTGGCTGTATAAAACTGATATTTTAATAAAATAAATGGGTTGTATAAAACTTATAGTCTAAAGAAATAGATGGGTTGTACGAAAGTGATAGTCTAAAGAAATAGATGGGTTGTACGAAAGTTATAGTCTAAAGAAATAAATGGGTTGTATAAAACTGATAGTTTAATCAAATGGATGGGTTGTATGAAACTGATAGTCTAAAGAAATGGATGGGTTGTATGAAACTGATAGTCTAAAGAAATGGATGGGTTGAATAAAACTGATAATCTAAAGAAATGGATGGATGGAAGGAAACTGATTGTCAAAAGAAAAGGATGGGTTGTATAAAACTGATAGTCTAAAGAAATGGATGAGTTGTATGACACTGATAGTCTATAGAAATAAATGGCCTGTATGAATTGATAGTCTAAACAAATAAATGGGTCGTATGAACTGATAGTCTAAAGAAAAGGATTGGTTGTATAAAACTGATAGTCTAAAGAAATGGATGGGTTGTTCGAAAGTGATAGTCTAAAGAAATGGATGGGTTGTATGAACTGATAGTCTAAAGAATTTGGTCGGCTGTATAAAACTTATAGTCTAAAGAAATAAATGGGTTGTATAAAAGTGATAGTCAAAAGAAATGAATGGGTTGTCTGAACTGATATTATTAAGAAATGGATGGGTTGTATGAACTGATAGTCTAAAGAAATAGATGGGTTGTACGAAAGTTATAATCTAAAGAAATGGATGGGTTGTACGAAAGTGATAGTCTAAAGAAATAGATGGGTTGTATGAAACTGATAGTCTAAAGAAATGGATAGGTTGTATGAAACTGATAGTTTAAAGAAATTGATGTGTTGAATGAAACTGATAATCAAAAGAAAAGGATGGGTTGTATGACACTGATAGTCTAAAGAAATGAATGGGCTGTATGAACTGATAGTCTAAACAAATGAATGGGTTGTATGAACTGATATTCTTAAGAAATGGATGGGTCGTATGAACTGATAGTCTAAACAATTTGTTTGGCTGTATAAAACTGATAGTCTAAAAAAATGGATGGGTTGTACGAAAGTGATAGTCTAAAGAAATGGATGGGTTGTATGAACTGATAGTCTAAAGAATTTGGTTTGGCTGTATACAACTTATAGTCTAAAGAAATAAATGGGTTGTATAAATCTGATAGTCTAAAGAAATGGATGGGTTGTATGAACTGATAGTCTAAAGAGTTTGATTGGCTGTATAAAACTGATAGTCTAAAAAAATAAATGGGTTGTATAAAAGTGATAGTCTAAAGAAATGGATGGGTTGTACGAAAGTGATAGTCTAAAGAAATGGATGGGTTGTATGAACTGATGGTCTAAAGAAATGGATGGGTTGTATGAACTGATAGTCTAAAGAAATGGATGGGTTGTATGAAACTGATAGTCTAAAGAAATAAAGTGGTTGTATGAAACTGATAGTCTAAAGAAATAAATGGGTTGTATGAACTGTTAGTCTAAAGAATTTGGTTCGCTGTATAAAACTGATAGTCTACAGAAATGATTGGGTTTTAGTTGTTGTTTCTCTTTCAGTCGATGTTTATCAACTGTTTATGTGTGCAACCATTGATGAAGGTGTCTTGTATCCAGCTCAGCGACCAACCACCTTTACCTTTCCACAATTAATGTCAGGTTTCCATTAGAGCTGTGTGGACTAAGAGACGCCCTAAAGATCCCGAAAATAAACCAACATTCTTTTTTTTCTAACTTCTATACCAATTCTCTATTTTGTTTTTCACTTCTATACACATTACCCTATTTAAGTCGACTTCTATACCAATTCCTCATCTTTCTCTATCGATTTTCAATTCTTTCTTGGACTTTCTTAAACCATCTTTACTGACGTTAATAGGGTTTTTTAAACTAAAAGTCATACTAGATTGTCTGGTATCCCTATACCTTTTTTTTTGCTTTCCCATGGGGTTCATTTTAGCCATAGTTTACATTAGTAGATTTTGTTTTCTTTTCTATTAGATTCTTATTGATGTATCTCTCCTTCATGGTATTGATACCAGCTTCACTATCCATTTCTATTTAACACCTTACTCGGTGTTCATTAACTGTCATAACTGCTGTCATCCTTTTCGGTTTTCGATTGTCTATAGACATCAACCATTTGGTTTCGATCATCCATTTTGTCCAACTGCAGCAGTTCTTCATGGTCAGACATACTCTCTGATACTTGCTGAATTTTAAATTTGCACATCGATTCAAATGATCTATTCCCTTACTTGATAGGTAAAAGAACTGTTTTTTTTTAAAATCTAACATTTATTGGGTTTCAAAATATTTGACTTATAAGATCTCGGTTCACAAGAAAACGACTAAAGGTATGATCGCATTTTCCAAACTTTTAGTAGTTTCCGAGGTTTCAACATTACAGGCGTAAAAAGAAAAGTTTACAAAGAGAGTTTGTGTGGAAACACAAACTCAAAATCGGCCCTCCGAAGTGGTCCACGCAGGTTTAAATATTTTCAGAAAGAATACCAGAATGAAAGGTAAATGACAGAGGAAGAATAGAGAAAGATCTTGTGTTGTGTCCGAACTGTCCAGCAGACCAAGAAATAGGTGAAAGTAAATGGGAAGCTAGATGTGAACCTGGCCTAACTGATGTCTTATAATGATTATTTAATTGATCAAATAGTTCTGTAAAGGGTCAATCTCTTATTCAAAGCCTTGGAAAAAAAAAACATTTCCGTAAAAAAAATCCATTTAGTTAAGGGATCTATACTCATGCGATCATGATGCAGTTTACGCGAAATATTATAAAAAAATTACTTATTACTTGTTGATTGAAATTATGTCCAACTAATATACATGTATAATATTGTATACTAAATAGATTTTTTCTCTTTAAAAAAAGTAAACAGGTTTTTTTTTTTGTATTTTTAGTAGTTAGTATTACAGAACTTACTTAACTTAGCAATAAAAAATGTAAACAAAAGTTTTTTGACAAAAATTCTCCAACCATTTGCATAAATGTGTTAAAAATATGGTAAATAACCATCTCCCCTGCTAAAATGTCTTATTTGTTCGTTACTATTAATAGTAAATAGTTATAAAGGGATGTATTTTTATGAAAAAAACTACTTGCATAAGTGATTTTAAAAATTTGATCTTTTGCTTTTAGAAAAGAAAAAAAGTAGCCGTTGCATCCGAACTTTAAATGGTCTAAAATATTACGATGTCGGATTTTTACTATCTTTTCCAGTTTACGAGAACTAAACGGGACGGACGGACAGACGGACAAACATTCCACACAAAACTAATAGCGTCTTTTCCCCTTTCTGGGTAGCTAAAAATGGATTTTACCTTGCATTTACCGTTTAAAACGAGGTGCGTTGTTTAAGCGTTAAAGCGTTTGACTTCTGAACCAGAGATTTCAGGTTCAAACCCTGGTGAAAACTGGGATTTAAAACTTTGGGATCTTTGGGCGCATCTGAGTCCACCCAGCTCTAATGGGTACCTGACATTAGTTGGGGAAAGTAAAGGCGGTTGGTTGTTGTGCTGGCCACATGACATCCTCGTAACTGTTAGCCAAAGAAACAGGATGCCTATATCATTTGCCCAAAAGATAGCAAGGTCTGATAGGGAAACTTTACCTTTCTCTTATTTTTATACAGTTAAAAACTTTTCATTTTTTCAACTAACTTTTGTATTATCCTTTTTTTTCTTGTTTAAAGAAAAGGAAGATAAGTCCGATGAAGCATTGGGTAAGTATTTAATAATCTCAAAATAGTTTTATACAGATATCATACTTTGACATGTTTTTACTAATATTTTACAATTCCAAGAGAGATACATCAAAATTATAATTATAGATTTTTATGTTTATTATTGTATCTGATTCATTTATCTTCTCTTTAGAACTAACGTCTGTAATTTATAAGATACACAGTTATCAATATGCGCTGATTTAACTATCAATCCAAGTGCAATACATTTGTCTATTTAATGTAATGTACAGTGATTGAGAGGTGACATCACATCTACTTACTGTAACTTATGATTCAAATAAATGTATTTGTGTTTTTACAAACTATTATTATAGACATTGTTCTAGCACAGAGAGGCAAAGACCCGAATTTGTTTGAAATTTGGAACAGGTGGGGTGAGATTAATTTAGTACTACGCGAACTTCGGGAGCAGAAGATGTAAATCTCATCTGTTACTTTGGGAGCAGACGATTTGTAGATAATCTGTTACTTTGGGAGCATACGATTTAATGCTCATCTGTTACTTAGGGAGCATATAATGTAAAGCTTATCTGTTACTTCGGGAGGAGATAATGTAAAGCTTATCTGTTACTTCGGGAGCAGATAATATTAAGCTTATCTGTTACTTCGTTAGCAGATAATGTTAAGCTTATCTGTTACTTCGGGAGCAGATAATGAAAAGCTCATCTGTTACTTTGAGAGAAGACGATGTAAAGTTTATCTGTTACTTTGGGAGCAGAATATGTAAAGCTCATCTGCTGCTTTGAGAGTAGATGATTTAAAGCTCATCTGGTACTTTGGGAGCAGACGATGTAAAGCTCGTCTGTTACTTTGGGAGCAGATGATGTAAAGCTCATCTGTTACTTTAAGAGCAGACCATGTAAAGCTCATCTGTTACTTTGGGAGCAGAATATGTAAAGCTCATCTGGTACTTTGAGAGTAGACGATGTAAAGCTCATCTGCTACTTTGAGAGTAGACGATGTAAAGATGTAAAGCTTATCTGGTACTTTGGGAGCAGACGATGTAAAGCTCGTATGTTACTTTGGGAGCAGATGATGTAAAGCTCATCTGTTACTTTAAGAGCAGACGATGTAAAGCTCATCAGTTACTTTGGGAGAAGACGATGTAAAGCTCATCTGTTACTTTGGAAGTAGTCGATGTAAAGCTCATTAGTTACTTTGGGAGAAGACGATGTAAAGCTCATCTGTTACTTTGGGAGTAGTCGATGTAAAGCTCATCAGTTACTTCGGGAGTAGATAATGTAAAGTTCATCAGATACTTTGGGAGCAGACGATGTAATGCTTGTCTGTTACTTTGGGAGCAGACGATGTAAAGCTCCATCTGTTACTTTGGGAGCAGACGATGTAAATCTTATCTGATACTATGAACGACAGTTAACGAAGGCTGTCTGCACGACGAGCCGCCCTTAGTTTCTCTACCTTACTTCAGGTACCCATTAGCATTTATAAGGCTTCCTTCAGTCGACTAAACTACAATTTCCTCTCTCTTCGCAGCTGATGTAAGAAAATTGTTTGCAAGTGTCAATAGAGTGTACAATCAGCGGACTCAAAGACTCTGCTAGGGTGTAGCATTGTGCTGCAAACAACTTAAGGGCCTCAGGTTGACTCCCGAAGCTTTTGTCATGTTTGTGTATATATGCAAGACAGTAGGGGGTTATTTGACACTAATGTCAACGGAAGCATTTAATATGCAGTGGAGTGCTTATATCTATTACCACTTCCGGCAATAACAACCTAACGGAAATGGGTAGACAAGGACTGTTGGGATATCTTAAATTTCAGAAATGTCAAATCTCAGTTTCAATAACCAACAGGCTTTTTTTAAAAAAAAAAGATGGCACAAACTCTTCTCCCTTTTTCCATATTTTAAAGTCAGACCGCACTGCATTCTCCCGAATTCCGGTTTTGACACCAGCGCAGTTTTTTTTTTTCTTTCTGCCTCATTAGTAAACAGCGGCATTGAAAAAAATATCGAAACATTTTTTTTCTAATAGTTTTTGTCCATATCGTCTGTTTGTGGTCTTAACGTCATTTGTTGTTTTTGGTTTTAGCCCAACAGGGTTTCCTACACATAGTCTATGTTTGATATCGTATTTTATATATTAGTTCACCACAGTTTCAAAAGAGATTTTTACTTTTCAGCCATGCTTGTTGAACAACGAAGTTTTTGGAATTTGAACTGGGCTTTCCCCGATTACCATGATATTTATAAATGGAAAGAACCATTAGAAAGAAGGGCATTTCATCGTGAACTTGAGCGAGTAGTTGATAGTGCCCAGCAAAAGGAATTGCTACGTCAACTTGCCCAACTGAAGTCTATCGTGTTATAAGATCATGTGATGTCTCTCGTGTTATAGATCATGTGACGTCTCTCGTGTTATAGATCATGTGATGTCTCTCGTGTTATAGATCATGTGATGTCTCTCGTATTATAGATCATAAAAAGAGTGATTCAACATGATCTTTTTGTCCTGTCTATCTAATGTATTTCTAATGTATTACTAATGAATTTCTAATGTATTTCTAATGTTTACCTAATGTATACCTAATGTATTTTTAATGTATTTCTAATGTAACCGGTATTTCTAAGATTAGTCAAACAGTAACACAGTCAGTATCACCTAGAATCTCAATATGGAATACCCAGTATACACAAGCCATCCCTAAAGCCAGTGTTTCCCAAACTGTGTTCCGGTAGCTATTGTGGTAATTAATTCTACATTTAATGCAGAACAAAAAAAATATTTATTACCTCTTCTAAAGCCGGAAAAATACTATACTAATATAACTATGAACTTTGACCTGCTCCAAATTTTGCCCTAATTTGAAACAAAGCTCAACCATTAAATGATTTCTGGTCGAGTTTCTAGGACACTATTCTTTTTTTTCACTTCCGTTTTCTACTATCTATTTGTGCGAAGCATTTTAATATAACTTAACTCTTTCTCTCCTAACTGACGATGCCAAAGTTGATTCCACCAGAATGTGGTAAATAATTACGGAGAGAAAGAGTTAATAATATGTTAAATTTGTAATAGATTTTAAATTATTTTAACAAATAAGAAATAATCCAACCTGAAAATAAAGTGTGCCGTCAATTGTTCCGATAAATAAGAAGTTTGGAAAACACTGATAGAATCGAATTTCTGCACAAAAGAAATTGCGATAAGGTCGCTAATTGTTGGTCAGATATTAGGATTTGACATGGTCGATGATAGAAACGCAGAATGCTCAAACTTGTAATAGTGGATCCAACAACAGCACTTCATATGTTCATCAAAAGTACACATTTTGAAACTATGAAAAAATCTTTAAAAATTTGGACGTCCACAGACGACATCAAATGTGCAGTAAATGTTTATGGAGCCCAGTAAAAGCAGCTTCTTATGTCGGCAGTTTTGTCAAATAGATCTTTAGACTAGCACCAACGTTTATGGTATATCCTTGTCCTGTTTATAGCATTATGCTTACACCATTATAAACGAGGTGCACAAGAGGGGAACTCTTCAGTGTGCCCAGGAGCATAAACTAATGTAACAAAGGTGTTTACGATGGAACGTTTCTAATCTTAAAATGCAACTATCGTTACCGATAGTGATGTTTATACATACACAAATGCATACACACAAAAAAAACACAACCCAGCATATTATCACAGCATAACATAAGTAAAATCATCAACAAAAAAAAATTAATAAGCTAATTCTTCCGTTTATGAAACAAATGACTGTTTTGTAAGAGCGAATATTTTATTCTTACGATCTAATAAAAAAAAATAGATTTTTAAAAAATTTGATTATTTTGTACCCCCCTTCTATCCACCCCTCTCAAACGAAACAAATACTGGTTAAGCGAATGAATAAATCTACTCAGAGTCATAAAAAAGATAAGTTCTCCTTTCAGACGTTGCAATCTATGGGGCAGATGATAAGGTCATCTGTTTCTTTGTCCATCAGTTAATGACGGTGTCATGTGGCCAGCACGACAACCAACCGGCTTTACGTCCCCAAACTTAAGTCATACGCCCATTAGGTGTGCTAAGGGAAACATTCCCGAAATTTAAAATCCCAGTCTTCACTGACTCCCAGGACTAAAGGATCAGAAGCCGAGCGCTTAACTACTCAGCAACAGAGTAATTGTATATATTAAACTAACGCTTCTGACCTTGTTGTTGATGTGCAAATGATTCCCAACTTCCTTTTTTTTTAAACAAAGCATTAATAGAAAACAGGTGTCTTTACGCATTTTTTCGCAAAGTATGGCTAAATGGCATAGTGAACTGGCAAGAAGATTTATTAGAAACATTGTCGAGTCAAATGAAAACTCTAAGGCGAAAAGTTGAATTAGGCTGACAATACGCGCCTTCTAAATAAAATTAAAAAACTTCATTTAGAAGGTGGAAAGGTGCAAAACCATTGTGACGAAATCGCTTCGCAGACGAGCATCTAGATTCAGTGCTTCAGCTTGGTGTTTCATCAATGCAGTAGGATCTTCAGACGTTGGTTTGGGATAAACTTCTTACATCCCATGAATTAGTGTAAATATTATATTCATGTGGGAGGTGCGATGGCTGAGTGGTAAAGCTTGGCTTGCAATCCGAGGAGTCCCAGGTTTGAATCTTGGTAAAGACTGAGATTTTTTATTTCAGGATCAAGAGGTCGCCTCTGAGTCCTGGTAAGTCTAATGGTGCCTGATTTTATTTGGGGAAAAGTAAAGGCGGTTCGTCGTTGTGATGCTTAAATGACACCCTCGTTAACTGTGGACCACAGAAATAGATGACCTTTATAAAAAAAAAACTTTCCATACAACTTCTATGTTCTTGTATGCTACTGGTGATCTAATCTTGTATGCTACTGGTAATATAATCTTGCATGCTACGGGTGATCTAATCTTGCATGCTACTGGTGATCTAATCTTGTATGTTACTGGAGATTTAATCATGTATGCTACTGGTGATCTATTCTTGTATGATTCTGGTGATCTAATCTTGTATGCTACTGATGATCTAATCTTGTATGCTACTGGTGATCTAATGTTGTATTCTACTGGAGATGTAATCTTGTATGCTACTGGAGATCTAATCTTGTATACTACTGGTGATCTAATCTTGTATTATACTTGAGATGTAATCTTGTATGCTACTGGTGATCTAATCTTGTATGCTATAGGGAATAAAACCCTGTTTGCTATTGGTGATCTAATCTAGTTTGCTAATGGTGATCTAGTCCTTTATGCTATAGATGATCTAATCTTGTATTTTACTGGTGATCTAATCTTGAATGTTACTGGTGATCTAATCTTGTTTGCTGCTGGTGATTTAATCTTGTATGCAACTGGTGATCTAATCTTGTATGCTACTGGGAATCAAACCTTGTATGCTATTGTTGATCTAATCTAGTTTGCTAATGGTGATCTGGTCCTTTATGCTATAGATGATCTAATCTTGTATTCTACTGGTGATCTAATTTTGTATGCTACTGGTAATATAATCTTGCATGCTACGGGTGATCTAATCTTGCATGCTACTGGTGATCTAATCTTGTATGTTACTGGAGATTTAATCATGTATGCTACTGGTGATCTATTCTTGTATGATTCTGGTGATCTAATCTTGTATGCTACTGATGATCTAATCTTGTATGCTACTGGTGATCTAATGTTGTATTCTACTGGAGATGTAATCTTGTATACTACTGGAGATCTAATCTTGTATACTACTGGTGATCTAATCTTGTATTATACTTGAGATGTAATCTTGTATGCTACTGGTGATCTAATCTTGTATGCTATAGGGAATAAAACCCTGTATGCTATTGGTGATCTAGTCCTTTATGCTATAGATGATCTAATCTTGTATTCTACTGGTGATCTAATCTTGAATGTTACTGGTGATCTAATCTTGTATGCTACTGGTGATCTTATCTTGTATGCTGCTGGTGATTTAATCTTGTATGCAACTGGTGATCTAATCTTGTATGCTACTGGGAATCAAACCTTGTATGCTATTGTTGATCTAATCTAGTTTGCTAATGGTGATCTAGTCCTTTATGCTATAGATGATCTAATCTTGTATTCTACTGGTGATCTAATTTTGTATGCTACTGGCTATCTAATCTTGAATGTTACTGGTGATCTAATCTTGAATGCTACTGGTGATCTAAAACAATTTTTAATCAGTACCCTACAACTTTTGTCAGGTACCCATAAGAGATGTATAAGAAGTGCAATATTCTTGCAGTGAAACATTCATACTTTATTATAGCAGTGAATCATTTATATTTTATTATAGCGGTAAAACATTCATACTTTATTATAGCGGTGAAACATTCATACTTTATTATAGCGATGATACATTCATACTTTATTTTAGCGGTTATATGTTCATACTTTATTATAGCGGTAAGACATTCATACTTTATAACAGCATAGACTCAGCCACCTGGTAGACAGAAGCACATGACAGAACATCATGGCGTCGCGCTGTGAAAACTGGCGCACAGGTTGCTGAGGAAAAGAGAACCACGCTGGCAGAAGAAAAACGCCAGATAAGAAAAGCAAGGCCCACGACACTAGCTCCAGCTGGAATAACCTGCCCAGTGTGCAGCCGAACATTCCGGGCTCACATAGGTACACTAGCCACATGAGGAGAAATAAAACTCCTGTGCAAAGCTTTTTGCCCCTGGTTGACAAAGTGGTCATCATCGAACCACGAAGGACAAACTATATATACATATATATATAATAGTGGAAAAACATTCATACTTTATTATAGCGGTGAAACATTTAAACTTTTTAATAGCAGCAAATAATTTAAACTTTATAGAAGCAGTAAAAAAACACACTCTATAATAGCAGTGAAATCATCATCATCATTGGCCTCCTTCAGTCGTAGGACGACTATGGTTCATCTCAGAGCACACTTCCTCATGTGGCTGTGGAGCCCTATAGCGCAAGTTAGGGTCTCCTTGGCTTTTGCTTCGGTGGTAGAGGAGCTGGCCGTTTTTCGGTTTGTGCGTTTTTCTTCCTGGGCTGAGACCCATGTACTTTCACTGTCCATAGCTTTCTTTGTCACTGTCTCTCTCCACCTGTTGCGGTCTAGAGCTATGTCTTCCCAATTGTCAGTATTGATGTTCACTGATTTGAGGTCGCGTTTTATTACATCTATGTAACGGAGATGGGGGCGACCAGTTTTCTTGTGCCAGTCGCGAGTTGACCATAGAGGATGACTTTCGGGATGCGCTTGTCCTCCATCCGGCGAACATGTCCAAGCCAGCGCAAACGGCGTTGTCTGAGGGCTATAAAAATGCTGGGAATGCCTGATCGCGCAAGGATCTCAGTATTGCACACTTTTTCTTTCCATGTGACATTCAAGAACCTACGGAGACATCTCAAATGGAATGAGTTTAGTTTTCTCTCTTACTTTGCGTAGGTGGTCCATGATTCACTGCCATATAGCAGTGTACCCATAACGCATGCCTTGTAGACTTCCATTTTGGTCACCGTGGTTAGCTTATGGTTTTCCCAAACTCTTAGTCTGAGTCTAGCGAATGTCGAGGCAGCCTTCCCTATGCGTTTTTTCATCTCCTCTTCTAGGGACAGGTCATCTGTAATTGTGGATCCCAGATAGCAGAATTTGTTTACGGCGTCCAGCTTGTTATCGTCAATGAGGATGGAGCTAATAGTCAAGCCATATTCTTTACAGGCCTGAGAGAAGCGGGACATTATTGACTGAAGTTCCTCTTGTGTGTGTGCCACTACCGCTGCGTCATCCGCGAATAGCATATCTCTTACGAGGGTGGCTCTGATTTTAGTTTTGGCTCTCAGTCTGGCAATATTTAGTAGTTTGCCATCAAATCTGGAATGGAGATAGATGCCTTCAGTGGATTTGTCAAACGCGTTGTGGATTAGCAGTGAAAATAGTATTCCAAAGAGGGTTGGGGCCAGGACACATCCTTGTTTAACTCCGCTGTTTATACTGAAACTTTCAGAGCTGGCACCGTTGAATTGCACTGTGCCCATCATATTTTGGTGGAAAGATATGATTACATTTAGTAGCTTGGGTGGGCAGCCTATTAACTTTAAAATTTTAAAGAGGCCATCTCTGCTAACTAGATCGAAGGCCTTTGTCAGGTCAATAAACGCAATGTATAAAGGCATCCTTTGTTCTCTGCACTTTTCCTGGAGTTGGCGGATGGAGAAAATCATGTCAATCGTGGATCTCCCTGAGCGGAAGCTGCATTGTGATTCTGGGTAGACCCGATCAGCGAGTTTTTGTAGCCTGGGAAGTATCACTCGAGCAAAGACTTTGCCTACAATACTTAAGAGGGAGATTCCCCTGTAATTGTTGTAGTTTATTTGGCTCTTCCATTTTATAAATGTACATATTTTAAATGTCATTGAACCATACATTTTTCAAACTTTTTTGTTTAAAAAAAAAGGGGGGGGGGTTCTACACTTTATATTAACGTTTCGTTTTGACCAGTAATTTAGGCATTACTGAGATAAACATTTAAAGTGATGATTTCACACGTATAGTTAGTCCTATCTTCATTTATTAGTGATTAGTAGGTCAAAGGTCTCCATATTCATACTCTATCATATTGTAGTTTTCAATGTTCATAAGCATCTAGTTATCCGGAGAAATAACGTGTACTAACGTATGACCAAACAGACAGTCAGACTGAATGATTTGATATAAGATTTATAAATAAGTTAACAATGTATTTGGTAAAGCGAATAAAAAATTAAGTTTTTACGACCTGCTGTACCGGTATAAAAGTATCTTAATTTTAAATGCGGTGACTCGTCATTGGGCAAATATATTTAAGATATTCCAAGCAAACTTTATTTAGATTTCGCTTTTTGTGACATTTGCTTCTCACTGGCAACATTTAGAGGTTGTTTTTTTTTTTTTTTTTTAAACAAAATTTTGTGAAGGCATAGTTTCAAAAGCACAATTCATATTTTTCATTATGGACATTGAGTAGACTTTTTAAAGAAAACACATATCATATTAATTTATATTAGTAATAATACAAAGAAAATTTCATAACAACAACATTTTTATGAGGGAAATAGTTTCAAAAACACATTCCAGAATTTTCAGCATGATCATGGAGTATGCTGCAGCATATGATGACGTCAGCGGTCCATAAAATGCTGACAGAAAAGGTCCATAAAGTGATTACATCAGCGGTCCATAAAATGATGACAGCAAAGGTAAATAAAATGATGTTAGTAAAGGTTTACAAAATGATGACAGCACAGGTCCATACAATGATGACATCAACGGTCCCTAGAATAATGACAGCAACGGTCCATAGAATGATGACAGCAAAGGTCTATAAAATGAGGACTTTTTTAAAAAGACTTATGAGTTATTTAAATTCATTATTATTATTATTATTATTATTATTATTATTGCAACAATTTTTCACTTAAGAACCTAAAACAAAAGACCTCCATCCTATATCATTGGGAATTCTCTGGGGTCTGCTAGAGTTACAAAAATGTACAAAGTAAGTTTGTACATAAAGAGCTTACAAATTATTACAACTTTGAATATAACTCATTTTCAGAATAACTTTATTAGTAATAACATATGTTCTAAATCAATCTTGTTCATATTGAGATATTGTTTTTTTTAAATAAATTTCTAGTCAATTTGGTCCATTATCATGAATTCGTGTCCTGTTTAGGAGGTTGTCTTGAAATTTTTGTTGTTGGTCAAAACGACATAACCAAAAGAAATTTCCACCTTGCAGCTTCCAGTCCTAAATTGTCTCTCTTGTTAAAAAAGAAAATAATTGGTAATTTTTAGTATTGTAATTTTAAAGCAAATCAATAATATATTTAACACATATACATGCAAAGTTGTAAATAGTTATCACTTATACAAACACGCACACATACATTCAACTTATTTTCTTCGTTGTTTAAACAGATGGTTGTAAATTGATATTTATGATACAAATGGAATTTTCAAAATCATTGAAAGAAACATGTTAATACAATGGTTCAATATAAAAATACATTTGGGAACAGCCTTTATAGTGTTTAATTTTAAACTCAACTATATTTCTCTAAATTTTATCCAAAACATTAGGATTAAAAATGACATTATGATACACAGCTTCAAGTCTTAACATTTCAATAATTCATTTACTTTAATGTACATTTTCTTTTAAAATATATATTTTCTATCCTACATTGTATAATCCTTCTGTATATATGATCTACTTGAATTCTATTTAGGATTTTGTTGTCGTAGGTAGCTTTTAAATACATGTTCATAAAAGTATCCCATACTCTTCTAATAAAATCAAGTTTATATCTTTAAGTTTTTTACTTTTTGCTTTGGGTATTTTATTTTAAAATATTGCTTGGCCTATGTTGACCTTGAAATGGCTGTTGGCATTTAAAATTTTTGACAGAGTTTCTCTCACAATAGTGAAGTTTGGCCACTCCCCAAACGGGTGTTTTTCTAGCTTGTTAGTTTCAACCCCGCATAGTTTACATGTGTGACCTGCCCTGTCCTTACCCCTCTTCTTGATTGGGGTCATCCCATAAATTAGCCTGTAGGTCACCTCCCGTGCTTTCGGAGTTATGTTTTTATTGTGTAATTGGGTGAATGTGTCTGTGTGTGTATTAAACACTATTCCTAATTCCCTCCCCCATTTTATTCAAAGTTCTAAATTTTCTCTAAGTTCATCTCGAAGTGCTTTGTTAATGTTTTTAGTTTTTTGGTGTATTAAAGGGTGGGTGCCGAAAAAGTGAGGTGTGTTATTTTGGATGGGGGAGAAATTTGTTGAGCCTTAAACCGAAATAGTATAAGGTTAAAGGGAAGTTTTCAGGGCACCTAACTACCCTACTGATAAATTTTAAACGAAGTGCTTTAAGCTTTGTTTTGATATCTTGTAGGCTTATCCCCCCTTCTTTTTTATCTTGTATTAGTGTGTTGCGTTTGATACTACTGTATGTGTTTCTGAAAATAAATTTTCTAATGATTTTGTATTTGTTTTTTTATGAAGCTAGGAGTTCGTTCTACACTGTTGGCTAGATACAAAATTTTGGGCACTATCAGGTTGTTTACTATAATGGCCCTTCCAAAGATTATTGTACCCATGTATTGAAATATTTTTCTTATTTTCTTTATCTTATCTGCTATTTCATTCCATTGTTTTTTAATGTAAATTGCCGGGTTTTTGGTCCACACGATACCGCAGATTTTAATCTCTTTTTCTATTCTAAGCCTAAAAGGGAGAATTGGTGGGATATCCCACCTACCTAACCCCATTATGGCTGATTTCTGGAAATTAATTTTAGACCCGCTCGCCCTCCCAAAAAGTGTGAATGTCTCTAGTATTATTTTAACGTCTTTGTCTAAAGAAGGGAAGAGGGTAGTGTCGTCTGCATATGTCTTAATTTTAACTATGGGATTTGGCCCTGGGATAATAATACCTATGAATTTTTTGGTCTAAATTTAGGCTATCTATTAGGGGTTCCAGACAGAGGGTGTTTAAAGAGGGGAAAGGGGACACCCTTACCTGACCGATCTTTTAATTGGGATCCGTTCACTAAGAGATTGGTTGACAATTAACTGACTTGTGGCATCCGTGTAGACCAATTTTATGTATTTGGTTAGGGACTTGTCTAGTATCCTAAAAAGGTAGTCATGGTCTACTCTGTCAAAGGCTTTTCCTGGTCTATGGTCATGAGGGCTGCCTTCAAATCTTTGTCTTTGCAGTAGTAAATTACGTCTCGTATAAAGTGGTTAAGTTCCTCAATATTTCTGTCCGGGTGGCTGCAGTGTTGGTCATGTCCTATCAAAACGGGGATTAGGGGTTTTATTCTATGGAAAATCATTTAGTTCAGCAGTTTGTAGTCTGTGTTTAACATTTCTATACTTAATATCTTGTGCAATGAACAGGTGGTATGATAAGACAGTATCTGTTAGACTTATGTCCTTGGTAGTAACATTGAATTAAACTTGACCTTAAGATCTGATAGAAACGTAACTTATCTAGGCTCATTATTCTGTCGCTTTCATGAGTAGAACAATATGTTGTGGCTGTGGTTTTGACTTGGACACTTAGTGTTTGCCTTGAAGCACCTGTTTCTTTCTCAATTTTTTTGTTGTTTGATTTATCATTGCATTTTAGCTTGATTTACTGTTGTTCTGTACTTTTTTGAAACATACAAATCTTTTTTTTTTTGTTGAGAGCAATGCCTTTTTCTTGCAGTCAGAATGACGGCTTTCTTATGAACTTAACCCCCAGTTTGAGTTTAAGCCTTCTGTGCTTGGTTTGTTAATTTGAACAAAGATTTGGACAGTGTATTTTGTTTGCTTTTGTTGTTTTTTTTAATAAATATATCTCTATTTGAGAAAATATATATATATATATAAGTAATTATATAAGTAAACACAGGCAACAGCCGTTACATAAGTAAATATTTATAATATGCCAAGTTTCTTATGTATTCTCATAGCCTGTTCTCTGCAATGGCTGGTCTTTTACTAAAGATCTTTGGCGTCTCTGCCAAAATAGTAACTACTATACCATTCCCATTTCATCAACAGAAAATAACTTTTTTTTTCAATAAAAAGGCACAAGTGATGGTGATTTTAAAATCGTGTATGTTTTAATAATTAAAAAAAATCACTGAAGTTATCTTCCCTTGAGTCTATCCAAGTGCCCATTTAAAACAATCACTTGAAATATTGACATGTATCTATTTTGATTTTTATTCATTCATTTTATGTTGTTATTTTTTTCTAAATAAATATTTTCATTTGTTAGTTTGCATAACATGTATTCCAGTGTTTCTATCTATAATTACTTTTTTAAAATCTTTCTATTGATCTATCAATTACAAACTTCAAGAACTTTTCCATTAGTTTGTACTCTTTTTCTACCTTCAAGCCATTTCTGGTGAAAGCTTAGAGTGGTTTCCCTTTTCTGTGATGTTCAACTCTTTTAAATCTATTTATAGAATATAGCTTATTGCTTCAGCTTTGATTTTTATTTTGTGTTTGTTGAGGTTGTGAATGAGTTGGATACAAAGACCTATATAATTTTCTTTTTCAATATTGACAAAAATGTTCATCTATTGTATTTTGGTCTGAAGAAAAGAAAATAAGTTTGGTGGTCGTCTCTCTTGATGTTAGAGTTCAATTGAAACAAATCCACCAGGAAGTCTACTTCTACTTTCATTGTCTATTTCTCCACACATATAATTGTTGAAATCCTCACTTCTGTCTAAAGTAAGGAGAGAGTTTTCATGGCCTTGACCTTTGTTTGTGTTCCTTTTTTTTTTAAATTTTTTTAAATAAAAAAAACCAAAACAAAATGAAACTGTAGCACTAAATTATATGGCATTGTAATTAGTCATTGTTGCTCCAATGTTTTTTGTTTAAGCCACAAAGAGTTCAATCCAAAAGAAACAAACACTTTGTGATACTCCATCTTGACCTGACAGTCACCTGGGGAAAAAATTGTATTCTGCTAATGACATAAATAAAACTGACAGGGGCTAAAATTATCTGGAAACCCCCCCCCCCCTATAAACATTTTGACTTGGCCACTATTATCTGAACAAAATCAGAACTTAATGTCACAGGTAATTGTAAATTTTGGCTTTGTTAATTTAGTGTCGCCTTTAGTTCAAGTTGCTTAGTCTACTTTAAACACTCGTGTGTCATTTGTCTATTGTATTATTGAAAAGCAGAATCTGTTTCACTGTTAACATCTATTGAGGGATTTAGAAGATGCATTTTGAAATACAGGTATGTGAGCTTTATTGATATGCTATTTTTGTCATATTTGTTTCTTAGTCATTTTTGTTTTGAAATTTTCTTTTGTTTCCTGATAGTCATATGCTTGGCTCCATTGGACGGTAAGGGAGTGAGCCTATATTTCAAATAAAACAGCAACACATCTAGAGGAGAGGTCAATGTTGTCTTTTAATATATTGTTTCAGATCCACACTGCATGTCCTTTCAAAGTCATTCAGACATATGACTGTAAACTCAATCTGTCCTTAAACTAATGCTGTCAATATTCATTCTAGCAAGCAATCTGAAGCTATATGACTTATGCTCCAATTTAAACACTTTGTGACAATGCCAGACAATCCTGAAGGTTAAACACAAAGAAATCCTTTTCAATTTGTCCCTCTCACCAGGTCTGTTGTGTTTTTTTTTTTTTTAAATCTTGAAATTTTCTTGATCTGTGTCAATAAATTCTTAGAATGTATTTGTATTTATTTATTTCTATTAGTTTGACTGTTTTCACAAGTTTGAGATCAAGTCCACGTCACTCCCCCCAAAAAATAAGCTTGTAATGATTTGTTACTTCCCCTGAAACATTTAATTTGCTTTATCGCTGGCGAAAAGCTCCACTGTAATTTGAAATGCCGATTTTTTAAAATTTCCTTATAAATAATTTTTTGTCGGAATAATGATGTGTATTTTTTTTTTGGGGGGGGGGTTGTTATCCAAACTGTTTAAAAGAAAAAAAAATTATTATAGTCGTATGTTTTACCCCAACCATTTGATGTCAGAACTTCAGTGATCAACTTCAACATTCTTGATAGCAGCACTTCACTCATCTGGACACCTTAACTTTATGCTGACACCAATGTAATAGATACAAATGTTGTTTTTTTTTTAAACTCCTTTTGAAATCTTACTAATTACAAATGAATACAAACTTTGAATGTCAATTTTTTTATTTGACAGATGTTAAAGCTATAGAAGTATATATATCCATCAATGCAGTAATTTATTGATTTGTTGCATTTTTTTTTAAATTATTAAAAGTTAACGAATTAAATATTCAGTTTTTGATCAACTATAAGAATGTCATTTTGACCTAAACAATTGTCTACACCTTGTTTAACTTATGAAACAGTTTCTTCAGTGCCAAGACCAGGATAGAGTGTGTATAACAACTGGCGTGTTGGATGACATGAGTTGATGTTCTTTGCAGGTCATAGACATTTCTTTCGAATTTTTTTTTTTTGAATTTTGTGATTTTTAAAATTCAGGAAATAAATGTGTAGTTAATGTGTTGTTGTTCCTTGTTTTGCCAACTCTTGTTTGCAGTCCAATAAATGGAGACATATTGATGTTGTGAACACACCATACATGCCATGACTTGGGTTGTTTATTTTGTTTGCATTCTATCTAGTTTACTTCAATACTGTTTGCAGACTCTGTGTGACATTCTGCGTAGCCAGGGGAGGTGTTTCAAACCCCCCTTTCCTTAAGGTCGGAGTTAAGTGACATATTTTTAGCTTTGATTTTTGTTTATTTTAGGTTTTAATACTAAACCATCACTTGTGCCAGCGTTGCCAAAGGGACTTTGATTTTAAAACCCCCTACCTGGGAGTTTTGCAGTAGAATCACCCCTCTTCTATAAAACAAAACAAAAAAAAATTAACTCAAACGACAATTCCCAAATTCTAAGAGTATAGCTAAAGAAGATTTTGATTTTAAAACCCCCTCGGAAATTAACCATAACTCTCCTCTTCAATATATGACTTCATTTTTCAGTTACCAGATTCGATGAGCTTAGCCAAAACGGTTTTTGTGTTTAAAACCCCCCTTCAGCGGGGTTTGCAGCTAAAAACCACCTCTTTCATATAAGAAAAGCAAAATACACACTCAAAATTCTTTGAGCGTCGCCAAAGAGTGTTTTGAGTTTAAACCCTCTCCAGCGTTTTTGGAACTAGAAAATACCTCTTCAAAAAAAAAAAAAAGCAAAATGCACACTCCAAACGTTATGAGCATACATAAAGGGGGTTTTAGTTTACCCCCCCCCTTCACCTTTTTTTAGCGTGAAAAAAGATTTTTGTGGAAACAGCTTGTCGCCCAATGTGCCGAACGGCGAGGGAGGGTCTAAGTCAGTAAGAGTAGCACATTAGATTTTCGAAATAAAAGCTATTAATAGCAGGATAATGCAATGTAGATACCTCGAAAAATGCATTTTGTTTGTTTTCAATACCAGAAATAGTGCTTGGAGGCGGAGCTCTGCCCCGCGCTGAGGGAGCTCTCGGCGCTCCCCCAGACCCTCTGGAGAGTCTAACAATGTTTCCACTAACTCCAGGAAGAATATTTTCTAGGGTACAATAAACGTCTTCCGAAAGCTTGAAGGGTCAGAATGTAGGTTTTTAAAGATTAATTAATATGTATATATCAATGGAGGGGGGGGGGAATCCAAAAAAAAATTCTTGCTAAGCCCACGGTGCCACGTCGCTATTTGTTTTATTACTACACTAACTCCAGGAAGAACCTATTCTAGGTTACAATAAACGTCTTCCGAAAGCATGAAAAGTCAGAATGTAGGCTAATAAAGATTAATTATGTACACACACACACACACGCACATATATATATATATATATATATATATATATATATATATATATTAATATATATATATATAATAACAAAATAACTTCTTGCTACGCCCATGATGCCACGTCACTAATTGTTATATTACTCAAGTGCGCATGTCTCTATTTACAAAAGACTACTTTATTCTCTATCTCTTGACAAGAAAAGCAGGCCTTTTATACGATTTAATTAGATTTATTTATCGGTCCAAACAAATAGAAATTCAGTTTGTCTACAATGGCTAACTCGAAATTGGTATTACTACAGTAACAGTTTAGGCACAAACACAAAGAACACAACAGAAAATCTCCACACACACACATAGCCAGTGCTTGCTGTAGAGCCACGTATGTATTTCTAGGCGACGATGACTGACAATGAAATAAACATGTATCTAGATTATGCGTGTAAGCCCCTGAACACAACGTGTATTTAAAGACAGACTGTTTCAGACACCACACAGATTCAAGGTAACACAGTTGAATCACATCTCCAAAATGAAAGCTCGAAGTGTGTTACTCCTGTTTCCTTTCATTATGTATTTTGGTAAGTTTGTTATGATTTCTGCATACTCCCCACGAAATTTTCTACTCTGTGCCCAGCCTCCCTAATGACGCCAGAAACCAAACCCACAGGGAGTTAGTGGCGGTCACTGTTAGAATTCCCAGGGACGTTTCTCAGCAACCTTTTTTTTAACCTTTTAAAAGGGATTTATGATCCCACAGAAAGTCAGCCAGTCAAATTGCTGGTTTAATCTCTGCCATCCATTTGCGTGTATCTTTATGCCATATATTTGCAGCTATCTCTTCTGCTATACATTTGTAGGTATCTGTTGTGTTACACATTTGCAGGTATCTCTTCTGTTACACATTTGCAGGTATCTTTTCCGCCACACATTTGCAGGTATCTTTTCTGCCACAAATTTGCAGGTATCTCTTCTGCCACACATTAGCAGGTATCTCTTTCGCCACACATTTGCAGGTATTTTTTCTGCCACACATTTGCAGATATCTCTTCTGCCACACATTTGCAGGTATCTCTCTGTCACACATTTGCAGGTATCACTTTTGCCACACATTTGCAGGTATCTCTTCTGCCACACATTTGCAGGTATCTCTTCTGTCAGACATTTGCAGGTATCTCTTCTGCCACACAGTTGCAGGTAGGCTTTCTCTTTTGCCACACATTTACAGGTATCTCTTCTGCCAAACATTTGCAGGTATCTCTTCTGCCACACATTTGAAGGTAGGCTTTCTCTTCTGCCACACTATTGCAGGTTATTCCTCTGCCACACACTTGCAGGTATCTTTTGTACCACACATTTGCAGGTATCTCTTGTCCCACACATTTGCAGGTATCTCTACTGCTATACATTTGCAGGTAGGCTTTTTCTAATGTCGCACATTTGCAGGTAGATTTTCTCTTTTACCACACATTTGCAGATAGGCTTTCTCTTTTGCCACACATTTGCAGGTATCTCTTCTGCCACACATTTGCAGGTATCCCATCTGCCACACATTTGCAGGTAGGCTTTCCCTTCTTCCATACATTTGCAAATAGGCTTTTTCTTCAGTCACACATTTGCAGGTAGGTTTTATCTTCTGCCACAAATTTGCAGGTATTTTTCTGCCACACATTTTCAGGTATCATCATTCGAGGCGCGGCATGAGTTGCAAGTTATCAAGATTTGAGTTCCCTCTTCAGGCAATCTCGTCTCTGTTTCTGCCTTTTTTGGGACCCATATTCACAAATTCACATATTGGCATCAAGGGTAACGCATCAGAGATGGTCTTCAGGCTTTCAGTATTTAAGTCTTGATCTGTCAGGATGAGTGTTTGATCTAAATGATTGATTGATCTGTCTGGTCGATTGATAGATCTGTCTGGTTGATTGGTTGATCTTTCTGCTTGATTGACTGAGTTGTCTGATTGATTGATCTGTCTGTTGATGGATAGATTTTTCTGGTTGATTAATTAATCTGTCTGGTTTATTGATTGATTGATCTGTCTGGTTGATTTATCGATCTGTCTGGTAGATTGAGGTACTATTAGCAGGTACATCGTTTTTTAAATATTCAGTTACATTATATATTTCTTTTGTTGTTTCTTCATCTGTCTTTTCTCAAGTCGCTACCTATCGTTGAGAGCGTTACAACATTACGTTCCTCGTCTCTAAATCACACCCGCAAGACAAGTCCACAACAGTGCAAGGAGAGAGAGAAAGAGAAATAAGATGCTTAGAGGTTTATTTTCATCATATCTTGGCTCTGATTAGCAGAGACGTCATACAAACCAGACGATTTAGTAGTTTA
Organism: Biomphalaria sudanica; assembly: GCA_036873155.1. NCBI lineage: Eukaryota > Metazoa > Mollusca > Gastropoda > Planorbidae > Biomphalaria > Biomphalaria sudanica. The sequence continues at coordinate 116,385 of JAZGLO010001376.1, forward strand.
TGTAACTAATGAGAAAAAAAAGTATTTTAGCGACCCCTAATGGGTAAAAGACGCTATTAGTTTTGTGTGGCCTATCTGTCCTATGTCCGTCGGTCCGTTGTTCCCTCTGAGATTACAGAAACTAGAAGAGAAAATGAAAATCGGACATCATGATATTTCAGATCATTCAAAGTTCTAATGCAAAGGTTAATTTTTTATCTGTTCCGAAAGTGAACCATCTAGTTTTTGAAATGCGAGCAGATTGTTTTAAAAATTACACCACTTTTCAAACAAAAACTTCAGGAGAGGTAATTTTTTTTTAAAAAAAAGGTCATGGAATTCTTCATTATCTCAAGCCTGTTTCATAGACTCGAGCATTGGTACAAAAAATTAGCATCTAATGTCACAGTTGTAAAAGTGTCAATGGATCATTAAAAAATATATTTTCCATTTATTAATTTACTCATTGAATAGAATAGATTCAAATGTTATTTTTTAAAAAAAGAATTCTGATACGAACTTCGTTTTAGTAGTTTCAAAAATAACGAACTACTTTTACAGCGCGCACTTGTGACATATCCTCATTATAGGGGCCTAAACTTGACAGTCTAAAAAAGACTAAATAGAGCCCAGATCTAGATATATTTAATATAAGTATATAGGCCTATTATACAATTTTGATATTTTAATCAAAATTTTAATTATTAAAATAATAACTTATCTTCTATAACCTTGGGGGTGCAGATTTTATTATGTAAATAATAGGATCAGATTGAGAAATGAAACGGATTCGAACAGCATAATACACCATTAGCCTAAATGTTTAAAAAATGCCTACTATTCATGCTTATAACGTTGTCCTAGGTCTATTAATTTTGTGGTTAAACGTTTAAATTCATACGAGTTCTAGTCTAGATTCTTCATCAAGATTCTATATAAGATAAGATAAGATATAGACTTACAATAGATCTAATTGTAGATCTATACTTAGATCTATTTCTAGATCTAGACTTAGATCTTGAGTCTAGATTTAGATCTAAAACTAGGTCTAGATCTAGCTATATCTATGTCTAGTTTGCATGAAAAATGACTATGAAGATATTTATTTTTATTTGTAGTCATGTGTACACAATTGTAGCTTAAAGTAGATTAAGAATTGTTTTTCGTGTTGTCAATTTATCTAATTTTGTTAGAAGAATACATCTGTATTACTTTCTCTTTATTACATGTAACATATTATTAATTTTTAATGTATGGATAAGGTTAATAATTATTATTTATAAAGAAATAAAAATGCACGCTAAATGAATATATGCAGATGCTGTGGCTGAGGTGTACAGCACTTGGAACCGGAAGTCCCGTGTTCGAATCCTGGTGAAGACTCTAAGTGGACCACTTTGGGGGGCAGTTTTTTAATTTGTGTTTTTACACAAACTGTCTTTATAACCTTGTTTTTCAATTTAGACTATGAGAAAGCTTCTTGCATTTTTTTAAATAATTTTTTTAATTGACGATAAAACAATAATTAACATGACTTTTTCTAATGGTTCCCATCAGCCAGTGGCGTAGCTAAGGTGGGAGGAGGAGGAGGGGGGAGAATTTGAAAATACCCCCAGGCCACCACTTGAGGGGGACCCCAAATGAGTTGTTTTTTTACATTAAAATTAGATATTACGAAAAATGCAGGGACCCAAAAGAGAACAAGCCCCCCGGGACCCCAAACAATGGAAGTTTCCTAGTTACGCCCCTGCCATCAGCATGCGCTGGAGTTGAGTCTGGTTCATTTAAATGTGAGTTATTTAAATAAATAAAGAATCTTTTAATCACATTACTATAACAGTATTTACTTGCTTCTATCATTAGCACATAGGACTGATGGGTGCCAATATACTTTGGACGCGACGGAAATGCAATGGCTAGAAGAAGAACTGACGGATTGGAAACTCGCACCGCATAACATCAAAATATATACTGATGCTATACTCAATCACCGTAGATTTATATCATTTAAGAAAGAAATGAATACATTGATGTGGACATTTGTAAAAGAGCTTGTGGAAAGTAAGTTGCTGTTTTAATAATAATAATAAATCTTTATTATCCATATGGAAATTTATCTTACACCAAATAAAACATGATAATTGTAGAAAACCAAAATATACATACAGACCAGACTAACTTATAATTTACATACGAAAAGATTAAATTAGATCATTAAATTTCATTTCGTGATTTGATTAACAGGGGCTCAAAATAGTTTTTGTGTCTGTTTGTCGTTGCTATCGGTTTTTTTGTATCTCTTTTGTGATGGTAAAAGCACAACATCCTGACCCAGAGGGTGATTTTAAAAAATTTTTAGAACCTTTTTAGCTTTCTTATGAATGTTTTTTTCAAAGAGTTGCCCAAATGGGTTTGTTTTTGCCAATGACTTTACCAGCGGCTTTTAGGATTCTCTGGAGTTTATTTTTATTTTTAGTGTCGAGATTGCCATTAAACTAATATTAAAACTCAAAATACTGCAGATGTGAGCGTGATAAAACATCACCAAAGTTTTTTCGCTAACATTAAATGAGGACATTTATCTAAATAATCAGTAAAATATTTCTGATGTTGATTTTAAGGGAAAAATTCGTGAATGTATATTTTCTTTGCTAATTTTGATAATGATTTCTTCTGTAATTCGCACAACAGGCAAGAAACATTTTATTTGCAGTAAAACAGTTACTTTTATTTTTAGTATCATTGTAGAAATAAATAATATTTCCTTCCATATCCAAAGTCGTGCTTTGTATTTCATATCCTAACTTGAAAGTGGAGACGTGGCAGCCGAGCATTAAAGTACTTGGCTTCCAAACCAGGTGATCCGGGTTCGAATTCTGGAGCAGAGTGGGATTTTTAATTTCGGGATCTTTGGGCGACACTGAGTTGTGCTGGCCACATGACACCCTCGTTAGCCGTGAGCCACAGAAACAGAAAACCTTGTCATCATCTGCCCTATAGATAGCAAACTTAAAACTTTACTTCTTCTACTTCGGCACTTTACAGACTAAAAACAAAAGATAACATAACGCTAAAGCGGCTGTTCCCCTTACTTAAAACCGATAAATACGGATGTATATCTACAATTAAAAAGTTGATATATTTTTATTTTCAGAAAAAGATTAAAGGGTATTAAACTGGATTATTACATGTTGCATTGTCTATCAAAACTTTTTTTTTTAGATTAGTTTGTATTTTCTAACTCTCATGTTTAGGTCTGTAGTGGTACTGTAACACCTTGAGCCTAAATTTTGTCTGTTAACAGTGTCTAAGATGTGTGTGTGTGTGAGCAAAGTTAAATATTTTGTAAGGTGTTTCCACGGCTCACCGACAGACTTGACAGAGTACAGACAAAGGGTAGGAATAGTGTGACACTTAGATCTATACCTGGTAGGGCGACTCGATACCCGTTGAATGGGACAGACACGGAAGATTTAGTAGCTTTAGTTTAGGCGTGGGTTAGGGTCTCCGCCTATATAGAGTAGAGTTTTGGTGCAGTCGGGACACAGCGCAATCTATTGTTAGCAGAGGCGTGTGTCTTGTGCTAGGCGTTTTCTGGTGAACGACACATACAAACATTGGATGCAAGTCGCCGAGGCTGGCTCGCGATCTTGGCTCCAAGAAGTGATATATATATATATATATATATATATATATATATATATATATATATATATACATAAATAGACAAGTGTAAGGTTTATAGAGCCATGTACAAAGAAATGACCATGCCAAACAAACAGGTTTTTAATTCCTCCTTCGCAAAGTGTAAAGTACAATCTTCCAACTAAGAAAAAGGGCACACACCTCTGTTAGGCCTAAATTGCTATCTACACAAAATAAATTCCACACAACTCCTCCTTTGTAGACACTGCGACCACCCTTATGAAACACTTTAAATGCTGAACAACTGAAGAGAACAGTACACTATTTTTCCTTGGCACAGTCTGAGAAATAGCTCACTGCTCAGCATAAAAAAAAGCTGGCTAGAAGAAGAAGAAAATCCTTAATATGGTGCCAAGGAGAGAGAGGATTATGCGGGTGCAGGCTGAAGGAGGATTAGAAAGTCGGCGTGCGTGCGTGGTGTTTGGCGTTGTTTGGCGACGTGGAGATTGAATTATTTATACAGACAAGATTACTTGTTCTCCCCCTTCCTCTGTTCTGAGCTGCGTTCTCTGTCGCCGCGAAAGTTACATTGGGTAACTGTAGTCCGACTTGCAGAAATAAAAGAGTTATCTTTCCCTGACTTTTTCATCGAGGGTTAGAGAGTTGGCGTGCGTGAGTGGTGTCCAGCATGGTTGGGCTACGTTAAGAATTGTATAGTATATACAGATAATCAAAACAATCCAAAACTTCCGGCGGCCACCTTCGACACATGTAATATGTTATGTTAAACAATTTTAAAAATATTTTAAACTCATTTTAACTCTTTCTCTCATAATCGACGATACCATCGTTGATTTTGACCTTATTAATGTTGCATGCTATAAACTTGACTTTGTCTTATATAAAAAGAGAATGCCTTTCCCAATAATTCTATACCAACTGGTATAACTGGGTAGGGAAATAGTAATGAGCCAAATGAAGAATTCTTTCGAAGCGTGGAAAAATAATTCCGTTGATAAAGAGTTAAAAAGCTGGTAACACGTCTTCGTTCATCAGAAGCTCGATTGGAAAAGACACAAATTAGCTTAACTCTTTCTCTTCTATCTGACAATACCAGCGTTGATTCCACCAGTATGTGGTAAATAATTACGGAGAGAAAGAGTTAAAAGTTAAAGTGGCTACGACTCTACTGAATGACTAACTACAACTAATGTACATTGATAAAGATTAATTTATTTCTATAAAATCTAGCTTTTAATATAAATGTATATCTAATACAATGTATTAAACTTTATTAGATTAGTTAATTAAGACGCTGTTAAGCATCCGGCCTTGTCTATATATGTCTCCCTGACTATCCCCAGAGCAAGGGTATGGAGCCCAGTATGATTGTTAACTGCTAATATAATTCTTTAGAGCAGCTTCAACAGCAAGAGAATGCTCCAAGGCTCGCTATACGAGAAATGCAGTCCCAATATCAAAGCAAACAAAGCTTCAGGCGGCTATCTTGTGCTAAAATAAAGTAGATGCCAAACAATTTGAAAATATATATTAAACTAACTTGACAAACGTCTGTCTCTCTTAATAACAGTTTCAACGCGTATAATAACTTAACTATATAAGTACAATGTGTAGGTCTAAACTAGACTGGAACTTTTCATATATAAGTAGCGTAAATCCTAAATATGATGCCAATCTGAAAGACTCGATTTTAAAAGATAATCGCTGTTAATAATTTGGTGGATCTAGCCCTTTAGCTTGCTAACAGTAAAAAGGAACGTTACAGTGCACATTAAGAATAATTAAGATTCAAACTAAAAAGAAATCTAATTACATCTTATTCTACAATAACTGGTGGGAAGCGTAGTAGAGAGGCTAAGTGCGCTTGAACTTGGCTTGTCTTGGCTACTTAGAAGGGGGCTCGAGGTTCGAAACCCGACACCCGAGTTGCGTTTACTGAGCTGCCTAAAGGCACACCTAGATACCCCCTCCCCAAATGATCCACAAATGATGGCTGCCTGGTCGTGCGGTCGCGTTCCTTTGTGTACCAGAAGAGATTGTGAGTTTCGGTTTCTAGGAACGCGCTTTTGTTGATGCCATTCTTGCTGACTTGTGTTTGCTTCTGTTGTGTGATGAGGCTAGATCTCCTTTGAGTTTCTCTTATGGGTTTTCTTCCCCCAGTATTGGGTAAGTTATTTATTTACTGTATTAGTCTTTGTGGTGTAGCTCGAAATTCGTTGTTCCTACGATCGTGTGGACGGCGATCTCAAGGAATATGTATTTTCTGTAATAGGGACGCAGGCTTGGGACTCTGTTGGAGTCAAGCGTGATTCACAGTGTTGTTTGATATGGCCGGGTATCTAAGGCCTTGAGTGTAGGATGCGTCGTGATTGAATTATGGCCTCGAGTGAAGGTGTGATATATTTCGTTGCCTAATATGTATACGTTGTGTTTCCTTTGACCATACTATTGACTTTTATTTATCACTCATGTCATCATATTTCATACATTTATTAAATTGTAAAAAGTACAACCTTGTTGGTAACTAATGGCCATTATCTTACGTTGGCATTAATATCATTCACGTTAAAGGTTCAGTTGAATAATTTTTTTCTCAATGTGTGTATTTTACATGCTGTTACCTTTATGTTCTTGCGCTACGCTGTTCAGGTTAAAGTACGGGACCCCAATATCATACCCTGGATAATCTGAAATACCACCATTGTGCGCTGGACTGTCGTTCGGATCTATCAATGGTCGAGGGTTCAAATCCTGCCCGCTCCCATCCCCCGTCGTCCTGCGGGAGGTTTGGACTAGGAAGTAAACGATCTTCAACTCTAAAGGAACATCCGAAACATGTAAAACATTTTACAAACAAACAAACAATGAGATTGGACCAAAGCGCTCTGAGCATGCTATAAGCATGCTATATAAAAGCTATAATAATAATAATAAAGACAATCCAAAGCTTTAGGCGGCCATCTTGTTTAAAGAAACAATCAGACGCCAAAGAATCAATAATCCATATTTAAATCAGTTTTCAAACTTCTGTCCCTTGTTTCCGTTCATTAGTCGTTCCATTTCAGAACATCTATAGAGCTGTTGAAACAGATTAGCTTCTTGACATCATCTGCCCTATAGATCTCAAGGTCTAAAAATGAAACTTTTATATGGTTGTTGAACTTTAAACTTTTAAAAAAAAAAGAATAAATGGCATTCTCACAAACTTTTTATTTCTATAGAACTAAACGTCTTATACGTTTGGCATTCTCACAAACTTTTTATTTCTATAGATCTAAACGTCTTATACGTTTGGCATTCTCACAAACTTTTAATTTCTATAGATCTAAACGTCTTATACGTATGCCATGAAGCTAACTTGATTTGTTTTCGAGACGGCTAACGTTAAAAACATGTGAATTGCTGTAACTTGATTTGTTGCATTATATCTTTCGTGAAATTTTGTATTAAATTAGTTTAAGATAGTGTGATATGTCTACCAAATTAGTACACATTTCAAAGTGAAATTTGACATTTCAACACTTTAATAGATATTTGTAGAGATCTTGTAGTAAACGTTGCATGACATTTCTATTCGTTTACATATACATATTGCTATAATATTTCTTTTTTCAAATTATTTATGTGCAGAAGCAAGACGACAGGGTATGTATTAAATTGAATTATAATAGTGCGATATGTTTATTAAACTATTCAACACTTAGAACCAAATGTTCCTATCTCAAGAAGAGATAAAGTCTTATAGACATTTGTATAGTTTTTTTTTGTTTTTTTGGAAAGTTGCCTGGCTTCTATTGGACGAAAAACTGCTATACAGTTATTAATTTTTGTTTCTATTGTTTTTAAATTGTGCTAGCAATCCAAATCAAATTCATATTTCTATTCAATATAATGTACAATTACAAAAATTCACTGATCATTTTATTGTTAATTCTATTCAACTTGTTTATTATTTATGACTAGAGCATACTACATTAAACACTGTAAGGAACCCAGGCTTAGCATATACATGAGTTACCAATGCGAAGACCATTCTTTGGGCCAAAAATTTACCACAGTTGCTCAGTAGTCTGACGGCTGTGGACAGCAGATGGCTGCAGGTATAATTGTGTGTTTCCATCTCCATGGCAACACCCAAACACAGCTGCGGAAATACTGAATTGATCTTCGGACTCGAAGACAAGCCGTATTATATATAAATATAAAGCTTGTATTCACAAATTAGAAAAATATGCTAGCTAACTGTATAATGTCTTTTAATTCAGATTTTTTGAATAACATTGTTATTGTCTTTATACATCACATTTCCAAATATTTCCAAACAATTACTTAATGTGAAGTATTTAACTGTATAAAGTAAGCATCTAATTTGGGATGGTTTAGTGAAAGTCAAATGATCATTTTAGAATAAAAAACTTGGTCAATAATCTGATGCAGCTATCCTTTAGCTTGTCAATATTGAGAATATTATTAGACTCGTTATACGAGAAATGGAGTCTCAATCTTAAATCAGATATTGTTAAATCTTTATCCTTTCTGGTAAAGACAATTCAAAGCTTGGGGCAACCATCTTGAACACAAATTTAACTCTTTCTCTACGCAATTATTTACCACATTCTGGTAGAATCAACGCTGGCATCGTCAGTTAGGAGAGAAAGAATTAACAGTTTGCACCTTGTAAGCTTCTTTTTCCTTTTTAAATTGTTTTAAATGATTATAATAAAAAGAAATAAGTAGATGCCAAACATTTAACAATTTATATTCAACTTACTTCACAAGCTTACGTCCTCTCGTTCATCAGAGGCTGAATTTTGGAACAATTTTGTTGAGCTTAAACTTTCGCTAAAATATGATACAATCGCATTTTAAACAGCTTTTTTTTTTTAAACGTGATGTAAGTAAAAAAAAATATAACGCAGCTTTTTGTCCATCACGGATACCCTTACAAACTAGTGTATCGCTGTCATAATATATTTTTAAATATATCTTTTGTGCAGAAATAGAACGCAGAGGTATGTATTCAATTAGCTTAATATAGTATGATTTCTTTACTAAACCATTCAATATGTTTATTTCTGTTGCTTCTTTGCATACCTATATATAGTTGAAAGATTTATTTCCGTTCTTTATATATATTAAAACAAATAAAAACAACACATTTTATAGACATTGAAATAGTTACACAGACTCATTCATCTTATCTTATGCAAATACAACCCTTACTTAATTACGCACTACGCGAAATACTATGTCTATTTAGTCATATATGTTAATCAATGACATCAATTTTGGAAAGTCCTTTTTTTTCCTGGCTGGCTCAGGTAACCCATTCCATGCTCTAATAGTACTAGGGAAGAAGTAGTATTTGTACAAATTTGCCCCAGCATATGGAACGAGGAATGTGCCTTTATCTTTGTTTCTTTCTGAGTACTTTATTAGATTTTGTTTTTGTATTTGAAGATTATAAAAAAAAATCAAAAGATGGACTGGTAGCGAGAAATTATTTCTCTTTTATGTCAGTTACAAAAATCTAAAGCTTTAACAGTTTTTTTGCCTTACAAAGATGGTTCCTTCTTATACTTAATCCTCTTTTATATTACCTCTTTAGTGTTTGCACAGAGAGAAATGCTCAGACAAAAGGAACTACGAAGACAACAAGAAGGTATGCTTTATCTTAAAATAGTTTTCTATGTCTGGTGATATGGTGCGCAAAGTGCACTCGTTCAAGAAAATGTTCTTTTTCGCCATGACCATAGTGGCAGTTGCTGACTGAGAGAACCTACATCTTATTCAAAAATGTTCATCAAGTTGTTACATATTTCGATTTATCAATATGATAAGCGTGAAAGGTCACCCATTATTGATTATTTCATTTATCTATCAAAAGAAATAAGCAACAGCCGTACGGATTGACATGAAATTTCGTACACACGCTTTTTATAGCCGTATCTTTCAAGTGCTTCCTAAGAAAAGCGGTTTTATCAGATAAGAAGTAATCAATAACAAAAAAGTAAGATGACAATTAAACCTTTGTATTTTTTGTTTCGTTACTTTTTCCTAAACACATCAATGTTAAATAAAATTTAAATGCAAATAGCTCAAAAATAAGACTTCAGTGTATTTTAAAAATATTTTCTTTCTTTTTTTCATATTTCACTACTTTGTACTCTACCTTACGTTATATTGTATTTTCATTCTTTGCTTTAAATTAGACGTGGTCGAAATAAAAAGTAGACACTAATAGCATTTAAATGAATGTGTATGTTACTTTTTAGTTATTGTCTTTATCGTAATTTCCATGCTAAAAAAGTGTAATATGGTAACTGGAGGCATTCAATGGGGTCAAAGATTTACAATAGTAGAAATAAAATAAAATGGATTTTGTCTTGTTATAGTAGACACAATGCCAAAGTAAATCTTGCGTGGGGATCTGAAATGGGGCTTTCGTAATGGACAATTGTTTTTCTTTAGCCAGCAACTGATAGTCTATAGAAATGAGTGGTTTGTATGAAACTGATAGTCTATAGAAATGAGTGGTTTATATGAAACTGATATTCTAAAGAAATGGATGGGTTGTATGAAACTGAGTCTAAAGAAATAAATTGGTTGTATGAAACTGATATTCTAAAGAAATGGATGGGTTGTATGAACTGATAGTCTAAAGAAATGGATGGGTTGTATGAACTGATAGTCTAAAGAAATGAATGGGTTGTGTGAAACTGATATTCTTAAGAAATGGATGGGTTGTATGAATTGATAGTCTAAAGAAATGGATGGGTTGTATGAACTGATAGTCTAAAGAAATAAATGGGTTGTATGAAACTGATAGTCTAAAGAAATAAATGGGTTGTATGAACTGTTAGTCTAGAGAATTTGGTTTGCTGTATAAAACTGATAGTCTACAGAAATGATTGGGTTTTAGTTGTTGTTTCTCTTTCAGTCGATGTTTATCAACTGTTTATGTGTGCAACCATTGATGAAGGTGTCTTGTATCCAGCTCAGCGACCAACCACCTTTACCTTTCCACAATTAATGTCAGGTTCCCATTAGAGCTGTGTGGACTAAGAGACGCCCTAAAGATCCCGAAAATAAACCAACATCCTTTTTTTTAACTTCTATACCAATTCTCTATTTTGTTTTTCACTTGTATACACATTACCCTATTTAAGTCGACTTTTATACCAACACTTTATTTTTTTTTTCTTAAACCATCTTTACTGACGTTAATAGGGTTTTTAAACTAAAAGTCATGCTAGATTGTCAGGTATCGCTATACCTTTTTTTTTGCTTTCCCATGGTGTTCATTTTAGCCATAGTTTACATTAGTAGATTTTGTTTTCTTTTCTATTAGATTCTTATTGATGTATCTCTCCTTCATGGTATTGATACCAGCTTCACTATCCATTTCCTTTTAACACCTTACTCGGTGTTCATTAACTGTCATAACTGCTGTCATCCTTTTTGGTTTTCGATTGTTTAAGGACATCAACCATTTGTTTTCGATCATCCATTTTGTCCAACTGCAGCAGTTCTTCCTGGTCAGACATACTCTCTGATACTTGCTGAATTTTAATTTTGCACATCGATTCAAATGATCTATTCCCTTACTTGATAGGTAAAAGAACTGTTTTTTTTTTAAATCTAACATTCATTGGGTTTCAAAATATTTGTCCTATAAGATCTCGGTTCACAAGAAAACGAATAAAGGTATGATCGCATTTTCCTAACTTTTAGTAGTTTCCGAGGCCTCAACGTTACAGGCGTAAAAAGAAAAAATTACAAAGAGAGTTTGTGTGGAAACAAAAACTCAAAATCGGCTCTCCGAAGTGGTCCACCCAGGTGTAACATACAAGTTTTAGAACCCCTGTAATATTTGGTGACTAGTAATCACTGAACCATTCCGTGCAGTCCGCACGAGATTTTGTCTGGTCGGAAACTGACCACGAGGTGTGGACACCTCAGTTGATTTTAGACTTTGGTAGAGAGAGGTATATTGTGGATATCTTGTCCAGTGTAGTAATATATAGATATTAAGGTTGATTTTGGAGCATGTGTGATATCTAAAGTATTCCATTGGATTCTAATGTACTATGCAAACGCGACATGAAGCTCTTCAAAATCGACACTGGCAACTGGGAAGAGGTGGCACTGGACAGATCCTCATGGAGAGAGAGCATAAAGGACGGGTCAAAGATTGCAGTTGCCATACACAACAGAAGCAGAAAGAAGGGTGAAAATGCAACGGCGCCTGGTGATTATATATGCCCAACCTGCGATCGCAGCTGTGTATCAAGGATTGGCCTCTTTAGTCACACAAGAAGTTGCAAAGGGAAAAGATCGTCTCTCGAGACGTAAAATGCCACAGAGATGTTTTTGTGAATACTTCTTGATGTTTTGGACTAGCCAATATCTTTCATGAATTATATTTTACATGTAATAAAAACCATGTCTGCTACCATTGAGACTATTAATTATTCTGAATATTGTGGTCAGAGAGTTCAACATCTTAGTGTTCTCACGCACTAGCAAATCTAGTGCGCGAGTGAAAGTATTTAATTAAGAAGACAAAGTATATTAAAGTATCTACAAGGGTATCTACACCACGACATTCGCGTTATCACGCCTACAACAAAAACTAGGCTGTGACACCGGGTTTAATATTTTCGGAAAGAATACCAGAATGAAAGGCAAATGGCAGAGGAAGAATAGAGAAAGATCTTGTGTGGTGTCCGAACTGTCCAGCAGATCAAGGAATAGGTGAAAGTAAATGGGAAGTTAGATGTGAACCTGGCCTAACTGATGTCTTATAATGATTATTTAATTGATCAAATAGTTCTGTAAAGGGTCAATCTCTTATTGAAAGCCTTGAAAAAAAAACATTTCGTAAAAAAAAATCCATTTAGTTGAGGGATCTATACTCATGCGATCATGATGCAGTTTACGCGAAATATTTAAAAAAAATTACTTATTAATTGTTGATTGAAATTATGTCCAACTTATATACATGTATACTAAATAGATTTTTTCTCTTTAAAAAAAATAAACAGTAGTTTAGTAGTTAGTATTACAGAACTTACTTAACTTAGCAATAAAAAATGTAAAAAAAAATTTTTGACAAAAATTCTCCAACCATTTGCATAATTGTGTTAAAAATATGGTGAATAACCATCTCCAATGCTAGTGACTCTCCCGTGTTCGTTACTATTAATATTGAATAATTATAAAGGGATGTATTTTTATGAAAAAAACTACTTGCATAAGTGATTTTAAAAATTTGATTTTTCGCTTTTAGAAAAGAAAAAAAGTAGCCGTTGCATCCGAACTTTAAATGGTCTAAAATATTATGACGTCGGATTTTCACTATCTTTTCCAGTTTACGAGAACTAAACGGAAAGGACGGACAGACGGACAAACATTCCACACAAAACTAATAGCGTCTTTTTCCCTTTCTGGGTCGCTAAAAATGGATTTTACCTTGCATTTACCGTTTAAAACGAGGCGCGTTGGTTAGGCGTTATAGCGTTTGACTTCTAAACCGGAAATTTTAAATTCAAATCCTGGTGAAAACTGGGATTTAAAACTTCGGGATCTTTGGGCGCATCTGAGTCCACCCAGCTCTAATGGGTACCTGATATTAGTTGGGGAAAGTAAAGGCGGTTGGTTGTTGTGCTGGCCACATGACATCCTCGTAACTGTTAGCCAAAGAAACAGATGGCCTAAAGCATTTGCCCAATAGATAGCAAGGTCTGATAGGGAAACGTTACCTTTCTCTCTTATTTTATATAGTTAAAAACTTTTCATTTTTTGAACAAACTTTTTGTATTATCATTTTTTTCTTGTTTAAAGAATTGGAAGACGAGGGCTTGAAACATAAAAGTAAGTATTAAATAATCTCAAAATAGTTTTATACAACTACCATACTTTGACATGTTTTTACTAATATTTCCCATTTCCAAGAGAGATACATGAAAATTATAATTATAGATTTTTGTGTTTATTATTGTATCTGTATCATTTATCTTCTCTTTAGAACTAACGTCTGTAATTTATAAGATACACAGTTATCAATATGCGCTGATTTAGCTATCAAATAAATGTATTCGTGGTTTTACAACTCTTATTTTAATTATAGACGAGCAGACGATGTAAAGCTCATCTTTTACTTTGAGAGTAGACGATGTAAAGCTCATCTGTTACTTTGAGAGTAGACGATGTAAAGCTCATCTGTTACTTTGGGAGCAGAATATGTAAAGCTCATCTGTTACTTTGGGAGCAGACGGTGTAAAGCTCATCTGTTACTTTGGGAGCAGAAGATGTAAAGCTCATCTGTTACTTTGGGAGCAAACGATGTAAAGCTCATCTGTTACTTTGGGAGCAGTCGATGTAAAGCTCGTCTGTTACTTTGAAAGCAGACGATGTCAAGCTCATCTGATACTATGAACGACAGTTAACGACGGCCGTCTGCACGACGAGCCGCCCATAGTTTCTCTACCTTACGTCAGGTACCCATTAGCATATATAAGGCTTCCTTCAGTCGTCTACACAACAATTCCCTCTCTCTTTGCAGCTGATGTAAGAAATATACTGGCAAGTGTCAATAGAGTGTAGAATCAGCGGACTCAAAGACTCTGCTAGGGTGTAGCAGTGTGCTGCAAACAACTTAAGGGCCTCAGGTTGACTCCCGAGGCTTTTGCCATGTTTGTGTATATATGCAAAACAGTAGAGATTGGTAGCAAGCCAAGAAAACAAGCGCCTGCAGCTCAAAGTTTACTGTTTAAGGTGCCTGTTTATCGCCTGTATTAAAAAAAAACTGCTCTGCTGGGCCGAATATCTTTGCCACAAGTGAAGGCCATAGATTTCAATGGTTGTTGGGGGTTATTTGAGACTAATGTCAACGGAACCATTTAATATTCAGTGGAGTATCCATCACCACTTCCGGCAATAACAACCTAATGGTAATGGGTGGACAAAGATTGTTGGGATATCTTAAATTCCAGAAGTTTCAAATCTCAGATTCGATAACCTACAAGCTTTTTTTTTAAAAAAAGATGGCACAAACACTTCACCCTTTGCCCATATTTCAAAGTCAGACCGCACTGCATTCTCCCAAATTCCCGTTTTGACACCAGCGCAGTTTTTTTTTCCCTTTCTGCCTCATTAGTAAACAGCGGCATTGAAAAAAATATCGAAACATTTTTTTCTAATAGATTTTGTCCATATCGTTTGTTTGTGGTCTTAACGTCATTTGTTGTTTTTGGTTTTGGCCCAACAGGGTTTCCTATACATAGTCTATGTTTGATGTCTATTTTATATATTAGTTCACCACTGTTTCAAAAGAGATTTTTACTTTTCAGTATTTACTTATACAGTTACATTAAATGGAGGACATTTTGTCCCCAAATGTCCCTGTGTTACCAAATGGAAGCAAGAAGTTGAAAGAAATAAATTAAGGCGTGAATTGGAACGACAAAAAGATCGTGAAATTGAACTGCACTTGGAACGTGCACTTGAGCTATCCATGTTATAGATCATGTGATCTCTCTCGTGTTATAGATCATGTGATGTCTCTCGTATTATAGATCATGTGATGTCTCTCGTGTTATAGATCATGTGATGTCTCTCGTGTTATAGATCATGTGATGTCTCTCGTATTATAGATAATAAAAAGAGTGATTCAACATGATCTTTTTGTCCTGTCTATCTAATGAATTCCTAATGTATTTCTAATGTTTACCTAATGTATACCTAATGTATTTTTAATGTATTTCTAATGTAACCGGTATTTCTAAGATTAGTCAAACAGTAACACAGTCAGTATCACCTAGAATCTAAATATGGAAGACCAATTAAACACAAGCCATCCCTTAAGCCAGTGTTTCCCAAACTGTGTTCCGAGGCTATTGTGGTAATTAATTCTACATTTAATGCAGAAAAAATAAATATTTATTTCCTCGTCTAAAAATACTATACTAATATAACTATGAACTTTGACCTGCTCTAGATGTCGCTCTAACTTGAAACAAAGATCAACCATTAAATAATTTTTAGTCGAGTTTCTAGGACACTATTCTTTTCTTTTACTTCCGTTTTCTACTATCTATTTGTACGAAGCATTTAAATATAACTTAACTCTTTCTCTTCTAACTGACGATGCCAACGTTGATTCCACCAGAATGTGGTAAATAATTACGGAGAGAAAGAGTTAATAATATGTTAAATTTGTAATAGATTTTAAATTATTTTAACAAATAAGAAATAATCCAACCTGAAAATAAAGTGTTCCGTCAATTGTTCCCATAAATAAGAAGTTTGGAAAACACTGATAGAATCGAATCTCTGCACAAAAGAAATTGCGATAAGGTCGCTAATTGTTGGTCAGATATTAGGATTTGACATGGTCGATGATAGAAACGCAGAATGCTCAAACTTGTAATAGTGGATCCAACAACAGCACTTCATATGTTCCTCAAAAGTACACATTTTGAAACTATGAAAAAAATCTAAAAATTTGGACGTCCAAAGACGACATCAAATGTGCAGTAAATGTTTATGGAGCCCAGTAAAAGCAGCTTCTTATGTCGGCAGTTTTGTCAAATAGATCTTTAGACTAGCACCAACGTTTATGGTATATCCTTGTCCTGTTTATAGCATTATGCTTACACCATTATAAACGAGGTGCACAAGAGGGGAACTCTTCAGTGTGCCCAGGAGAAAAAACTAATGTAACAAAGGTGTTCACGATGGAACGTTTCTAATCTTAAAATGCAACTATCGTTACCGAAGGTGATGTTTATAACATACACAAATGCATACACACACAAAAAACACAACCCAGCATATTATCACAGCATAAAATAAGTAAAATCATCAACAAAAAAAATTTATAAGATAATTCTTCCGTTTATGAAACAAATGACTGTTTTGTAAGAGCGAATATTTTATTCTTACAATCTAATAAAAAAAAATAGATTTTAAAAAAATTGGATTATTTTGTACCCCGCTTCTATCCACCCCTCTCAAACGAAACAAATTCCGGTTAAGCGAATGAATAAATCTACTCAGAGTCATAAAAAAGATAAGTTCTCCTTTCAGACGTTGCAATCTATGGGGCAGATGATAAGGTCATCTGTTTCTTTGTCCAACAGTTAATGAGGGTGTCATGTGGCCAGCACAACGACCAACCGGCTTTACGTCCCCAAACTTAAGTCATACGCCCATTAGGTGTGCTAAGGGAAACATTCCCGAAATTTAAAATCCCAGTCTTTACCGACTCCCAGGACTACAGGATCAGAAGCCGAGCGCTTAACTACTCAGCAACAGAGTAATTGTATATATCAAACT
This sequence comes from Biomphalaria sudanica, assembly GCA_036873155.1. Taxonomy (NCBI): domain Eukaryota; kingdom Metazoa; phylum Mollusca; class Gastropoda; family Planorbidae; genus Biomphalaria; species Biomphalaria sudanica. The sequence continues at coordinate 133,371 of JAZGLO010001376.1, forward strand.
AACGCTTCTGACCTTGTTGTTGATGTGCAAATGATTCCCAACTTCCTTTTTTTTAAACAAAGCATTAATAGAAAACAGGTGTCTTTACGCATTTTTTCGCAAAGTATGGCTAAATGGCATAGTGAACTGGCAAGAAGATATATTAGAAACATTGTCGAGTCAAATGAAAACTCTAAGGCGAAAAGTTGAATAAGGGTGACAATACGCGCCTTCTAAATAAAATTAAAAAACTTCATTTAGCAGGTGGAAAGGTGCAAAACCATTGTGACGAAATTGCTTCGCAGACGAGCATCTAGATTCAGTGCTTCAGCTTGGTGTCTCATCAATGCAGTAGGATCTTCAGACGTTGGTTTTGGATAAACTTCTTACATCCCATGAATTAGTGTAAATATTATAATCATGTGGGAGGCGCGATGGCTGAGTGGTAAAGCTTGGCTTGCAATCCGAGGAGTCCCAGGTTTGAATCTTGGTAAAGACTGAGATTTTTTATTTCGGGATCAAGAGGTCGCCTCTAAGTCCTGGTAAATCTAATGGTGCCTGATTTTATTTGGGGAAAAGTAAAGGCGGTTCGTCGTTGTGATGCTTACATGACACCCTCGTTAACTGTGGACCACAGAAATAGATGACCTTTATAAATAAAAACAATACCTTCCCATACAACTTCCATGTTCTTGTATGCTACTGGTGATCTAATCTTGTATGCTACTGGAGATCTAATCTTGTATGCTACTGGTGATCTAATCTTGTATGCTACTGGTGATCTAATCTTGTATGCTACTGGAGATCTAATCTTGTATGCTACTGGTGATCTAATCTTGTATGCTATTGCTGATCTAATCTTGTATGCTATTGCTAAACTAATCTTGTATGCTACTTGTGATCTAATCTTGTATGCTATTGGTGATCTTATCTTGCATGCTACTGGTGATCTAATTTTATGTTACTTGTGATCTAATCTTGTATGTTACTGGTAATATAATCTTGCATGCTACTGGTGATCTAATCTTGCATGCTACTGGTGATCTAATCGTGTATGTTACTGGAGATTTAATCATGTATGCTACTGGTGATCTAATCTTGTATGATTCTGGTGATCAAAACTTTTATGCTACTGGTGATCTGATCTTGTATGCTACTGGTGATCTAATGTTGTATTCTACTGGAGATGTAATCTTGTATGCTACTGGAGATCTAATCTTGTATGCTACTGGTGATCTAATCTTGTATTATACTTGAGATGTAATCTTGTATGCTACTGGTGATCTAATCTTGTATGCTACTGGGAATCAAACCTTGTATGCTATTGGTGATCTAATCTAGTTTGCTAATTGTGATCTAGTCTTGTATGCTATAGATGATCTAATCTTGTATTCTACTGGTGATCTAGCTCCAGCTGGAATAACCTGCCCAGTGTGCAGCCGAACATTCCGGGCTCACATAGGTACACTAGCCACATGAGGAGGAATAAAACTTCTGTGCAAAGCTTTTTGCCCCTGGTTGACAAAGTGGTCATCATCGAACCACGAAGGACAAACTATATATACATATATATATATAGTGGTGAAACATTCATACGTTATTATAGCGGTGAAACATTTAAACTTTTTAATAGCAACAAATAAATTCAACTTTATAGAAGCAGTAAAAAAACACACTCTATAATAGCAGTGAAATATAATAGTGATAAAACATTCAAACTGTCTAGTGCCAGAGAAACTCTTCAAACTTAATAAAAAGCAGTCAATCTTGTTGTATTCTTCTAGCCTGATGTTACAATCCGTCTATATGTTGTACTTTTATTATTCTGGTAGGTTATGAGTTCTGAGTTTATTTGGCTCTTCCATTTCATAAATCTACATATTTTAAATGTCATGGAACCGTACATTTTCCAGACTTTTTTGTTTGAAAAAAAGGGGGGGTTCTACACTTTATATTAACGTTTCCTTTTAACCAGTAATTTAGGCATCACTGAGATAATTATTTAAAGTGATGACTTCACACGTATAGTTAGTCCTATCTCCATTTATTAGTGATTAGTTGGTCAAAGGTCTCCATATTCATACTCTCTCAAATTGTAGTTTTCAATGTTCAAAATCATCTAGTTATCCGGAGAAATAACGTGTACTAACGTATGACCAAACAGACAGTCAGACTGAATGATTTGATATAAGCTTTATAAATAAGTTAACAATGTATTTGGTAAAGCGAATAAAAAATTAAGTTTTTACGACCTGCTGTACCGGTATAAAAGTATCTTAATTTTAAAATGCGGTGACTCGTCATTGGGCAAATATATCTAAGATATTCCAAGCAAACTTTATTCAGATTTTGCTTTTTGTGACATTTGCTTTTCACTGGCAACATTTAGAGTTTTTTTTTTTTTTTTTTTTAAACAAAATTTTGTGAAGGCATAGTTTCAAAAGCACAATTCACGATTTTCATTATGGGCATCGAGTAGACTTTTTAAAGAAAGCACATAACATATTAATTTATATTAGTAATAATACAAAGAAAATTTCATAACAACAACATTTTTATGAGGGAAATAGTTTCAAAAACACATTCCAGACTTTTCAGCATGATCATGGAGTATGCTGCAGCATATGATGACGTCAGCGGTCCATAAAATGCTGACAGCAAAGGTCCATAAAGTGATTACATCAGCGAACCATAAAATGATGACAGCAAAAGTAAATAAAATGATGTTAGTAAAGGTTTAAAAATGATGACATCATCGGTCCCTAAAATAATGACAGCAATGGTCAATAGAATGATGACAGCAAAGGTCTATAAAATGAGGATTTTTTTAGAAAGACTTATGAGTTATTAAAATTCATTATTTGTATTATTATTTTTATTTTTTGCAACAATTTTTCCCTTAAGAACCTAAAACAAAAGACCTCCATCCTATATCATTGGGAATTCTCTGGGGTGTGCTAGAGTTACAAAAATGTACAAAGTAAGTATGTACATGAAGAGCTTACAAATTTTTACAACTTTGAATATAACTCATTTTCAGAATAAATTTATTAGTTACAACATATGTTCTAAATCAATCTTGTCCATATTGAGATATTGTTTTTTTTTTAATTTGGTCCATTATCATGAATTCGTGTCCTTTTTTTTTTTTGGGGGGGGGTTGTCTTGAAATTTTTTGTTGTTGGTCAAAGGGAATATAACCAAAAGAAATTTCAACCTTGCATCTTCCAGTCCTAAATTGTCTCTCTTGTTGAAAAAAGAAAATAATAGGTAATTTTTAGTATTGTAATTTTAAAGGAAATCAATAATAAATTTAATACATATACATGCAAATTGGTAAATAGTTATCACTTATACAAACACACACACATACATTTAACATATTTTCTTCGTTGTTTAAACAGATTGTTGTAAATTGATATTTATGATACAAATGGAATTTTCAAAATCATTGAAAGAAACATGTTAATACAATGGTTCAATATAAAATTACATTTGGGAACAGCCTTTATAGTGTTTAATTTTAAAATCAACTATATTTCTCTAAATTTTATCCAAAACATTAGGATTAAAAATGACATTATGATACACAGCTTCAAGTCTTAACATTTCAATAATTCATTTACTTAATGTACATTTTCTTTTAAAATACATATTTTATTTAAGACTATTCTATCCTACATTGTATAATCCTTCTGTATATATGATCTACTTAAATTCTATTTAGGATTTCGTTGTCGTAGGTAGCTTTTAAAAACATGTTCCATATAAGTATCTTATACTCTTCTAATAAAATTAAGTTCATATCTTTAGGTTTTTTACTTTTTGCTTTGGGTATTTTATTTAAAAATATTGCTAGGCCTATGTTGACCTTGACATGGCTGTTGGCATTTAAAATTTTTGACACAGTTTCTCTCACAATAGTGAAGTTTAGCCACTCCCCAAACAGATATTTTTCTAGTTTGTTATTTTCCATCCCAAATAGTTTACATGTGTGACCTGCCCTGTCCTTATCCCTCTTCTATATTGGGGTCATCCCATAAATTAGCCTGTATGTCACCTCCCGTGCTTTCGGAGTTATTTTTTTATTGTGTAATTGAGTGAATGTGTCTGTGTGTGTATTGAACACTATTCCTAATTCCCTCCCCCATTTTATTCAAAGTTCAAATTTTTTTTTAAGTTAATCTCGAAGTGCTTTGTAAATGTTTTTAGTTTTTTTGGTGTATTAGATTTTCATTGTTTTGTATGTGATCTGTAAAAAGGGTGGGTGCCGAAAAAGTTAGGTGTGTTATTTTGGATGGGGAGAATTTTGTTGAGCCTTAAACCGAAATAGTATAAGGTTAAAGGGAAGTTTTCAGGGCACCTAACTACCCAACTGATAAATTTTAAACGAAGTGCTTTAAGCTTTGTTTTGATATCTTGTACGCTTATCCCCCCCTTCTTTTTTATTTTGTATTAGTGTGTTGCGTTTGATACTACTGTATGTGTTTCTGAAAATAAATTTTCTAATGATTTTGTATTTGTTTTTTATGAAGTTAGGAGGTCTTTCTACACTGTTGGCTAGATACAAATTTTTGGGCACTATCAGGTTGTTTACTATAATGGCCCTTCCAAAGATTATTGTACCCATGTATTGAAATATTTTTATTATTTTCTTTATCTTATCTGCTATTTCATTCATTCATTATTTTAATGTCTTTTCCTGAAGAAGGGAAGAGGGTAGTGTCGTCTGCATATGTCTTGATTTTAACTACGGGATTTGGCCCTGGGATCTTAATACCTATGAATTCTTGGTCTAAATTGAGGCTATCTATTAGGGGTTCCAGACAGAGGGTGTATAAAAAAGGAGAAAGGGGACACCCTTACCTGACCGATCTTTTAATTGGGATCCGTTCACTAAGAGATTGGTTGACAATTAACTGACTTGTGGCATCCGTGTAGACCAATTTTATGTATTTGGTTAGGGACTTGTCTATGTTTGTCTTGTCTAGTACCCTAAAGAGGTAGTCAGGCAGTTTGTAGTCTGTGTTTAACATTACTATACTTAAGATCTAGTGCAATGAACAGGTGGTATGATTAATCAGTATCTGTTAGAGTTATGTTCTTGGAAGTAACATTTAGTCACCGTTGATTACACTTGACCTTAAGATCTTGTGAAATGAACAGGTGGTATGATTAATCAGTATCTGTTAGACTTATGTCCTTGGTAGTAACATTGAATTACACTTGAACTAAAGATCTGTTAGACTTATGTCCTTGGTAGTAACATTGAATTACACTTGACTTTAATATCTGTTAGACTTATGTCCTTGGTAGTAACATTAAATGACAAATATTTTTATTTGTTTGTTTATATATTATGTATTCCAGTGTTTCTATCTATAATTACTTTTTTTTAAATCTTTCTATTGATCTATCAATTACAAGCTTCAAGAACTTATAGCCTTATCCATTAGTTTGTACTCTTTTTCTACCTTCAAGCCATTTCTGGTGAAAGCCTAAAGTGGTTTCCCTTTTCTTTGATGTTCAGCTCTTTTAAATCTATTTATAGAATATAGCTTACTGCTTCAGCTTTGATTTTTATTTTGTGTTTGTTATGGTTGTGAATGAGTTGGATACAAAGACCTATATAATTTTCTTTTTCAATATTGACAAAAATGTTCATCTATTGTATTTTGGTCTGAAGAAAAGAAAATAAGTTTGGTGGTAGTCTCTCTTGATGTTAGAGTTCAATTGAAACAAATCCACCAGGAAGTCTACTTCTACTTTCATTGTCTATTTCTCCACACATACAATTGATGAAATCCTCACTTCCGTCTAAAGTAAGGAGAGAGATTTCATGGCCTTGACCTTTGTTTGTGTTCCTTTTTTAAAAACATTTTTAAAAAAAAACACAAAAGCAAACTGAAACTGTAGCACTAAATTATATGGCATTGTAATTAGTCATTGTTGCTCCAATGTTTTTTTTTAAGCCAAAGAGTTAAATCCAAAAGAAACAAACACTTTGTGATACTCCATCTTGACCTGACAGTCACCTGAGGGGAAAAATTGTATTCTGCTAATGACATAAATAAAACTAACAGGGGCTGAAATTATCTGGAAACCCCCCCCCCCCATAGAAACATTTTGACTTGGCTACTATTATCTGCACATAATCAGAACTTAATGTCACAGGTAATTGTAAATTTTGGCTTTGTTAATTTAGTGTCACCTTTAGTTCAAGTTGCTTCGTCTACTTTAAACACTCGTGTGTCATTTGTCTATTTTATTATTGAAAAGAATAATCTGTTTCAGTGTTAACATCTATTGAGGGATTTAGAAGATGCTTTTGAAATACAGGTATGTGAGCTTTACTGATATGCTATTTTTGTCACATTTGTTTCTTAGTCATTTTTGTTTTGAAATTTTATTGTTTTCTGATAGTCATATGCTAGGCTTCATTGGACAGTAAGGGAGGGAGCCTATATTTCAAAAGAAACAGCAACACATCTAGAGAAGAGGTCAAAGTTGTCTTTCAATATATTGTTTCACATCCACACTGCATGTCCTTTCAAAGTCATTCAAACATATGACTGTAAACTAAACCTGTCCTTAAACTAATGCTGTCAATATTCATTCTAGCAAGCAATCTGAAACTATATGCCTTATGCTCCAATTTAAACACTTTTTGACAATGCCAGACAATCCCGAAGGTTAAACACAAAGAAATCCTTTTCAATTTGTCCCTCTCACCAGGTCTGTTGTTTGTTTTTTTTAATCTTTAAATTTTCTTTATCTGTTAATAAAACTTTAGAATGTATTTGTATTTATTTATTTCTATTAGTTTGACTGTTTTCACTTCATTGGCGACAAGTTTGAGATCAAATCCATGTCACTCATCCCCCCAAAAAAAAAGTTTGCAATGATTTGTTACTTCCCCTGAAACGTTTAATTTGCTTTATCCCTGGCGAAAAGCTCCACTGTAATTTTAAATGCCGATTGATTTTTTTAAATTTCCTTATAAATATTTTTTGTCGGAATAATGATGTGTAATTAATTTTTTTTTGGGGTGATGGGTTTTGTTATACAAACTGTTTAAAAGAAATTTTTTTTATCATAGTCGTATGTTTTACCCCAACCATTTGATGTCAGAACTTCAGTGATCAACTTCAACATTCTTGATAGCAGCACTTCACTCATCTGGACACCTTAACTTTATGCTAACACCAATGTAATAGATACAAATGTTGTTTTTTAAAACTCCTTTTGAAATCTTACTAATTACAAATGAATACAAACTTTGAGTGTCAATTTTTTTTATTGACAGATGTTAAAGCTTAAGAAATATATATATATCCATCAATGCAGTATTTATTGATTTGTTTCTTTTTTTTTTATTTATTAAAAGTTAACGAATTAAATATTCAGTTTTTGATCAACTATAAAAATGTCATTTTGACCTAAACAATTGTCTACACCTTGTTTAACCTTGTTTATGAAACAGTTTCTTCAGTGCCAAGACCAGGATAGAGTGTGTATAACAACTGGCGTGTTGGATGACATGAGTTGATGTTCTTTACAGCTCATAGGCATTTCTTTCGATTTTTTTTTTTTGAAATTTGTGAGTTCGAAAATTCATGAAAAAAATTGTAGTTAATAAGTTGTTGTTCCATGTTGTGGCCAACTCTTGTTTGCAGTCCAATAAATGGAGACATATTGATGTTGTGAACACACCATACATGCAATGACTTGGGTTGTTCATTTTGTTTGCATTCCTTCTAGTCTACTCCAATACTGTTGGCAGACTCTGTGTGACATGGGCGTAGCCAGGGGAGGTGTTTCAAACCCCACCCCTTAAGGTCGGAGTTAAGTGACAGATTTTTAGCTTTGATTTTTGTTTATTTTAGGTTTTAATACTAAACCATTACTTGTGCCAGCGCAGCCAAGGAAGTTTTGAGTTTAAAATCCCCTAAATGGGAGTTTTGCAGTAAAATCCCCCCTCTTCTATAAAACAAAACAAAAAAAATTAATGCAAACGACAATCCCCAAATTCTAATAGTATAGCTAAGAAAGATTTTGATTTTAAAACCCCCTCCGAAAATAACGATAACCCCCCTCTTCAATATATGACTTCATTTTTCAGTCACCAGATTCTATGAGCGTAGCCAAGAGGGCTTTTGTGTTTAAAACACCCCCTTCAGCGGTGTTTGCAGCTAAAAACCACCTCTTTCATATAAATATGCATTTTGTTGGTTTTAAATATCGGAATAAAAAGGCCAATAATAGAATTTGTATCCACCGTGTGAGACCCTTCAACTCAAGAAAACATAAAGAAACTGGAACAAACACAAAATAGAGCAGTGAGATTCATAACAAACGAATATTCGCATTTGACTAGAGTAACACCATTAGTAAAATCACTAAATTTAGAAAGCCTTTTGGACAGAAGACTCAAAAGTAAAGTAGCAATTATACATAAAACACTGAACCATAATCTACAAATACAAAAACAAAATTTAATAAAATACTCTGAAAGACACAAAAATAAAGGCACATTCCTCGTCCCATATGCTAGGACAAATTTGTACAAATACTTCTTCTTCCCTAGGGCTATTAGAGCATGGAATAGAATGCCTGAGCTAGCCAGAAAAACCAGTGACTTGGCAGAATTTTAGTCATTGGTTAATATGCATGACTAAATGCATGACGCGTAGGACGTAATCATCTTCTTTTTTGAAGTAACGTCTGTATTATATAAGATAAGATAAAAAATACCTCTTCAATATAAAAAATAGCAAATTAGACACTAAAAATTCTGAGCCTAGCCAAGCCAATGGTGGGGGGGGGGGGCTGAGTTTACCCCATACTTATTTAAAGGGCTTTATTAAAGTCTAAAACCCCTCCAGGTGGCATTGAGTTTAAAATCCCCAACAGAGAGTTTTGAGGTTGAAAACCTTTCTCTTCAATAATATTTTAAAGCAAACAACCGTCACTAAATTCTATGACCTTAGCTAATAAAGTTTTGAATTTGTTAAAAAAATTCCAGGTTTTTTTATTTTAAAACCCCCAATAGATGATTTTGACGATAAAACTGCCCTTTTCGAAATAAAATCTAAAGCAAAGTTCAGTTACCTATTTCCAAGAGAGTGGCCAAGAGAGGTTACAAATTTCTTCCAGTGGCTAGGCTCCATTAAAAAAGTGCAGTTAATAGTCATCTACGTCATCTACCGTCTGTGGATGGCTGCCATGTCGTGCGGTTTGCACGCTGGACTGTCGTTCAGATTTATCGATGGTCCCGGGTTCAAACCCTGCCCGCTCTCATCCCTTGTCGACCTGCGGGAGGTTTGGACTAGGAAGTAATTATCTTTAACTCTTAAGGAACATCCGAAACATGTAAAACAAACAAAACAAACCAAATTGAAAAAAATAAATGTGGCTCTACAAAGATGGCTAAGACGGATTTTAGGATTCAATTATAGAGATCGGGTCTCAATCAATGAAATCCTAGGCCGAAGTCGGAGTCGACCCCTTAGTAAGGTTGTGACAGAGCGTCGCATAATGTTTAATGGACATGTCTCTGACAAAAGGAATAATGCATAATATGAGTTGCGATGACTTGGATGTTATTACGAGGAAAGAGTAAACAAGGACACCCTAAGTACATTTGGTGCCACTCTATCATGGAGGTCCTCAAAGCAGGTTTCACACATTGCCAGTAACAGATTTTTGTGGAAACAGCTTGTCGAACGGTGCGGGAGGGTCTAATCAGTAAGAATAGCACATTAGATTTTCGAAATAAAAGCTATTAATAGCAGAATAATGCACTGTAGATACCCCAGAATATGCATTTTGTTTGTTTTCAATACCGGAAATAGTGCTTGGCGGCGGAGCTCTGCCCCACGCTGAGGGAGCTCCCGGCGCTCCTTCAGACACCCTTGCTGGCAAGGGCGGGGAGTCTACAATATTTCCACTTACTCCAGGAAGAATCTTTTCTAGGGTACAATAAACGCCTTCCGAAAGCATAAAGGGTCAGAATGTAGGTTTTTAAAGATTAATTATTATATATATATATATATAAATGGGGGGGGGGAATCCAAAAAAAAATGTTTTCCTAAGCCCATGGTGCCACGTCGCTATTTGTTTTTATAACCCAATAACTCCAGGAAGAACCTATTCTAGGATTCAATAAACGTATTCCGAAAGCATGAACAGTCAGAATGTAGGCTAATAAATATTAATTATGTACACACACACATACACACACACACACACACACATACATATATATATACATTAACAAAAAAAATTCTTGCTACGCCCATGGTGCCACGTCACGTCAGTGCTTGCTGTATCGCCACGTATGTATTTCTTGGCGACATTGACTGACAATGAAATAAACATGTATCTAGATTATGTGTGTAAGCCCCTGAACACAACGTGTATTCAAAGACAGACTGTTTCAGACACCAAGCAGATTCAAGTTGACACAGTTGAATCACATCTCCAAAATGACAACCCGAAGTGTGTTACTCCTGTTTCCTTTCATTATGTATTTTGGTAAGTTTGTTATGATTTCTGCATACTCCCCACGAAGTTTTCTACGCTGTGCCCAGCCTCCCTAATGACGCTAGAAACCAAGCCCACAGGGAGTTAGTGGCGGTCTTTGTTTAAGTTCCCACGGGCGTTGCACAGCAACCTTTTTATTAAACGTTTTATAAGGGATGTATGATCCCACAGGAAGTCAGCAGGTCAAATTGCTGGTTTATTCTCTGCCATCTATTTGCAGGTATCTTTATGCCATATATTTGCAGGTATCTCTTCTGCTATAAATTTGTAGGTATCTGTTATGACACACATTTGAAGATCTCTCTTGCTACGCCCATGGTGCCACGTCACTATTTGTTTTATTACTCATATAGGTATGTCTCTATTTACTAAAGAATACTTTATTCTCTATTTCTTGATCAGTTTTTGATCAACTACTACAATGTCATTTTAACCTAAACAATTGTCTACACCTTGTTTAACTTATTAAACAGTTTCTTCAAGGCTAAGACCAGGATAGAGTGTTTATAACAACTGGCGTGTTGGATGACATGAGTTGATGTTCTTTGCAGCTCATAGACATTTGTTTCGATTTTTTTTTTTTTGAATTTTGTGATTTTTAAAATTCAGGAAATAAAATTGTAGTTAATGTGTTGTTGTTCCATGTTTTGGCCAACTCTTGTTTGCAGTCCAATAAATGGAGACATATTGATGTTGTGAACACACCATACATGCCATGACTTGGGTTGTTCATTTTGTTTGCATTCTATCTAGTCTACTCCAATACTGTATGCAGACTCTGTGTGACATTCTGCGTAGCCAGGGGAGGTGTTTCAAACCCCCCTTTCCTTAAGGTCGGAGTTAAGTGACAGATTTTTAGCTTTGATTTTTGTTTATTTTAGGTTTTAATACTAAACCATAATTTGTGCCGGCGTTGCCAAAGGGACTTTGATTTTAAAACCCCCTACCTGGGAGTTTTGCAGTAGAATCACCCCTCTTCTATAAAACAAAACAAAAAAAATTAACGCAAACGACAAGTTCTAAATTCTAAGAGCATAGCTAAGGAAGATTTTGATTTTAAAACCCCTTCGAAAATTAACCTTAACCCCCCCCTCTTCAATATATGACTTTATTTTTCAGTTACCAGATTCTATGAGCTTAGCCAAAACGGTTTTTGTGTTTAAAACCCCCCTTCAGCGGGGTTTGCAGCTAAAAACCACCTCTTTCATATAAGAAAAGCAAAATACACACTCAAAATTCTTTGAGCGTCGCCAAAGAGTGTTTTGAGTTTAAACCCTCTCCAGCGTTTTTGGAACTAGAAAATACCTCTTCAAAAAAAAAAAAAAGCAAAATGCACACTCCAAACGCTATGAGCATACATAAAGGGGGTTTTAGTTTACCCCCCCCCTTCACCTTTTTTTAGCGTGAAAAAAGATTTTTGTGGAAACAGCTTGTCGCCCAATGTGCCGAACGGCGAGGGAGGGTCTAAGTCAGTAAGAGTAGCACATTAGATTTTCGAAATAAAAGCTATTAATAGCAGGATAATGCAATGTAGATACCTCGAAAAATGCATTTTGTTTGTTTTCAATACCAGAAATAGTGCTTGGAGGCGGAGCTCTGCCCCGCGCTGAGGGAGCTCTAGGCGCTCCCCCAGACCCTCTGGAGAGTCTAACAATGTTTCCACTAACTCCAGGAAGAATATTTTCTAGGGTACAATAAACGTCTTCCGAAAGCTTGAAGGGTCAGAATGTAGGTTTTTAAAGATTAATTGATATGTATATATCAATGGAGGGGGGGGGGAATCCAAAAAAAATAATTCTTGCTAAGCCCACGATGCCACGTCGCTATTTGTTTTATTACTACACTAACTCCAGGAAGAACCTATTCTAGGTTACAATAAACGTCTTCCGAAAGCATGAAAAGTCAGAATGTAGGCTAATAAAGATTAATTATGTACACACACACAAACACGCACATATATATATATATATATATATATATATATATTTATATATATATATATAATAACAAAATAACTTCTTGCTACGCCCATGATGCCACGTCACTAATTGTTATATTACTCAAGTGTGCATGTCTCTATTTACAAAAGACTACTTTATTCTCTATCTCTTGACAAGAAAAGCAGGCCTTTTATACGATTTAATTAGATTTATTTATCGGTCCAAACAAATAGAAATTCAGTTTGTCTACAATGGCTAACTCGAAATTGGTATTACAACAGTAACAGTTTAGACACAAACACAAAGAACACAAGAGAAAATCTCCACACACACACATAGCCAGTGCTTGCTGTAGAGCCACGTATGTATTTCTAGGCGACGATGACTGACAATGAAATAAACATGTATCTAGATTATGTGTGTAAGCCCCTGAACACAACGTGTATTTAAAGACAGACTGTTTCAGACACCACACAGATTCAAGGTGACACAGTTGAATCACATCTCCAAAATGAAAGCTCGAAGTGTGTTACTCCTGTTTCCTTTCATTATGTATTTTGGTAAGTTTGTTATGATTTCTGCATACTCCCCACGAAATTTTCTACTCTGTGCCCAGCCTCCCTAATGACGCCAGAAACCAAACCCACAGGGAGTTAGTGGCGGTCACTGTTAGAATTCCCAGGGACGTTTCTCAGCAACCTTTTTTTTAACGTTTTAAAAGGGATTTATGATCCCACAGAAAGTCAGCCAGTCAAATTGCTGGTTTAATCTCTGCCATCCATTTGCGTGTATCTTTATGCCATATATTTGCAGCTATCTCTTCTGCTATACATTTGTAGGTATCTGTTCTGTTACACATTTGCAGGTATCTCTTCTGTTACACATTTGCAGGTATCTTTTCCGCCACACATTTGCAGGTATCTTTTCTGCCACAAATTTGCAGGTATCTCTTCTGCCACACATTAGCAGGTATCTCTTTCGCCACACATTTGCAGGTATTTTTTCTGCCACACATTTGCAGATATCTCTTCTGCCACACATTTGCAGGTATCTCTCTGTCACACATTTGCAGGTATCACTTTTGCCACACATTTGCAGGTATCTCTTCTGCCACACATTTGCAGGTATCTTTTCTGTCAGACATTTGCAGGTATCTCTTCTGCCACACAGTTGCAGGTAGGCTTTCTCTTTTGCCACACATTTACAGGTATCTCTTCTGCCAAACATTTGCAGGTATCTCTTCTGCCAACATTTGAAGGTAGGCTTTCTATTCTGCCACACATTTGCAGGTATTTCCTCTGCCACACACTTGCAGGTATCTTTTGTACCACACATTTGCAGGTATCTCTTGTACCACACATTTGCAGGTATCTCTACTGCTATACATTTGCAGGTAGGCTTTTTCTAATGTCGCACATTTGCAGGTATCTCTTCTGCCAAACATTTGAAGGTAGGCTTTCTCTTCTGCCACACATTTGCAGGTATTTCCTCTGCCACACACTTGCAGGTATCTTTTGTACCACACATTTGCAGGTATCTCTTGTACCACACATTTACAGGTATCTCTACTGCTATACATTTGCAGGTAGGCTTTTTCTAATGTCGCACATTTGCAGGTAGATTTTCTCTTTTACCACACATTTGCAGATAGGCTTTCTCTTTTGCCACACATTTGCAGGTATCTCTTCTGCCACACATTTGCAGATATCCCATCTGCCACACATTTGCAGGTAGGCTTTCCCTTCTTCCATACATTTGCAAATAGGCTTTTTCTTCAGTTACACATTTGCAGGTAGGTTTTATCTTCTGCCACAAATTTGCAGGTATTTTTCTGCCACACATTTTCAGGTATCATCATTCGAGGCGCGGCATGAGTTGCAAGTTATCAAGATTTGAGTTCCCTCTTCAGGCAATCTCGTCTCTGTTTCTGCCTTTTTTTGGGACCCATATTCACAAATTCACATATTGGCATCAAGGGTAACGCATCAGAGATGGTCTTCAGGCTTTCAGTATTTAAGTCTTAATCTGTCAGGATGAGTGTTTGATCTAAATGATTGATTGATCTGTCTGGTCGATTGATAGATCTGTCTGGTTGATTGGTTGATCTTTCTGCTTGTTTGACTGAGTTGTCTGATTGATTGATCTGTCTGTTGATGGATAGATTTTTCTGGTTGCTTAATTAATCTGTCTGGTTTATTGATTGATTGATCTGTCTGGTTGATTTATCGATCTGTCTGGTAGATTGAGGTACTATTAGCAGGTACATCGTTTTTTAAATATTCAGTTACATTATATATTTCTTTTGTTGTTTCTTCATCTGTCTTTTCTCAAGTCGCTACCTATCGTTGAGAGCGTTACAACATTACGTTCCTCGTCTCTAAATCACACCCGCAAGACAAGTCCACAACAGTGCAAGGAGAGAGAGAAAGAGAAATAAGATGCTTATAGGTTTATTTTCATCATATCTTGGCTCTGATTAGCAGAGACGTCATACAAACCAGACGATTTAGTAGTTTATGTAACTAATGAGAAAAAAAAGTATTTTAGCGACCCCTAATGGGTAAAAGACGCTATTAGTTTTGTGTGGCCTATCTGTCCTATGTCCGTCGGTCCGTTGTTCCCTCTGAGATTACAGAAATTAGAAGAGAAAAGGAAAATCGGACATCACGATATTTCAGATCATTCAAAGTTCTAATGCAAAGGTTAATTTTTTATCTGTTCCGAAAGTGAACCATCTAGTTTTTGAAATGCGAGCAGATTTTTTTAAAAATTACACCACTTTTCAAACAAAAACTTCAGGAGAGGTAATTTTTTTTTAAAAAAAAGGTCATGGAATTCTTCATTATCTCAAGCCTGTTTCATAGACTCGAGCATTGGTACAAAAAATTAGCATCTAATGTCACAGTTGTAAAAGTGTCAATGGATCATTAAAAAATATATTTTCCATTTATTAATTAACTCATTGAATAGAATAGATTCAAATGTTATTTTTTAAAAAAAGAATTCTGATACGAACTTCGTTTTAGTAGTTTCAAAAATAACGAACTACTTTTACAGCGCGCACTTGTGACATATCCTCATTATAGGGGCCTAAACTTGACAGTCTAAAAAAGACTAAATAGAGCCCAGATCTAGATATATTTAATATAAGTATATAGGCCTATTATAAAATTTTGATATTTTGATCAAAATTTTAATTATTAAAGTAATTACTTATCTACTATAACCTTAGGGGTGCAGATTTTATTATGTAAATAATAGGATCAGATTGAGAAATGAAACGGATTCGAACAGCATAATACACCATTAGCCTACATGGTAACAAAAGGCCTACTATTCATGCTTATAACGTTGTCCTAGGTCTATTAATTTTGTGGTTAAACGTTTAAATTCATACGAGTTCTAGTCTAGATTCTTCATCAAGATTCTATATAAGATAAGATAAGATATAGACTTACAATAGATCTAATTGTAGATCTATACTTAGATCTATTTCTAGATCTAGACTTAGATCTTGAGTCTAGATTTAGATCTAAAACTAGGTCTAGATCTAGCTAGATCTATGTTTAGTTTGCATGAAAAATGACTATGAAGATATTTATTTTTATTTGTAGTCATGTGTACACAATTGTAGCTTAAAGTAGATTAAGAATTGTTTTTCGTGTTGTCAATTTATCTAATTTTCAATTCAGACTATGAGAAAGCTTCTTGCATTTTTTTAAATAATTTTTTTAATTGACGATAAAACAATAATTAACATGACTTTTTCTAATGGTTCCCATCAGCCAGTGGCGTAGCTAAGGTGGGAGGAGGAGGAAGGGGGGAGAATTTGAAAATACCCCCGGGCCACCACTTGAGGGGGACACCAAATAATTTTTTGTTTACATTAAAATTATATATTACGAAAAATGCAGGGACCCAAAAGAGAACAAGCCCCCCGGGACCCCAAACAATGGAAGTTTCCTAGCTACGCCCCTGCCATCAGCATGCGTTGGAGTTGAGTCTGGTTCATTTCAATGTGAGTTATTTAAATAAATAAAGAATCTTTTAATCACATTACTATAACAGTATTTACTTGGTTCTATCATTAGCACATAGGACTGATGGGTGCCAACCAACATTGGAAGCGACGGAAATGCAATGGCTAGAAGAAGAACTGGCGGATTTTAAACTCGCACCGCATGGCATCCAAGAATATACAAATGCTATACGCGATAACCCTACATTTAAATCACTGAAGAATGAAATGAATACATTGTTTGAGACATTGTTAAAAGAGCTTAAAAGTAAGCTGCTGTTTTAATAATGCATCACATTACTATAACAGTATTTACTTGCTTCTATCATTAGCACATAGGACTGATGGGTGCCAAACATTGCAAGCGACGGAAATGCAATGGCTAGAAAAGGAACTGGCGGATTTGAAATTCGCACAGCATATGTCAAGACTCGTTTCCTCTCTAATATACGTATGTGTATTACTAAATGAACCCAAGTCCTGGGTAACACCATATTAACACATACAACGACATAGTAACAATTCCGAATGCCAATTCACAAATATAAAACACGTTTATTACATTATCTGTACTATAATACAGAATCAGTTCAGACATTTCAAATATCCAGTATCAATTAAAACAAATATAACAGCTTAACTATTCCATAGACTGAATAGTGACAACACAGAAAACTATTTAGAGTCTACACTTCGACTATATCTATATCCAAAAGTCCAACTGTTTTAAACTAGGAACAAAACCACACTGCCTTATTATGAGTTACATTATATTCAACAAAAACATCTCACCAAGTAAAAACAACCCAAAACAATAACAGTTTTGAGGTGAACAACCTGAATTGCTCCGCTTCTTCTCTACAGTAAACAGGAGACCCAGACTGACCAGAACTCAGTCCTGACATTTCTCCCCCCTCTAATTTTTGTCTGTTTCTGGGTTCATTTAAAACAGACAAACTTTCAAAACGTACATATATCATCATGCAAACAAATGCAATCTTGGTACTAAAACATAGCCTACAGTTTGTAAAAAAAACACAAAAAAAAACGATGTATCCACATAAAATGTCAATACTATAGACAACCTGCTAGGCAATAATTCGTGTTTTTCGTTTTTGGTGCTTTTATATTCAATACCTTGTCTCTGTTATTGGGTTCTGTGTATATGTTTCCTTCACCTACAATATTACACAAGAAAGTTATTTTAGGATACGCGATTTCAAGTTTGCTTGGCTTGATAGTAAAACCATATTCTTTTAGCCTGGACAACACTTTCTCTAGTGCTATTAAGTGTAATGGCCAATCATGCCCGATTACACAAATGTCATCAAAATAAAACACAACTTTTTCCAGTTCTTTAAGAATGCTCCTAACAGTGCGATTAAAAAAAACTAGGAGAATTAAGCAGACCAAACGGTAGATATTTAAATTGAAAATGACCACTTGGTACCCTGAATGCAGTGTACTTCCAACTATTCTCTTCTATTGGTATTTGCCAGAAGCCTTTTGTTAGATCTATCTTTGTAAAAAATTTGGCACTATTAAGTGGTAAGAAAAGATCTTCTTAGTCTGGAATAGCCTCCGCGTCAAATTTGGTTACCGCGTTTAATTTCCGAAAATCTATGCAAGTACGTAATGTTGAATCTTTTTTCTTAACCAAAACAACAGGAAATGCATAGGGCGATTGAGACTCTTCAATAATGTCTATTTGAATCATGTTCTCTATCTCCTTGTCTAAGACATCTCTCATAGGAATAGGAACTGCGTATGGTCTCAGTGTAATAGGCTTTTCTGTTGTGAGCTCAATGTTGAATGCTTTAACCTTCGCTTTACCCGGTATATCAGTAATTATATCTTTATACTTCTCAACTAGCTTCTGAATCTGTTCTCTTTGGGATTCGGTTAATTCAGTATTGATATTAATATGTTCCCTGGAATTGGTACTCTCAAGAGTAGGTGACTCAGTAACTTCATCCTCTTGGTTATCATCTTACTGGTGGGTTACAAGGGACGCTATGCACGCATGTAATAATTCTTCCCCTTGACCCCCATACAAGACATGTGACGCACTTTCCGAGAGTTGTAGATCACTATTTTCCTTAACCGTACATTCCGTGTTGTTTTTTCCATGACATTTTACAAGTCTGTTAACATGAAGAATTTTTACTCGATTGCCTTTCTTTATTTTTACATTAAACTTGTTAATTCTTTTTTCTACTTTATAGGGCCCCTCCCATTGCAAGGCTAACTTATTCTGTCTCTGTGGTTTCAGTAAAAGCACAGAATCACCTGTTTGAATATCTTTTTCTTTGCTATTTCTATCATAATATTTTTTATAACTTTCCTTACATTTTGAGCTTTTTTTCTGAGCTATTTCACAAGACACAGCCAACCTACTTTTTAGGTCTAATAAATAGTCAAACACATTCTTTATTTCTGGTTCTACCTGTTGATTAGTAAAAAGATCTTTTAGAATTGACATAGGCCCCCTGACTTTCCTTCCATACAACATTTCATAAGGGGAAATGTTAGTAGACTCATTTGGTACCTCTCTGTACGCAAACAGAAGTGCATTTATAACTCTATCCCAATTCTTAGGTTCTGCTTCGGCCGTCTTTCTCAGCATGCACTTCAAAGTCCCGTTAAAGCGTTCTACGCCCCCATTTGACATGGCCTGGAATGGTGTTGATTTAACAATCTTTATTTAAAAAAACTGACATATTTCTTTGTATAATTCGGATCTGAACTGAGATCCATTATCAGAGAGTATCTGTTCCGGGAATCCTCTTCTAGTAAAAATATCACTTGGAGCTTCTACTACTACTGGTGTTGTTGTATTAGGTAGTGGTACAGCTTTCGGCCATCTTGTTGCCAAATCAACCAACGTTAAAATGAATCTATTCTTCCGATCTGTCATTTGGAATGGTCCTATGATATCAATAGCAACTTTAGCAAATGGAGTGGAAATAATATTTATGCGCCCTAGTTCTACTTTTCCAGCTTTTCCTGGGTGTCTACCTCTTTGACAAAGGTCACAACATTTAATGTATGTTTTTATATCTTTATCTACCCCAGGCCAAAAGAAATGCGAATATATCCGATACTTGGTTCTATTTATAGACATATGTTCAGCTAAAGGTGTAGAATGTGCTATTTTTTAATACTAGTTCACGTCTATTCGTAGGGATTACCCCAGGGCTATCTTTTCTATCAAATTCTTTGTAAAGTAGACCTTCTTCCACAATAAATGATACCAATCCCTTTTTCTTATCTTCGACCGTTCCTGCTTTCACTTTTTCCCATAATCTAACTAACGAACTATCTTTTTTTTTGATCCTCTCTAAAATCACTGTCCAATTCCATCCACTTAAATAAACCAATCCTGTCCTTATCTTCCGATTTGACTCTAGTGTCTTCTGCTTTTGCCATTGCCCTAGTAACAGCATTCCCATATAAAAATGCTTTAGCCTGATCAACATTTCCAATAATAATATCTGCTATTGGATCCTTAAACATGGCCGCTACAAAGACTCCTTTTAAAAATGGAGTATCAATGTCTATCCACGCAAAAGGATACTGAAAAGTTTGTCCATCTATTAATTTTAAAGTGAAAAACCCATCTATCTTCTGACTTTCTTCTATCAAACTTTCTCGGACCCCAATTTTGCTCGCCCCTGTATCTCGTAGAACAGATACCCTTCGACCTCCTAAAAATCCTACAACTATTTTCAATCCACCAACTGATTTATCTTTATAATCTAAAAAATTATATGTATCAGTGTGACATGCAAATAATCCCACTTGTCGCCCCCTTTCTGGTAATACTCTTAGTCATTGCTGTGTTGGACCTCTATTCTCATTTATCTTTACCAGACACCATCGAGCAATGTGTCCGCCCTTTCCACATCTATAGCATATCACTTGTGTACCCTCTGTGTTTATATTATTCGGGCGACGACTGTTAGATTGACCATCGGCACCAAATGCTACATATGGGATATCGTTACTAGTTACTTTGTTACTTCTCTTTACAATATGTGTAGAGCCTTTCGTTGCATCTCTAAATTGATCAATACAGTCTAAGACCTCTTGAGCTGAAGTAGGCTTTTATAGCAAAATATCTTTTAGGGCCTCAGAAGATAGCACACTGTAAAGTCTGTCTCTCATTATAAGGTCAATTATACCGTCTACTGTCATTGGGGTTTGTGATGTTTTAAGCCAGTTGTCAAATGTCCTTTTCAAATGGACATAAAAATCTTTCATATCGTCCGTCTTTGGGGAAAGTTCATGCCACAGTGTCCGGCATGCTTCTTCCGTGAGTTGGGCTTGTTTTAGGAGCTCCCCCTTAACAAAATCATAGTCAGTGTTATGTATCAGTTTTGTTGGTATCATACACAATTTTAATTTTTCATTTAATTGTGAGTGAGGACAAGTGGCCATTTTGTCTTGGGAATGTCGTTAGCAGTAGCAGTAGTTTCGAACAGATCTAAGTAGAATAACAAGTCCTCGTTGTCTGTCATGCATTTTAGGTTTTTGTTTAACTGTTTACTCTGTTTGGGGTTGTCGTTAACTGTCATGTCTTTCTGATCCATTTCATGTTGTCTTGCTAGTTGTTTGTCCTCCATCTCTCTTATATGTCTTCTCTCCTCCGCTTCCCTTGTCAGTCTATCTAAGTCAATTTGCTGTTGGGCATCTATAAATTTCTTTAACGTTTTGCCCTTAAACCCCAACATTTGAGCCTGGGCTACTATCTCCTCAAATGGACGAGGTTTAAACTCTGACATTTTCCTAGAGCAGTGTCCTTTATTACAATATTACCTCACAAAATGATATACATACAAAAACAATTAAAGCAAAATAAAAATAATACTAATACCTCTGCTCCAACTAATGTTGTTCAACTGGTACTCCAACAGGTTAAAGACAATAGTCCAAGGTTATCCAATATAGTGATTTCTCTTAGTCTATTTCATGTAGATAATCCAACAGGTAATCCCAACATGGCTTTATACATACGCGCGGTACCGGTACTTGGAATGTACGAATGTACCACAAAAGTTAAATTCATATAAGTATGAGATCCAGCAGAAGCTTCTTCAGTATAATCCAAAGAATGAGCGTATTGGTAATCCAAATTGCCCTTGCATATATACTTATGTTTAGACATACTAAGGGGTGCTACTATTACTTGCTAATAGTGAACACATTAGTCGAGCTTCGTATTCCATATCTAAACTTGACAGAGGAGACGTGGCAGCCGAGCAATAAAGCGCTTGGCTTCCAAACCGGGTGATCCGGAATCGAATCCTGGAGTAAACTGTGATTTTTAATTTCGGGATCTTTGGGGCGCCACTTAGTCCACCAGCTATAATGAGTACCTGAGATGAGTTGTGCTGGCCACATGACACCCTCGTTAGCCGTGAGCCACAGAAAATGGTGAACTTTTCATCATCTGCCATATAGATAGCAAACTGGAAACTCTACTTCTTTTACTTTAAAACTGTACAGACTAAAAACAAAACATAACATAATGCTAAAGCGGCTGTTCCCATTATTTAAAACCGATAAATACCAATGTATATGTATAATTAACAAATTTATATATTTATCTTTTTTCAGAAAAAAAAACAATTAACAATTTTTTTTTTTTTTCAGAAAAACAAATAGAGGGTATGTATAAAACTGGATTAATACATGTTGATGTGTCCATCAAAACAGCGCTCAATAAAACAAAGTAGTAGTATTATAATCAGCCAAAGTTAAACCAAAGAATTAAAAGCAAAATTTTGGTTTTACACAAACTAAGAATAGGAACCCAAAAGGTTCAACCACTGCTCCTTTAGTCGTCGGCGCAAACAGGCTCTTTTGCCGCGGAAATTCCGTGATTAAAACACACAGAAGAAACTACAACATCTGAAGGCACTACGACATTTCAAGGAACTACAACATATAAAGGCACTACGACATTTCAAGAAACTACAACATCTGAAGACCAGGGGATGAAATGACAAGGGGATAAAATGACTGGGGATAAAATGACAAGGGAATAAAATGACAAGGGGATGAAATGACAAGGGGATGAAATGACAAGGGAATAAAATGACTGGGGATAAAATGACAAGGGGATGAAATGACATGGGTATGAAATGACACGTGGAGAAAATGACAAGAGGATAAAATGACAAGGTGATGAAATGAGACGGGGATGAAATGACAAGTGGAGGAAATGACAAGTAGAGGAAATGACAAGGGGATAAAATGACAAGAAAATGAAATGACAAGGGGATGAAATGACAAGAGGGTGAAATGACAAAGGGATAAAATGACAAGGGAATGAAATGACGAGGGGATGAAATGACATGGGGATGAAATGACATGGGAATGAAATGACAAGGGGATGAAATGACAAGGGGATGAAATGACAAGGGGATGAAATGACAAGGGGATGAAATGACAAGGAGATGAAATGACAAGGGGATGAAATGACAAAGGTATAAAATGACAAGTGGAGGAAATGACAAGTAGAGGAAATGACAAGGGGATAAAATGACAAGGAGATGAAATGAAAACAGGATGAAATGACAAAGGAATGAAATGACAAGGGGATGAAATGACAAATGGAGTAAATGACAAGGGGATGAAATGACAAGGAAATGAAATGACAAAGGGATAACATGACAAGGGAATGAAATGACAAAGGGGATGAAATGACAAGGGGCAGAAATGACATGAGGGTGAAATGACAAGGGGATTAAATGACAAGGGGATTAAATGACAAGGGGATTAAATGACAAGGGGATGAAATGACATGGGGATAAAATGACATAGAAATATAATGACAAGGGGATGAAATGACAAGGGGATGAAA
Organism: Biomphalaria sudanica; assembly: GCA_036873155.1. NCBI lineage: Eukaryota > Metazoa > Mollusca > Gastropoda > Planorbidae > Biomphalaria > Biomphalaria sudanica. Next base: position 156,721 of record JAZGLO010001376.1, read on the forward strand.
TGACAAGTGGATGAAATGACAAGTGGATGAAATGACAAGTGGAGGAAATGACGAGTAGAGAAAATGACAAGGGGATAAAATGACATCGGGATGAAATAAAAAGAGGATGAAATGACAAGGGAATGAAATAAAAAGGGCATGAAATGACAAATGGAGTAAATGACAAGAGATGAAATGACAAGGAAATTAAACTACAGGGGGATGAAATTACAAGGGGATGAAATGACCAGGGGATGAAATGACAAGGGTATAAAATGAATAGGGATGAAATGACAATGGAATGAAATGACAATCGGATGTAATGACAAGGGAATAAAATGACAATCGGATGTAATGACAAGGGAATAAAATGACAAGGGGATGAAATGACAAGGAAATGAAATGACAAGGGGATGAAATGATAAGAACATGTAATGACAATGGGATGAAATGACAGGAGGATGAAATGACTGGGTATGAAATGACAAGGGGATGAAAAGACATGGGGATGAAATGACAAGGGGATAAAATGATAAGGGGATGAAATGACAAGGGGATGAAATGACAAGGGGAGGAAATTACAAGGGGATGAAATGACAAGGGGATGAAATGACAAAGGGATGAAATGACAAAGGGATGAAATGACAAGGGGATGAAATGACAAGGGGATAAAATGACAAGGGGATAAAATGACAGGGGATGAAATGATTAGAGGATGAAATGACAAGGGGATGAAATGACAAGGGGAGGAAATTACAAGGGGAGGAAATGACAAGAGGATAAAATGACAACGGGATGAAATGACAACGAGGATGAAATGACAAAGGGATGAAATGACAAGGGGATGAAATGAAAAGGGGTGAAATGACAAGGAGATGAAATGACAATGGGGATAAAATGACAAGGGGATGAAATGACAAGGCGTTGAATTGACAAGGTAATGAAAAGACAAGGGAATGAAATGACAAGATAATGGGGATGACAAGGGGATGAAATGACAAGGGGAGGAAATGACTAGTGGAGGAAATGACAAGGGGATGAAATGACAAGGGGATAAATGTCATGGGGATGAAATGACAAGGGGATGAAATGACAAGGGGATAAATGTCATGGGGATGAAATGACAAGGGGATAAAATGACAAAAGGGATGAAATGACAAGGGGATGAAATGACAAGGGGATGAAATGACAAGGGGATTAATTGACTGGGGATGAAATGACAAGGGATGAAATGACAAGGGATAAAATGACAAGGGATGAAATGACAATGGGATGAAGTGACTGGGTATGAAATGACAGTATGAGATCCAGCAGAAGCTTCTTCAGTATAATCCAAGGAATAAGCGTATTGGTAATCCAAATTGCCCTTGCATATACACTTATGTTTAGACGTACTAATGGGTGCTACTATCACTTGCTAATAGTGAACACATTAGTCGAGCTTCGTATTCCATATCTAAACTTGACAGAGGAGACGTGGCAGCCGAGCAATAAAGCGCTTGGCTTCCAAACCGTGTGATCCGGGTTTGAATCCTGGAGTAAACTGGTATTTTTTATTTCGGGATCTTTGGGGCGCCACTGAAACCACAAGCTGTAATGAGTACCTGAGATTAGCTGTGCTGGCCACATGACACCCTCGTTAGCCGTGAGCCACTGAAAATGGTGAACTTTTCATCATCTGCCATATAGATAGCAAACTGGAAACTATACTTCTTTTACTTTAAAACTGTACTGACTAAAAACAAAACATAACATAACGCTAAAGCGGCTGTTCCCATTATTTAAAACCGATAAATACCGATGTATATGTATAATTAACAAATTTATATATTTATTTTTTTTCAGAAAAAAAAACAATGGGTGGTATGTATAAAACTGGATTAATACATTTTGATGTGTCCATAAAAACTTATTTTAAGATAAGTTTGTAATTTTAGCGTCTCTAGTTGAGGTCTGTAGTGTTACTGGAGCGCCTTGAGCTTACATTGCGTCTGTTAACAGCGCTCAATAAAACAAAGTAGTATTATTATAATCAGCCAAAGTTAAACCAAAGAATTAAAAGCGAAATTTTGTTTTCACACAAACTAAGAAAAAGGTACCCAAAGGGTTCAACCACTGCTCCTTTAGTCGTCGGCGCAAACAGGCTCTTTTGCCGGGGTATTCCGTGATTGAAACACACAGAAGAAACTGTTGTGTTTTTTTTAGTTCAAACAATTTATTGATTCTCAATTCAGCATTAAATTGATTTAAAATTCAGATTCTTGCCAATTCATTGAAGTCATAAAATGACAAACTAATGTTTCTTAGTTAAATTGTAGTTTTACTGTTCTAACTTTACCTATATACATCTTTACGCTACTACAACAGATACATAGACAACTTTTTATTGACACAACTTAATACTGATATAACTTTATACTGATAGCATTAAACTTTTGACCCTTGACTCATAACAACCCATGGGCCTGTAAGGTTTCAAGGAACTACATCTCAAGTAATTACATCTCAAGGAACTACAACATCTCAAGGAACTACAACATCTCAAGGAACTACAACATCTCAACGAACTACAACATATCAAGGAACTACAACATCTCAAAGTAATACAACATCTCAAGGTAATACAACATCTCAAGGTAATACAACATTTCAAGGTACTACAACATCTGAAGGCACTACGAAATTTAAATAAACTACAACATCTGAAGGCACAACGACATTTCAAGAAACTACAACTACTGAAGGCACTACGACATTTCAAGGAACTACAACATCTGAAGACAAGGGGATGAAATGACAAGGGGATGAAATGACAAGGAGATGAAATGACAAATGGATGAAATGACAAGGGGATGAAATGACAAGGGGAAGAAATGACAAGGAGATGAAATGACAGGGGCATGAAATGACAAGAGGATAAAATGACAAGGGGATAAAATGACAAGGGGATGAAATGACAAGGGAATAAAATGACTGGGGATGAAATGACTGGGGATGAAATGACTGGGGATGAAATGACAAGGGGATGAAATGACAAAGGGATGAAATGACAAGGGAATGAAATGACAAGGGGATGAAATGACAAGGGAATGAAATGACAAGGAAATGAAATTACAAGGGGAGGAAATGACAAGGGGATGAAATGACAAGGGGATGAAATGACAAGGGGATGAAATGACAAGGGAATGAATTGACAAGGGGATGAAATGACAAGTGGAGGAAATGACAAGGGGATGAAATGACAAGCAGATGAAATGACAAGTGGAGGAATTGACAAGGGGATGAAATGACAATGGGATGAAATGACAAGGGGATAAAATGTGGCATTTTACTTCTCGAGAAACGATCTATTTTTCCTTTGCAATTTCTTGTGTGACTTAAGAGGCCAATCCTTGATACACAGCTGCGATCGCAGGTTGGGCATATATAATCACCAGGCGCCGTTGCATTTTCACCCTTCTTTCTGCTTCTGTTGTGTATGGCATCTGCAATCTTTGACCCTTCCTTTATGCTCTCTCTCCATGAGGATCTGTCCAGTGCCACCTTTCCCAGTTGCCAGTGTCGATTTTAAAGAGCTTCATGTCGCGTTTGCATACATCCTTATAACGTAAAAGTGGGCGACCAGCGGCTCTCCTGCCTTCTATTAGATCACTATACAGGATGTCCTGTGGAAGTCGACCTTCTGGCATTCTACGAACGTGGCCAAGCCAGCCAAGGTGACTGCTGCTGATAACAGAGCGGATGTACTGGCACCCTGCTCTTTGTAGCACTTCCTCATTGGTTATCTTATCTTGCCACCTTATTTTAAAGATCCGCCTTAGGCATCGGATGTGGAAAACATTCAGCTTTTTTCCTGCCATGAGTAGGTTGACCATGTTTCACTTCAGTACAGCAAGGTGCTCAACACACAGGTCCGGTAGACTAGGGCTTTAGTACTGTTAGTCAGCAATATGTTGTCCGAGACTCTTTTCTGCAGCCGTGACATGGTGGCCATTGCCTTGGCTATCCTGTTGTTTATGTCTTTATCCAGTAGAGTGTTATTGGATATCATGAAGCCAAGGTAACAAAAGTGATCAACAATTTCTAGTGGTTGGCCATTAATGCTTACTTGAGGTGCAGTGTTTGTGTTTTGAACAAGTATCTTAGTCTTGCTTTGACTGATGTTTAAGCCGAACTTCTGGCAAGCAGCAGATAAAATGACAAGGGAATAAAATGACAAGGGAATGAAATGACAAGGGGATGAAATGACAAGGGGATGAGATGACAAGGGGATGAAATGACAAGGGGATGAAATGACATGAGGATGAAATGACAAGGGGATGAAATGACAATGGGATGAAATGACTGGGGATGAAATGACTGGGGATGAAATTACAAGGGAATGAAATGACAAGGGAATGAAATGACAAGAAAATGAAATGACAAGGGGATGAAATGACAAGGGGATGAAATGACAAGGGAATGAAATGACAATGGAATGAAATGACAAGGGGAGGAAATGAAAAGGGGATGTAATGACAATGGGATGAAATGACAAGGGGATGAAATGACATGGGGATGAAATGACAAGGGGATTAAATGACAAGGTGATGAAATGACAAGGGGATGAAATGACAAGGGATGAAATGACAAGGGATGAAATGACATTGGGATGAAGTGACTGGGTATGAAATGACAGGGAACCATACATACACAACCCTTACTATTTACTTATATATATATATATATATATACAGAGTGAGAGAGTGAGAGAGAGATGATTTAGACGCTAAACATTGATAGAAAACAAACAGAAACCATTTGTTATCACAGGCACAAGTTTGAAAGAAAAAAAAAGCATAGAACCACTAATCAACTTTGCATTGTCAAATATTTGTTTCAGACTTTTATCAGAAAAAAAAGTAAATGTATCTGTTTTTTCTAAAATTTCATCTTTAAAAAAATACTACTTCTGTTTCTATTTACAGATGTATTCGGAGAAAGAGTAGCGTTGATGAAAGCTAGGGCAATAGCTGAAAAAAAGAAGAAAGAAAAGAAAGCATTGGAAGCTAAATTGAGTTCTGGTAAGCAACTATTATAATACGTGATGTATCCACACAGAGGCGTAGCAAGATACCCGTGGGCCCGGATTGAAGAATACATTGGTGGGCCCCTCCCCGAATAAGACAAATACAATTTATGACAAAACAATTGAATAATGTGAATGTATCGGTACATTGACCAAAAGACATTCCAATGAAAGAAAATTAGCTTTTTAATCATCTTATTTCGATTGACTCTGTTAGAAGTCTCCAATTCAAAGTCAATGTTTGTCCATTTTTAAACAAAATTAAACGAGGTAACTGGGTTTCGAATATATAAAGAAAAGTTTTATGACTTCTAGTTCCCATTCTACACATTGACATGCCTAAAACACTTCTAAGTGTCAAACTTTGAAGCATTGATACAAACTAGTATCTAGTTCTACGTCCGATATTTAACAGTAAATAGATCGAATATTTATTTACTGAACATTTCTCTGGCCTTTTAAATAGCAAAGTAAGAAACCAGTGCATCTATTTCTTCTGATGAAACAATGCCCTAATGCCATTGTAGTATCCAGTCATGTTGGAAGCACCATCATAGCTTAAGCCTTGCAGTTTAATTATGGATAAATGTGGATTTTTTTTTATTACTTGGAGCATTGTTTAGCAAATTCTGCTGACGCCTGATTCTAACAAAATCTAGAATTGACTATCTAATTTCTTTTCCTTTAAATGTTCCGTCATCGAAGATCACTAAACAGTATAAAAAAATAATAATACGAATTTGGTATCAACTTTTTATTTGTCTAAAGTGCCGCCACTAATAAAAGAGACAAAATGGTACAGAATGGATGTCCTAAAGTACCAGTATTATAGCAAGACATCGAGAGGTCCTGAAGTTCTGTTAGAATCACCAGAGAGACTGAAAAGATGTCAGTCATAGTTTGGTAATTCAGAAACCATGACAGACTTATTAGTGCAAAAAGATAATTTTACATACTTTAAATACAAAACAAATTAAAATCATATTAAGCTTTGAAAAAATTGAATAACTTGTAGCTGTATCGAAATTTTAATTAGTGACACTCGGGACTATCCATACTTCTTAACCAAACTCTCCCCCACCATTCCTGTACTACCCATAAATGTATAACAATAAACAGACAAGAAATAAACACCAAATGGGACGATATGGAGACGATTGACACCTCGAACGCACGATTAGTGTTAGCCACCATTACAATTCACAAAACCTGATAGAAAGCAAATCTTTACATTAAAGCTTAAAACACTGCTTTTTAAGTTCATACAAATTCTGGGACAAAGCTCAGGATATTTTGAGGGAGCTTTTTAAATTCTATTTTTTATCGGTTTTTACAAAAGTGCATTTATTTTTTTCACTTTGGTGTCATCCCAAAGTTCTCAACAGGTCAAGAGTCATGGGCCCAGTCGCGGAAATAGTAATGAGCCAAATGAAGAATTCCTTCGAAGGGTGGAAAAATAACTCGTCTTCGTTCATCAGACGCTCGATTGGAAAAGACACAAATTAGCTTAACTCTTTCTCTCCTATCTTACGATACCAGCGTTGATTCCACCAGAATGTGAAAAATAATTACGGAGAGAAAGAGTTAAACTCTGAACAAATTATCATTAAATTTTATTTTTACTAGCATGTGTAGATGTTTAGATCTAAAAGCGATATTAGAAGACCAGTGTGGAATTCAATGCTAGATGTTGAAGACCAGTGTGGAATTCAATGCTAGATGTTGAAGACCAGTGTGGAATTCAATGCTAGATGTTGAAGACCAGTGTGGAATTCAATGCTAGATGTTGAAGACCAGTGTGGAATTCAATGCTAGATGTTGAAGACCAGTGTGGAATTCAATGCTAGATGTTGAAGACCAGTGTGGAATTCAATGCTAGATGTTGAAGACCAGTGTGGAATTCAATGCTAGATGTTGAAGACCAGTGTGGAATCGTAAATATTTTAAACAACTTGAATTAATGTAAACGCAGCGTTACGCCATTGTGGAATCATAGATATTATCTTTATGGTGACGTAGTGAGGAAATGATCCATGTTATTGACATTAATATCCCCATTATGGTATGCACTAAAAATGGATCTAGCACAAAATAACATCAAAAAAAAGTTATGTCGATTAATTAACGGTATGGTTTTAGTTGAATAGTTTAATCAGGAATTGAAAAAAAAAACCAGTACATTATTTGTAATATAGTTCTAACTGTTGAAGCTATAAGACCGAAATAACTTAAACATCCGAGGTTTGCCGACAGATCGCCCATTATTGTAAAGGTAATGGTTAGTAATTGAAGTAAAGACGATCTTAAAGACGTCTCATACAAACCTCTTGAAACTTCAGCAGCATGGGCTCTATCAGAGAAAATTGGTTCTTTTTTTTTTGTTGTTAAAAAAAGTGTGTAAGGTATCTTAGAACAATATTAGTGAACTCTGTAGATATGGTTACCAAAATGTATTGAATTTCATCAAATGATTTATAAAGAAGACACTGCTATCTAAAAATGACACAAAGCAATGACAAACTTCAATGTAAAGATCAAATACCTCAAGATGCCGGAAAAAATCTATTCTTCAAACTATAACTTCCAATAGGCAGAAGATTGGGGGGGGAATAATATTTACACGTTGCCAATTCTATCTGTTCTGTATAAAACTATAAAAAAAATAATCAGAAAGGCACAAAGATAAAGGCACATTCCTCATCCCATATGCTAGGACAAATTTGTACAAAAGATCCTTTTCCCTAGTGCTATTAGATCATGGAATGGGTTGCCTGAGCTAGCCAGGAGAACCAGCGACTTGGCGGAGTTAAGTTCATTGGCTATTATGCATGACTAAATGCATGACACCTAAAACGTAATCATCTTCTTTTTTAAAGTAACGTCTGTATCATATAAGATAAGATAAGATAAGATAAAAAATAACATTGAACCTGACAAACAGATAATAATTTTCGGGGAAAGAACATTTGCGCACGCGGACGAAACTTCATCATTCTTTTCTAATCTACCTGACTTCACGTTTGCTTTTGTCATAGTCGAATTTGTAGATGTTTCGGACACAGAAAGGTTTTCTTGAACTCAAGAAACCAATGTAGCGAGAAATGATTTCTCTTCAATGTCAGTTACAAAAATCTAAAGCTTTAACAGTTTTTTTTTGTCTTACAGAGATGGTTCCTTCTTATACTTAATCCTCTTTTATATTATCTCTTTAGTGAAAGCACAGCTAGAAAAGCTCAGACAAAAGGAACTACGAAGACAACAAGAAGGTATGCTTTATCTTAAAATAGTTTTCTATGTCTGGTGATATGGTGCGCAAAGTGCACTCGTTCATGAAAAGAAAGTTGTTCTTTTCCGCCATGACCCTAGTGGCAGTTGCTGACTGAGAGAACCTACATCTTATTCAACAATGTTCATCAAGCCGTTACATATTTCGATTTATTAATATGATAATCTGAAAAGGCCACCCATTATTGATTATTTCATTTATCTATCAAAAGAAATAAGCAACAGCCGTACGGATTGGCATGAAATTTCGTACACACGCTTTTTATAGCCGTATCTTTGAAGTGCTTCCTAAGAAAAGCGGTTTTATCAGATAAGAAGTAATCAATAACAAAAACGTAAGATGTCAATTAAACCTTTGTATTTTGTTGTTTCCTTACTTTTTCCTAAACACATCCATGTCAAATAAAGTTTAAATGCAAATAGCTCAAAAATAAGACTTCGGTGTTTTTTATGAATATTTTCTTTCTTTTTTCATATTTCACTACTTTGTACTCTACCTTACGTTATATTGTATTTTCATTCTTTGCTTTAGTTTAGACGTGGTCGAAATAAAAAGTAGACACTAATAGCATTTAAATGGATATGTATTTTACTTTTTAGTTATTGTCTTTATCGTAATTCACATGCTAAAAAATTGTAATATAGTAACTGGAGGCATTCAATAGGGTCAAAGATTGACAATAGTAGAAATAAAATTAAATGGATTTTGTCTTGTTATAGTAGACACAATGCCAAAGTAAATCTGGCGTGGGGATCTGAAATGGGGCTTTCGTAATGGACAATTGTTTTTCTTTAGCCAGCAACTGATAGTCTACAGAAATAAGTGGTTTATAAAAAACTGATAGTCTAAAGAAATGAGTAGTTTATATGAGACTGATAGTCTAAAGAAATGAGTGGTTTATATGAAACTGGTAGTCTATAGAAATAAGTGGTTTATATGAAACTAATAGTCTACATAAATGAGTGGTTTATATGAAACTGATAGTCTTTATAAATGAGTGGTTTATAAAAAAATGATATTCTAAAGAAATGGATGGGTTGTATAAAACTGATAGTCTAAAGAAATGGGTGGGTTGTATAAAATTGATAGTCCAAAGAAAAAAATGAATTGTATGAACTGATATTCTTAAAAAATGGAGGGGTTGTATGAACTGATAGTCTAAAAAATGGATGGGTTGTATGAACTGATAGTCTAAAGAAATGAATGGGTTGTATGAAACTGATAGTCTAAAGAAATCAATGGGTTGTATGAACTGATAGTCTAAAGAAATGGATGGGTTGTTAAACTGATAGTCTAAAGAAATGGATGGGTTCTATGAACTGATAGTCTAAAGAAATGGATGGGTTGAATGAAAGTAATAGTCTAAAGAAATGGATGGGTTGTATAAAACTGATAGTGTAAAGAAAGGGATGGGTTGTATGAAACTAATAGTCTACAGAAATGGCTGTGTTGTATGAAACTGATATACTAAAGAAAGGGATGGACTTTGTATGAACTGATAGTCTAAAGAAATTGATGGGTTGTATAAAACTGATAGTCAAAAAAATGGATTGGTTTCAAAAAACTGATAGTCTAAAGAAATGAATTGGTTGTGTGAACTGATATTCTTAAGAAATGGATGGGCTGTATGAACTGATAGTCTAAAGTAATGGATGGGTTGTATGAACTGATTGTCTAAAAAAATGGATTGCTTATTGGAAACTGATAGTCTAAAGAAATGGATGGTTCTTATGAACTGATAGTCTAAAGAATTTGGTTGGTTGTATAAAACTGATAGTCTAAAGAAATGGATGGTTCTTATGAACTGATAGTCTAAAGAATTTGGTTGGCTGTATAAAACTGATAGTCTAAAGAAATGGATGGTTTGTATGAACTAATAGTCTAAAGAAATGGATGGGTTGTATGAAGTGATAGTCTTAAGAAACGGATGGGTTGTATGAAACTAATAGTCTAAAGAAACGGATGGATCTTATAAAACGATAGTCTAAAGAATTTGGTTGGCTGTATAAAACTGATAGTCTAAAGAAATAGATGGGTTGTATGAACTAATAGTTTTAAGAAATGGATGGGTTGTATGAACTGATAGTCTAAAGAAATGGATGGGTTGTATGAACTTATAGTCTGAAGAAATGGATGGGTTGTATGAAACTGATAGTCTAAATAAATGGATGGGTTGTATGAACTTATAGTCTAAAGAAATGGATGGGTTGTATGAAACTGATAATCTAAAGAAATGGATGGGTCTTATGAACCGATAGTCTAAAGAATTTGGTTGGCTGTATAAAACTGATAGTCTAAAAAAATGGATGTTTTGTACGAAACTGATAGTCTAAATAAATGGGTGGGTTGTATGAACTGATAGTCTAAAGAAATGGATGGGTTGTATGAACAGATAGTCTAAAGAGTTTTGTTGGCTGTATAAAACTGATAGTCTAAAGAAATGGATGGGGTGTACGAAAGTAATAGTCAAATGAAATGGATAAGTTGTATAAAACTGATAATATAAAGAAATGAATGGGTTGTCCGAAACTGATAGTCTAAAGAAATGAATGGGTTGAATGAACTGATAGTCTAAAGAAATGAATGGGTTGTATGAACTGATTTTCTTAAGAAATGGATGGGTTGTATAAACTAATAGTCTAAAGAATTTGGTTGGCTGTATAAAACTGATAGTCTAAAGAAATGGATGGGTTGTATGAACTAATAGTTTTAAGAAATGAATGGGTTGTATGAACTGATAGTCTAAAGAAATGGATGGGTTGTATGAACTTATAGTCTAAAGAAATGGATGGGTTGTATGAAACTGATAGTCTAAAGAAATGGATGGGTTGTATGAACTGATAGTCTAAAGAGTTTGGTTGGCTTTATAAAACTAATAGTCTAAAGAAATGGATGGGGTGTACGAAAGTGATAGTCACAAGAAATGGATAAGTTGTATGAAACTGATAATCTAAAGAAATGGATGGGTCCTATGAACCGATAGTCTAAAGAATTTGGTTGGCTGTATAAAACTGATAGTCTAAAAAAATGGATGGGTTGTACGAAACTGATAGTCTAAATAAATGGATGGGTTGTATGAAACTGATTGTCAAAAGAAAAAGATGGGTTGTATAAAACTGATAGTCTAAAGAAATGGATGAGTTGTATGAAACTGTTAGTCTAAAGAAATGAATGGGTTGTATGAACTGATAGTTTAAAAAATGAATGGGTTGTATGAACTGATATTGTTAAGAAATGGATGAGTCGTATAAACTGATAGTCTAAAGAATTTGGTTGGCTGTATAAAACTGATAGTCTAAAGAAATGAATGGGTTGTATGAAACTGATAGTCTAAAGAAATGGATGGGTTGTATGAAACTGATAGTCTAAAGAAATAGATGGGTTGTATGAAACTGATTGTCAAAAGAAAAGGATGGGTTGTATAAAACTGATATTCTAAAAAAATGGAAGAGTTGTATGAACAGATAGTCTAGAGAATTTAGTTGGCTGTATAAAACTGATAGTCTAAAGAAATGGATGGGGTTTTCGAAAGTGATAGTCAAATGAAATGTATAAGTTGTATAAAACTGATAATATAAAGAAATGAATGGGTTGTCCGAAACTGATAGTCTAAAGAAATGAATGGGTTGAATAAACTGATAGTCTAAAGAAATGAATGGGTTGTATGAACTGATTTTCTTAAGAAATGGATGGGTTATATAAACTAATAGTCTAAAGAATTTGGTTGGCTGTATAAAACTGATAGTCTAAAGAAATGGATGGGTTGTATAAACTAATAGTCTAAAGAAATAAATGGGTTGTATGAGCTGATAGTCTAAAGAAATGGATAGGTTGTATAAAATAATAGTCTAAAGAAATGGATGGGTTGTATAAAATTGATAGTCCAAAGAGTTTGGTTGGCTGTATAAAACTGATAGTCTAATGAATTGGATGGGTTGTACAAAAGTGATAGTCTAAAGAAAAGGATGGGTTGTACAAAAGTGATAGTCTAATCAAAAATGGATGGTTTGTATGAACTGAAAGTCTTAAGAGTTTGGTTGGCTGTATAAAACTGATAATCTAAACAAATAGACGGGTTGTATAAAACTGATAGTCTAATCAAAAGGATGAGTTGTATGAAACTAAAAATCTAAAGAAATGGATGGGTTGTATGAAACTGATTGTCAAAAAAAAGGATGGGTTGTATAAAACTAATAGTCTAAAGAAATGGATGAGTTGTATGAAACTGATAGTCTAAAGAAATGAATAGGTTGTATGAACTGATATTCTAAAGAATGAATAGGTTGTATGAACTGATAATTTTAAGAAATGGATGGGTCGTATGAACTGATAGTCTAAAGAATTTGGTTGGCTGTATAAAACTGATAGTCTAAAGAAATGGATAGGTTGTATGAACTGATAGTCTAAAGAAATGGATGGGTTGTATGAGCTGATAGTCTAAAGAAATGGATGGGTTGTTTGAACTGATAGTCTTAAGAAACGGATGGGTTGTATGAACTGATAGTCTAAAGAGTTTGGTTGGCTGTATAAAACTGATAGTCTAAAGAAATGGATGGGGTGTACGAAAGTGATAGTCAAAAGAAATAGATAAGTTGTAAAAAATTGATAATCTAAAAGAATGGATGGGTTGTCCAAAACTGATAGTCTAAAGAAATGAATGGGTTGAATGACATGATATTCTAAAGAAATGAATGGGTTGTAAGAACTAATTTTCTTAAGAAATGGATGGGTCGTATGAACTGATAGTCTAAAGAAATGGATGGGTTGTATAAAACTTATAGTCTAATCAAATGGATGGGTTGTATGAAACTGATAGTCTAAAGAAATGGATGGGTTGTACGAAACTGTTAGTCTAAAGAAATGGATGGGTCGTATGAACTGATAGTCTTAAGAATTTGGTATGCTGTATAAAACTGATAGTCTAAAGAAATGGATGAGTTCTATAAAACTGATAGTCTAAAGAAATCAATGGGTTGTAAAAACTGATAGTCTAAACAAATGGATGGGTTATGAACTGATATTCTCAAGAAATTGATGGGTCTTATGAACTGATAGTCTAAAGAATTTGGTTAGCTGTAGAAAACTGATAGTCTAACGAAATGAATAGGTTGTACGAAAGTGATTGTCTAAAGAAATGGATGGGTTGTATGAACTGAAAGTCTTAAGAGTTTGGTTAGCTGTATAAAACTTATAGTCTACAGAAATGGATGGGTTGTATGAAACTGATAGTCTAAAGAAATGGATGGGTTGTATGAAACTGATAGTCTAAAGAAATGGATGGGTTGTATGAAACTGATAGTCTAAAGAAATGGATGGGTTGTATGAAACTGATAGTCTAAAGAAATAGATGGGTTGTATGAAACTGATTGTCAAAAGAAAAGGATGGGTTGTATAAAACTGATAGTCTAAAGAAATGGATGAGTTGTATAAAACTAATAGTCTAAAAAATAAATAGGTTGTATGAACTGATATTTTTAAGAAATGGATGGGTCGTATAAACTGATAGTCTTAAGAATTTGGTTGGCTTAAACTGATAGTCTAAAGAAATAAATGGGTTGTATAAAACTGATAGTCTAAAGAAATGGATGGGTTGTTCGAATATGATAGTCTAATTAAATGGTTGGATTGTACGAAGGTGGATGGGTTGTATGAAATGATAGTCTAAATAGTTTTTTTGGCTGTATTAAACTGATAGTCTAAATAAATGGATGGGGTGTACGAAAGTGATAGTCAAAAGAAATGGATAAGTTAAATAAAACTGATAATCTAAAGAAATGGATGGGTTGTCCGTAACTGATAGTCTAAAGAAATGAATGGGTTGAATGAACTGATAGTCTAAAGAAATGAATGGGTTGTATGAACTGATATTCTTAAGAAATAGATTTGTTGTATAAACTGATAGTCTAAAGAATATGGTTGGCTGTAGAAAAATGATAGTCTAAAGAGTTTGGTTGGCTTTATAAAACTGATAGTCTAAAGAAATGGATGGGGTGTACGAAAGTGATAGTGAAAAGAAATGGATAAAATGTATGAAATTGATAATCTAAAGAAATGGATGGGTCTTATGAACAGATAGTCTAAAGAATTTGGTTGGCTGTATAAAACTGATAGTCTAAAGAAAAAAATGGGTTGTATAAAACTGATAGTCTAAAGAAATGGATTGGTTGTGAGAAACTGATAGTCTAATTAAAAGGTTGGATTGTACGAAAGTGATAGTCTAAAGAAATGGATGGGTTGTATGAACTGATAGTCTAAATAGTTTTTTTGTCTGTATTAAACTGATAGTCTAAATAAATGGATGGGGTGTACGAAAGTGATAGTCAAAAGAAATGGATAAGTTGTATAAAACTGATAATCTAAAGAAATGGATGGGTTGTCCGTAACTGATAGTCTAAAGAAATGAATGGGTTGAATGAACTGATAGTCTAAAGAAATGAATGGGTTGTATGAACTGATATTCTTAAGAAATGGATGGGTTGTATAAACTGATAGTCTAAAGAATTTGGTTGGCTGTATAAAACTGATAGTCTAAAGAGTTTGGTTGGCTTTATAAAACTGATAGTCTAAAGAAATGGATGGGGTGTACGAAAGTGATAGTCAAAAGAAATGGATAAGTTGTATGAAACTGATAATCTAAAAAATGAATAGGTCTTATGAACCGATAGTCTAAAGAATTTGGTTGGCTGTATCAAACTGATAGTCTAAAGAAATAAATGGGTTGTATTAAACTGATAGTCTAAAGAAATGGATGGGTTGTATAAAACTTATAGTCTAATCAAATGGATGGGTTGTATGAAACTGATAGTCTAAAGAAATGGATGGGTTGTACGAAACTGTTAGTCTAAAGAAATGGATGGGTCGTATGAACTGATAGTCTTAAAAATTTGGTATGCTGTATAAAACTGATAGTCTAAAGAAATGGATGAGTTCTATAAAACTGATAGTCTAAAGAAATCAATGGGTTGTAAAAACTGATAGTCTAAACAAATGGATGGGTTATGAACTGATATTCTCAAGAAATTGATGGGTCTTATGAACTGATAGTCTAAAGAATTTGGTTAGCTGTAGAAAACTGATAGTCTAACGAAATGAATAGGTTGTACGAAAGTGATTGTCTAAAGAAATGGATGGGTTGTATGAACTGAAAGTCTTAAGAGTTTGGTTAGCTGTATAAAACTTATAGTCTACAGAAATGGATGGGTTGTATGAAACTGATAGTCTAAAGAAATGGATGGGTTGTATGAAACTGATAGTCTAAAGAAATGGATGGGTTGTATGAAACTGATAGTCTAAAGAAATGGATGGGTTGTATGAAACTAATAGTCTAAAGAAATAGATGGGTTGTATGAAACTGATTGTCAAAAGAAAAGGATGGGTTGTATAAAACTGATAGTCTAAAGAAATGGATGAGTTGTATAAAACTAATAGTCTAAAAAATAAATAGGTTGTATGAACTGATATTTTTAAGAAATGGATGGGTCGTATAAACTGATAGTCTTAAGAATTTGGTTGGCTTAAACTGATAGTCTAAAGAAATAAATGGGTTGTATAAAACTGATAGTCTAAAGAAATGGATGGGTTGTTCGAATATGATAGTCTAATTAAATGGTTGGATTGTACGAAGGTGGATGGGTTGTATGAACTGATAGTCTAAATAGTTTTTTTGGCTGTATTAAACTGATAGTCTAAATAAATGGATGGGGTGTACGAAAGTGATAGTCAAAAGAAATGGATAAGTTAAATAAAACTGATAATCTAAAGAAATGGATGGGTTGTCCGTAACTGATAGTCTAAAGAAATGAATGGGTTGAATGAACTGATAGTCTAAAGAAATGAATGGGTTGTATGAACTGATATTCTTAAGAAATAGATTTGTTGTATAAACTGATAGTCTAAAGAATATGGTTGGCTGTAGAAAAATGATAGTCTAAAGAGTTTGGTTGGCTTTATAAAACTGATAGTCTAAAGAAATGGATGGGGTGTACGAAAGTGATAGTGAAAAGAAATGGATAAAATGTATGAAATTGATAATCTAAAGAAATGGATGGGTCTTATGAACAGATAGTCTAAAGAATTTGGTTGGCTGTATAAAACTGATAGTCTAAAGAAAAAAATGGGTTGTATAAAACTGATAGTCTAAAGAAATGGATTGGTTGTGAGAAACTGATAGTCTAATTAAAAGGTTGGATTGTACGAAAGTGATAGTCTAAAGAAATGGATGGGTTGTATGAACTGATAGTCTAAATAGTTTTTTTGTCTGTATTAAACTGATAGTCTAAATAAATGGATGGGGTGTACGAAAGTGATAGTCAAAAGAAATGGATAAGTTGTATAAAACTGATAATCTAAAGAAATGGATGGGTTGTCCGTAACTGATAGTCTAAAGAAATGAATGGGTTGAATGAACTGATAGTCTAAAGAAATGAATGGGTTGTATGAACTGATATTCTTAAGAAATGGATGGGTTGTATAAACAGATAGTCTAAAGAATTTGGTTGGCTGTATAAAACTGATAGTCTAAAGAGTTTGGTTGGCTTTATAAAACTGATAGTCTAAAGAAATGGATGGGGTGTACGAAAGTGATAGTCAAAAGAAATGGATAAGTTGTATGAAACTGATAATCTAAAAAATGGATAGGTCTTATGAACCGATAGTCTAAAGAATTTGGTTGGCTGTATCAAACTGATAGTCTAAAGAAATAAATGGGTTGTATAAAACTGATAGTCTAAAGAAATGGATGGGTTGTACGAAACTGATAGTGTAAATAAATGGGTGGGTTGTATGAACTGATAGTCTAAATAAATGGATGGGTTGTATGAACTGATAGTCTAAAGAGTTTGGTTGGCTGTATAAAACTAATAGTCTAAAGAAATGGATGGGGTGTACGAAAGTGAGAGTCAAAAGAAATGAATAAGTTGTATAAAACTGATAATCTAAAGAAATGGATGGGTTGTCCGAAACTGATAGTCTAAAGAAATGAATGGGTTGAATGAACTGATAGTCTAAAGAAATGAATGGGTTGTATGAACTAATATTCTTAAGAAATGGATGGGTTGTATAAACTGATAGTCTAAAGAATTTGGTTGGCTGTATAAAACTGATAGTCTAAAGAAATGAATGGGTTGTATGAACTGATAGTCTAAAGAAATGAATGGGTTGTATGAAACTGATAGTCTATAGAAATGGATGGGTTGTATGAAACTGATTGTCAAAAGAAAAGGATGGGTTGTATAAAACTGATAGTCTAAACAAATAGATGGGTTGTATAAAACTGATAGTCTAATCAAATGGATGGGTTGTATGAAACTGATAGTCTAAAGAAATGAATGGGTTGTTTAAACTGATATTCTAAAGAAAAAGATAGGTTGTATAAAATGATAGTCTAAAAAAATGGATGGGCTGTATAAAACTGATAATCCAAAGAGTTTGGTTGGCTGTATAAAACTGATAGTCTAATGAAATTGATGGTTTGTACAAAAATGATAGTCTAAAAAAATGGATGGGTTGTACAAAAGTGATAGTCTAAAGAAATGGATGGGCTGTATAAACTGAAAGTCTTAAGACTTTGGTTTGCTGTATAAAACTGATAATCTAAACAAATAGATGGGTTGTATAAAACTGATAGTCTAATCAAATGGATGGGTTGTATGAAACTGAAAGTCTAAATAAATGGATGGGTTGTATGAAACTGATAGTCTATAGAAATGGATGGGTTGTATGAAACTGATTGTCAAAAGAAAAGGATGGGTTGTATAAAACTGATAGTCTAAAGAAATGGATGAGTTGTATGAAACTGATAGTCTAAAGAAATAAATAGGTTGTATGAACTGATTTTTTAAAGAAATGAATGGGTTGTATGAACTGATAATCTTAAGAAATGGATGGGTTGTATTAACTGATAGTCTAAAGAAATGGATGGGTTGTATGAACTGATAGTCTAAAGAAATGGATGGGTTGTTTGAACTGATAGTCTTAAGAAACGGATGGGTTGTATGAAACTAATAGTCTAAAGAAATGGATGGGTTGTATAAAACTAATAGTTCAAAGAGTTTGGTTGGCTGTATAAAACTGATAGTCTAATGAAATGTATGGGTTGTACCAAAGTGATAGTCTAAAGAAATTAATGGGTTGTATGAACTTCTATACCACATCCCTTTTTTTTTTACTTCTATACCAACATACCTTTTTTTTTATCTTCTTTACCAAAATCTCTTTTTTTTTTCACTTCTATACCAATTCCCTTTTTTTTCACTTCTATGCCAAAATCCCTTTTTTTTCACTTCTGTACCAACATCCCTTTTTTTCACTTCTATACCAATTCCCTTTTTTTTTTACTTCTATACCAATTCCCTTTTTTTTTCACTTCTATACCAATTCCCTTTTTTTTCACTTCTATACCAATTCCCTTTTTTTTTATTTCTATACCAATTCCCTTTTTTTTCACTTCTATACCAATTCCCTTTTTTTTCACTTATATACCAAAATCCCTTTTTTTTCACTTCTATACCAACATCTCTTTTTTTTCATTTCTATACCAATTTCCTTTTTTTTTCACTTCTACACCAACATCCCTTTTTTTTTCACTTCTATACCAACATCCCTTTTTTTTTCACTTCTATACCAACATTCCTTTTTTTTTAACTTCTTTACCAACATCCCTTTTTTTCACTTCTATACCAATACCCTTTTTTTTTAACTTCTATACCAATTCCTTTTTTTTCACTTCTATACCAACATCCCTTTTTTTTTCACTTCTATACCGTTTCCCTTTTTTTTTTCACTTCTATACCAATTCCCTTTTTTTCACTTCTATTCCAATTCCCTTTTTTTTTTCACTTCTATACCAATTCCCTTTTTTTTTCACTTCTATACCAAAATCCCTTTTTTTTTTTGCATTTCTATACCAATTCCCTTTTTTAGCACTTCTATACCAATTCCCTTTTTTTTCACTTCTATACCAACATCCTTTTTTTTTTCATATCTATACCAATTCCCTTTTTTTTCACTTCTATACCAACATCTCTTTTTTTCACTTCTATACCAATTTCCTTTTTTTTTCACTTCTACACCAACATCCCTTTTTTTTTCACTTCTATACCAACATCCCATTTTTTTATCACTTCTATACCAACATCCCTTTTTTTTTCACTTCTATACCATTATCCCTTTTTTTTCACTTCTATACCAATTCCCTTTTTTTTTACTTCTATACCAATTTCTTTTTTTTTCACTTGTATACCAATTCCCTTTTTTTTCACTTCTATACCAATTCCTTTTTTTTTCACTTCTATACCAACATTCCTTTTTTTTCACTTCTATACCAATTCCCTTTTTTTTTCACTTCTATACCTACATCAATTTTTTTTTCACTTCTATACCAATTCCTTTTTTTTTCACTTCTATACCTACATCACTTTTTTATCACTTCTATACCAATTTCCTTTTTTTCACTTCTATACCAATTCCCTTTTTTTCACTTCTATACCAATTCCCTTTTTTTCACTTCTATACCAATTTCTTTTTTTTTTCACTTGTATACCAACATCCCTATTTTTTCACTTCTATACCGTTTCCCTTTTTTTTTTTTTACTTCTATACCAATTCCCTTTTCTTTTACTTCTATACCAACATCCTTTTTTTTTCACTTCTATACCAATTCCCTTTTTTTTTCAGTTCTATACCAACATCCCTTTTGTTTCACTTCTATACCAATTCCCTTTTTTTTTACTTCTATACCAACATCCCTTTTTTTTCACTTTTATACCAATTCCCTTTATTTTCACTTATATACCAATTCCTTTTTTCACTTCTATACCAATTCCCTTTTTTTTCACTTGTATACCAACATCCCTTTTTTTTTCACTTTTATACCAATTTCCTTTTTTTTTTCACTTCTATACCAATTCCCTTTTTTTTCACTTCTATACCAATTCTCTTTTTTTTTCACTTCTATACCAATTCCCTTTTATTTTCACTTCTATACCAGCTTCCCTTTTTTTTTCACTTCTATACCAATTCTCTTTTTTTTTCACTTCTATACCAACATTCCTTTTTTTTTTACTTCTATACAAACATCCCTTTTTTTTACTTTTATACCAATTCCTTTTTTTTTACATTCATACCGATTCCCTTTTTTTTCACTTCTATACCAATTCTTTTTTTTTTCACTTCTATACCAATTCCCTTTTTTTTCACTTCTATACCAACATCCCTCTTTTTTTTACTTCTATACAAACATCCCTTTTTTTCACTTCTATACCAACATTCCTTTTTTTTCACTTTTATACCAATTCCTTTTTTTTTTCATTTCTATACCAATTCCCTTTTTTTTCACTTCTATACCAATTCCCTTTTTTTTTTACTTCTATACCAACATCCCTTTTTTTTTTCACTTCTATACCAACATCCCTTTTTTTTTACTTCTATACCAACATCCCTTTTTTTTTCACTTCTATACCAACATCCCTTTTTTTTTCACTTCTATAACAATTCCCTTTTTTTTCACTTCTATACCAACATCCCTTTTTTTTTCACTTCTATAACAATTCCCTTTTTTTTCACTTCTATACCAACATTCCTTTTTTTTTTACTTTTATACCAATTCCCTTTTTTTCACTTCTATACCAACATCCCTTTTTTTTACTTCTATACCAATTCCCTTTTTTTTCACTTCTATACCAACATCCCTTTTTTTTACTTTTATACCAATTCCCTTTTTTTTCACATTTATAACAATTCCCTTTTTTTTCACTTCTATACCAATTCTTTTTTTTTTTCACTTCTATACCATATCCCTTTTTTTTTTCACTTCTTTACCAACATCCCTTATTTTTTTACTTCTATACAAACATCCCTTTTTTTTTCACTTCTATACCAACATTCCTTTTTTTTTCACTTTTATACCAATTCCCTTTTTTTTTCATTTCTATACCAATTCCCTTTTTTTCACTTCTATACCAATTCCCTTTTTTTTTACTTCTATACCAATTCCCTTTTTTTTCACTTCTATACCAATTCCCTTTTTTTTTTACTTCTATACCAACATCCCTTTTGTTTTCACTTCTATACCAACATCCCTTTTTTTTCACTTCTATACCAACATACCTTTTTTTTTACTTCTATACCAATTCCTTTTTTTTTCACTTCTAAACCAATTCACTTTTTTTTCACTTCTATACCAACATCCCTTTTTTTCACTTTTATACCAACATCCCTTTTTTTCACTTCTATACCAACATTCCTTTTTTTTCCTTTCTATACCAATTCCCTTTTTTTCACTTCTATACCAATTTCTTTTTTTTTTCACTTGTATAACAATTCCCTTTTTTTTTCACTTCTATACCAACATCCCTATTTTTTCACTTCTATACCGTTTCCCTTTTTTTTTTTACTTCTATGCCAATTCCCTTTTCTTTTACTTCTATACCTACATCCTTTTTTTTTTCACTTCTATACCAATTTCCTTTTTTTTTTCACTTCTATACCAATTCCCTTTTTTTTCAGTTCTTTACCAACATCCCTTTTGTTTCACTTCTATACCAATTCCCTTTTTTTTACTTCTATACCAACATCCCTTTTTTTTCACTTTTATACCAATTCCCTTTATTTTCACTTGTATACCAATTCCTTTTTTTCACTTCTATACCAATTCCCTTTTTTTTCACTTTTATACCAACATCCCTTTTTTTTTTCACTTTTATACCAATTCCCTTTTTTTTTCACTTCTATACCAATTCCCTTTTTTTTCACTTCTATACTAATTTTTTTTTTTTTCACTTCTATACCAATTCCCTTTTATTTTCACTTCTATACCAGCTTCCCTTTTTTTTCACTTCTATACCAATTCTCTTTTTTTTCACTTCTATACCAACATTCCTTTTTTTTTTACTTCTATACAACATCCCTTTTTTTTACTTTTATACCAATTCCTTTTTTTTACATTTATACCGATTCCCTTTTTTTTCACTTCTATACCAATTCCCTTTTTTTTCACTTCTGTACCAATTCCCTTTTTTTTCACTTCTATACCAACATTCCTTTTTTTTTACTTTTATACCAATTCCCTTTTTTTTCACATTTATACCAATTCCCTTTTTTTTCACTTCTATACCAATTTCCTTTTTTTCACTTCTATACCAACATCCCTCTATTTTTTACTTCTATACAAACATCCCTTTTTTTTCACTTCTATACCAACATTCCTTTTTTTTCACTTTTATACCAATTCCTTTTTTTTTCATTTCTATACCAATTCCCTTTTTTTTCACTTCTATACCAATTCCTTTTTTTTTTACTTCTATACCAACATCCCTTTTTTTTTCACTTCTATACCAACATCCCTTTTTTTTTACTTCTATACCAACATCCCTTTTTTTTTCACTTCTATACCAACATCCCTTTTTTTTCACTTCTATAACAATTCCTTTTTTTTTCACTTCTATACCAACATCCCTTTTTTTTTCACTTCTATAACAATTCCCTTTTTTTTCACTTCTATACCAACATTCCTTTTTTTTACTTTTATACCAATTCCCTTTTTTTTCACTTCTATACCAATTCCCTTTTTTTACTTCTATACCAATTCCCTTTTTTTTCACTTCTATACCAACATCCCTTTTTTTTACTTTTATACCAATTCCCTTTTTTTTTCACATTTATAACAATTCCCTTTTTTTTCACTTCTATACCAATTCTTTTTTTTTTCACTTCTATACCATATCCCTTTTTTTTTCACTTCTTTACCAACATCCCTTATTTTTTTACTTCTATACAAACATCCCTTTTTTTTCACTTCTATACCAACATTCCTTTTTTTTTCACTTTTATACCAATTCCCTTTTTTTTCATTTCTATACCAATTCCCTTTTTTTCACTTCTATACCAATTCCCTTTTTTTTTACTTTTATACCAATTCTCTTTTTTTTCACTTCTATACCAATTCCCTTTTTTTTTTACTTCTATACCAACATCCCTTTTGTTTTCACTTCTATACCAACATCCCTTTTTTTTCACTTCTATACCAACATCCCTTTTTTTTACTTCTACACCAATTCCTTTTTTTTTCACTTCTAAACCAATTCCCTTTTTTTTTCACTTCTATACCAACATCCCTTTTTTTTCACTTTTATACCAACATCCCTTTTTTTCACTTCTATACCAACATTCCTTTTTTTTCCTTTCTATACCAATTCCCTTTTTTTCACTTCTATACCAATTTCTTTTTTTTTTCACTTGTATACCAATTCCCTTTTTTTTCACTTCTATACCAACATCCCTATTTTTTCACTTCTATACCGTTTCCCTTTTTTTTTTTACTTCTATACCAATTCCCTTTCTTTTACTTCTATACCAACATCCTTTTTTTTTTCACTTCTATACCAATTTCCTTTTTTTTTCACTTCTATACCAATTCCCTTTTTTTTCAGTTCTTTACCAACATCCCTTTGTTTCACTTCTATACCAATTCCCTTTTTTTTACTTCTATACCAACATCCCTTTTTTTTTCACTTTTATACCAATTCCCTTTATTTTCACTTGTATACCAATTCCTTTTTTCACTTCTATACCAATTCCCTTTTTTTTCACTTTTATACCAACATCCCTTTTTTTTTCACTTTTATACCAATTCCCTTTTTTTTCACTTCTATACCAATTCCCTTTTTTTTCACTTCTATACCAATTTTTTTTTTTTCACTTCTATACCAATTCCCTTTTTTTTTCACTTCTATACCAACTTCCATTTTTTTTTTCACTTCTATAACAATTCTCTTTTTTTTTCACTTCTATACCAACATTCCTTTTTTTTTTACTTCTATACAAACATCCCTTTTTTTTACTTTTATACCAATTTCCTTTTTTTTTACATTTATACGATTCCCTTTTTTCACTTATATACAAATTCCCTTTTTTTTCACTTCTGTACCAATTCCCTTTTTTTCACTTCTATACAAACATCCCTTTTTTTTTACTTTTATACCAATTCCTTTTTTTTCACATTTATACCAATTCCCTTTTTTTCACTTCTATACCAATTCTTTTTTTTTTCACTTCTATACCAATATCCCTTTTTTTCACTTCTATACCAATTCTCTTTTTTTTTTATTTCTATACCAACATCCCTTTTTTTTCACTTCTATACCAACATCCCTTTTTTTTTTTACTTCTATACCAACATCCCTTTTTTTTCACTTCTATACCAACATCCTTTTTTTTTACTTCTATACCAACATCCCTTTATTTTTACTTCTATACCAACATCCCTTTTTTTTCACTTCTATACCAATTCCCTTTTTTTTTTCACTTGTATACCAATTCCCTTTTTTTTCACTTCTATACCAACATCCCTTTTTTTTCACTTCTATACCAATATCCCTTTTTTTTTCACTTCTATACCAATTCCCTTTTTTTCACTTCTATACCTATTCTCTTTTTTTTTCACTTCTATACCAATTCCCTTTTTTTTCACTTCTATACCAATATCCCTTTTTTTTTCACTTTATACCAATTCTCTTTTTTTTTCACTTCTATACCAACATTCCTTTTTTTTTTACTTTTATACCTATTCCCTTTTTTTTCACTTCTATACAAATTCCCTTTTTTTACTTCTATACCTATTCTTTTTTTTTTACTTCTATACCAATTCCCTTTTTTTTCACATTATACCAATTCCCTTTTTTTTTCACTTCTATACCAATTCTTTTTTTTTCACTTCTATACCAATTCCCTTTTTTTTCACTTCTATACCAACATCCCTCTTTTTTTTACTTCTATACAAACATCCTTTTTTTCACTTCTATACCAACATTCCTTTTTTTTCACTTTTATACCAATTCCCTTTTTTTTTCATTTCTATACCAATTCCTTTTTTTTCACTTCTATACCAATTCCTTTTTTTTTTTACTTCTATACCAATTCCCTTTTTTTTCACTTCTATACCAATTCCCTTTTTTTTTTACTTCTATACCAACATCCCTTTTTTTTTCACTTCTATACCAACATCCCTTTTTTTTTTACTTCTATACCAACATCCCTTTTTTTTTCACTTCTATACCAACATCCTTTTTTTTTTCACTTCTATACCAATTCCCTTTTTTTTCACTTCTATACCAATTCCCTTTTTTTTCACTTCTATACCAAAATCCCTTTTTTTTTCACTTCTATACCAATTCCCTTTTTTACACTTCTATACCAATTCCCTTTTTTTTCACTTCTATACCAACATCCTTTTTTTTTTCACTTCTATACCAATTCCCTTTTTTTTCACTTCTATACCAACATCTCTTTTTTTCACTTCTATACAATTTCCTTTTTTTTTCACTTCTATACCAACATCCCTTTTTTTTTCACTTCTATACCAACATCCCTTTTTTTTTCACTTCTATACCAACATCCCTTTTTTTTTCACTTCTATACCATTATCCCTTTTTTTTCACTTCTATACCAATTCCCTTTTTTTTTACTTCTATACCAATTTCTTTTTTTTTCACTTGTATACCAATTCCCTTTTTTTTCACTTCTATACCAATTCCTTTTTTTTTCACTTCTATACCAACATTCCTTTTTTTTCACTTCTATACCAATTCCCTTTTTTTTTCACTTCTATACCTACATCAATTTTTTTTTTCACTTCTATACCAATTCCCTTTTTTTTTCACTTCTATACCAACATCACTTTTTTATCACTTCTATACCAATTTCCTTTTTTTCACTTCTATACCAATTCCCTTTTTTTCACTTCTATACAATTCCCTTTTTTTCACTTCTATACCAATTTCCTTTTTTTTTCACTTGTATACCAACATCCCTATTTTTTCACTTCTATACCGTTTCCCTTTTTTTTTTTACTTCTATACCAATTCCCTTTTCTTTTACTTCTATACCAACATCCTTTTTTTTTCACTTCTATACCAATTCCCTTTTTTTTCAGTTCTATACCAACATCCCTTTTGTTTCACTTCTATACCAATTCCCTTTTTTTTTACTTCTATACCAACATCCCTTTTTTTTCACTTTTATACCAATTCCCTTTATTTTCACTTATATACCAATTCCTTTTTTCACTTCTATACCAATTCCCTTTTTTTTCACTTTTATACCAACATCCCTTTTTTTTTCACTTTTATACCAATTTCCTTTTTTTTTCACTTCTATACCAATTCCCTTTTTTTTCACTTCTATACCAATTCTCTTTTTTTTTTCACTTCTATACCAATTCCCTTTTTTTTCACTTCTATACCACTTCCCTTTTTTTTTCACTTCTATACCAATTCCTTTTTTTTTCACTTCTATACCAACATCTTTTTTTTTACTTCTATACAACATCCCTTTTTTTTACTTTTATACCGATTCCCTTTTTTTTCACTTCTATACCAATTCCCTTTTTTTTCACTTCTGTACCAATTCCCTTTTTTTCACTTCTATACCAACATTCCTTTTTTTTTACTTTTATACCAATTCCCTTTTTTTTCACATTTATACCAATTCCCTTTTTTTTCACTTCTATACCAATTCTTTTTTTTTTCACTTCTATACCAATTCCCTTTTTTTTCACTTCTATACCAACATCCCTCTTTTTTTTACTTCTATACAAACATCCCTTTTTTTTCACTTCTATACCAACATTCCTTTTTTTCACTTTTATACCAATTCCTTTTTTTTTTCATTTCTATACCAATTCCCTTTTTTTTCACTTCTATACCAATTCCCTTTTTTTTTACTTCTATACCAACATCCCTTTTTTTTTTCACTTCTATACCAACATCCCTTTTTTTTTACTTCTATACCAACATCCCTTTTTTTTTCACTTCTATACCAACATCCCTTTTTTTTTCACTTCTATACCAATTCCCTTTTTTTCACTTCTATACCAACATCCCTTTTTTTTTCACTTCTATACCAATTCCCTTTTTTTCACTTCTATACCAACATTCCTTTTTTTTTACTTCTATACCAATTCCCTTTTTTTCACTTCTATACCAACATCCCTTTTTTTTACTTCTATACCAATTCCCTTTTTTTTCACTTCTATACCAACATCCCTTTTTTTTACTTTTATACCAATTCCCTTTTTTTTCACATTTATAACAATTCCCTTTTTTTTCACTTCTATACCAATTCTTTTTTTTTCACTTCTATACCATATCCCTTTTTTTTCACTTCTTTACCAACATCCCTTTTTTTTTTACTTCTATACAAACATCCCTTTTTTTTTCACTTCTATACCAACATTCCTTTTTTTTTCACTTTTATACCAATTCCCTTTTTTTTTCATTTCTATACCAATTCCCTTTTTTTCACTTCTATACCAATTCCCTTTTTTTTTACTTCTATACCAATTCCCTTTTTTTTCACTTCTATACCAATTCCCTTTTTTTTTTACTTCTATACCAACATCCCTTTTGTTTTCACTTCTATACCAACATCCCTTTTTTTTCACTTCTATACCAACATCCCTTTTTTTTTACTTCTATACCAATTCCTTTTTTTTCACTTCTAACCATCCTTTTTTTTTCACTTCTATACCAAATCCCTTTTTTTTCACTTTTATACCAACATCCCTTTTTTTTACTTCTATACCAACATCCTTTTTTTTCTTCTATACCAATCCTTTTTTTCACTTC
Organism: Biomphalaria sudanica; assembly: GCA_036873155.1. Classification (NCBI taxonomy): domain Eukaryota; kingdom Metazoa; phylum Mollusca; class Gastropoda; family Planorbidae; genus Biomphalaria; species Biomphalaria sudanica. Next base: position 184,673 of record JAZGLO010001376.1, read on the forward strand.
TATACCAATTTCTTTTTTTTTTCACTTCTATAACAATTCCCTTTTTTTTCACTTCTATACCAAATCCCTTTTTTTTCACTTCTATACCAATTCCTTTTTTTTTTACTTCTATACCAATTCCCTTTTCTTTTACTTCTATACCAACATCCTTTTTTTTTTCACTTCTATACCAATTTCCTTTTTTTTTTCACTTCTATACCAATTCCCTTTTTTTTCACTTCTATACCAACATCCCTTTTTTTTCACTTCTATACCAAATCCCTTTTTTTTACTTCTATACCAACATCCCTTTTTTTTCACTTCTATACCAATTCCCTTTTTTTTCACTTGTATACCAATTCCTTTTTTTCACTTCTATACCAATTCCCTTTTTTTTCACTTTTATACCAACATCCCTTTTTTTTTTCACTTTATACCAATTCCCTTTTTTTTTCACTTCTATACCAATTCCCTTTTTTTTCACTTCTATACCAATTTTTTTTTTTTCACTTCTATACCAATTCCCTTTTATTTTCACTTCTATACCACTTCCCTTTTTTTTTCACTTCTATACCAATTCTCTTTTTTTTTCACTTCTATACCAACATTCCTTTTTTTTTTACTTCTATACAAACATCCCTTTTTTTTTTTACATTTATACCGATTCCCTTTTTTTTCACTTCTATACCAATTCCCTTTTTTTTCACTTCTATACCAATTCCCTTTTTTTTCACTTCTATACCAACATTCCTTTTTTTTTACTTTTATACCAATTCCCTTTTTTTCACATTTATACCAATTCCCTTTTTTTTCACTTCTATACCAATTTCCTTTTTTTTCACTTCTATACCAACATCCCTTTTTTTTTACTTCTATACCAACATCCCTTTTTTTCACTTCTATACCAACATTCCTTTTTTTTCACTTCTATACCAATTCCTTTTTTTTTTCACTTCTATACCAATTCCCTTTTTTTCACTTCTATACCAATTCCCTTTTTTTTTTACTTCTATACCAACATCCCTTTTTTTTTTCACTTCTATACCAACATCCCTTTTTTTTTACTTCTATACCAACATCCCTTTTTTTTTCACTTCTATACCAACATCCCTTTTTTTTTCACTTCTATAACAATTCCTTTTTTTTTCACTTCTATACCAACATCCCTTTTTTTTTCACTTCTATACCAATTCCCTTTTTTTTCACTTCTATACCAACATTCCTTTTTTTTTACTTTTATACCAATTCCCTTTTTTTTCACTTCTATACCAATTCCCTTTTTTTTACTTCTATACCAATTCCCTTTTTTTTCACTTCTATACCAACATCCCTTTTTTTTACTTTTATACCAATTCCCTTTTTTTTCACATTTATAACAATTCCCTTTTTTTTCACTTCTATACCAATTCTTTTTTTTTTCACTTCTATACCATATCCCTTTTTTTTTCACTTCTTTACCAACATCCCTTATTTTTTTACTTCTATACAAACATCCCTTTTTTTTTCACTTCTATACCAACATTCCTTTTTTTTTCACTTTTATACCAATTCCCTTTTTTTTCATTTCTATACCAATTCCCTTTTTTTCACTTCTATACCAATTCCCTTTTTTTTTACTTCTATACCAATTCTCTTTTTTTTCACTTCTATACCAATTCCTTTTTTTTTTACTTCTATACCAACATCCCTTTTGTTTTCACTTCTATACCAACATCCCTTTTTTTTCACTTCTATACCAACATCCCTTTTTTTTTACTTCTACACCAATTCCTTTTTTTTTCACTTCTAAACCAATTCCCTTTTTTTTTCACTTCTATACCAACATCCCTTTTTTTTCACTTTTATACCAACATCCCTTTTTTTCACTTCTATACCAACATTCCTTTTTTTTCCTTTCTATACCAATTCCCTTTTTTTCACTTCTATACCAATTTCTTTTTTTTTTCACTTGTATACCAATTCCCTTTTTTTTTCACTTCTATACCAACATCCCTATTTTTTCACTTCTATACCGTTTCCTTTTTTTTTTTTACTTCTATACCAATTCCCTTTTCTTTTACTTCTATACCAACATCTTTTTTTTTTCACTTCTATACCAATTCCCTTTTTTTTCACTTCTATACCAACATCCCTTTTGTTTCACTTCTATACCAAATCCCTTTTTTTTACTTCTATACCAACATCCCTTTTTTTTTCACTTCTATACCAATTCCCTTTATTTTCACTTGTATACCAATTCCTTTTTTTCACTTCTATACCAATTCCCTTTTTTTTCACTTTTATACCAACATCCCTTTTTTTTTCACTTCTATACCAATTCCCTTTTTTTTCACTTCTATACCAATTCCCTTTTTTTTCACTTCTATACCAATTTTTTTTTTTTTTCACTTCTATACCAATTCCCTTTTTTTTTCACTTCTATACCAACTTCCATTTTTTTTTTCACTTCTATAACAATTCTCTTTTTTTTTCACTTCTATACCAACATTCCTTTTTTTTTTTACTTCTATACAAACATCCCTTTTTTTTTACTTTTATACCAATTTCCTTTTTTTTTACATTTATACCGATTCCCTTTTTTCACTTATATACAAATTCCCTTTTTTTTCACTTCTGTACCAATTCCCTTTTTTTCACTTCTATACAAACATCCCTTTTTTTTTACTTTTATACCAATTCCTTTTTTTTCACATTTATACCAATTCCCTTTTTTTCACTTCTATACCAATTCTTTTTTTTTTCACTTCTATACCAATATCCCTTTTTTTCACTTCTATACCAATTCTCTTTTTTTTTTACTTCTATACCAACATCCCTTTTTTTTCACTTCTATACCAACATCCCTTTTTTTTTTACTTCTATACCAACATCCCTTTTTTTTCACTTCTATACCAACATCCCTTTTTTTTTACTTCTATACCAACATCCCTTTATTTTTACATCTATACCAACATCCCTTTTTTTTCACTTCTATACCAATTCCTTTTTTTTTTCACTTGTATACCAATTCCCTTTTTTTTCACTTCTATACCAACATCCCTTTTTTTTCACTTCTATACCAATATCCCTTTTTTTTTTCACTTCTATACCAATTCCCTTTTTTTCACTTCTATACCTATTCTCTTTTTTTTTTCACTTCTATGCCAATTCCCTTTTTTTTCACTTCTATACCAATATCCCTTTTTTTTTTCACTTCTATACCAATTCTCTTTTTTTTCACTTCTATACCAACATTCCTTTTTTTTTTACTTTTATACCTATTCCTTTTTTTTCACTTCTATACAAATTCCCTTTTTTTTACTTCTATACCTATTCTTTTTTTTTCACTTCTATACCAATTCCCTTTTTTTTCACATTTATACCAATTCCCTTTTTTTTTCACTTCTATACCAATTCTTTTTTTTTCACTTCTATACCAATTCCCTTTTTTTTCACTTCTATACCAACATCCCTCTTTTTTTTACTTCTATACAAACATCCCTTTTTTTCACTTCTATACCAACATTCCTTTTTTTTTCACTTTTATACCAATTCCCTTTTTTTTTTCATTTCTATACCAATTCCCTTTTTTTTTCACTTCTATACCAATTCCTTTTTTTTTTTACTTCTATACCAATTCCCTTTTTTTTCACTTCTATACCAATTCCTTTTTTTTTTACTTCTATACCAACATCCCTTTTTTTTTCACTTCTATACCAACATCCCTTTTTTTTTTACTTCTATACCAACATCCCTTTTTTTTTCACTTCTATACCAACATCCTTTTTTTTTTCACTTCTATACCAAATCCCTTTTTTTTCACTTCTATACCAATTCCCTTTTTTTTCACTTCTATACCAAAATCCCTTTTTTTTTCACTTCTATACCAATTCCCTTTTTTTCACTTCTATACCAATTCCCTTTTTTTTCACTTCTATACCAATTCCTTTTTTTTTCACTTCTATACCAATTCCCTTTTTTTCACTTCTATA